>CM037786.1:50212200-50226558 GCA_021229015.1 Solen grandis | reverse complement strand
ATTTTGAAACTTATCACAATAATAGGGATGCAAACACTCCTTTCTTGTTTGGATTCAAACCAAAATTTAATACGAGGGTATTGGAAAGTTCGGGGAATTGCTTTATTACTGAAACCGGGACAAAACCGATCGATGGGAAAATGAGACACAACAATATCGTGCTGTAATAACTTTACACGGGTGCAGTGGCTATACAAGATAGTTTTTGTACATTTTTATTTTTTCTAAAAACTTTGAGTAAAAAAAGTTTACAATTTCAAAGCATATCAAAGGTGCGGCTGACAAACTGTTGGTACTGTAAACGCTTTACTTATCGCGAACTTGAATGAAAAATGACCAAAAGTTTCGATGGGATGAGCCATTTGGCCAGTCAGTCACAAAAACTTACGTTTTCTGGTTGTAGTAAATAATTTCAAGCTACGCGTCACTGACTTTAACATTCTGTCTGTTACTGACCCGAATCACGGTTTCCCAAAAGCTTTCATTGAAGAGATATAGGCTGTTAAAGTTGGCATGTCTTCGAAATTTGAGTAACGACAATTTAGTCAGTAGCGACTCATAGGTAACGACGACATCAGTTGATTAGCTATATTATAGATAACGTCGACAACAGTCGAAACATTGCAACAAATCGTGTCATTCATATCATAAAACTGTATTATATAATGAAAGAAAAAAGAAAGGAAGAAATAAAGAAAGAAAAGCCCACACTTTTCGAAATATATAGCTTTGGGTCACAATTATAATGATATTAATAAATGAAACAACCATATTATTAAACAATGATGTTCAATAGATTGACATCGATTACTTTAGAACTCGCGACCTATGTATAAAAGATCCTCTGAGACCATAGATATGAATGCAACATACTTTGCTCGTTATCATTACACTTGTGTAATTCAAACTGATGAAGATTCTTCTTTGACGGGTAGGAACATTCTCGAATTGTTTATACCGTGAAAAGTATCTATCAGAGCAGTTTGTTTGTTGTTTTTTTTTTGTCTTTTTTTCTACTTTCACTTTCGTTTCCAATGTCAATTGTATTATGTTTTCTCAATTTCGATCAATCTGTGCATGCCATCAAAAGTCGAAATGGTATTTATTGTAAATAAATCCTGATTTCATTTTGCACATTTTCTCTATACTCGTCTAACACGTTCCATTACTTCCTGATAAGGCCATCATGCAAAATTAACTCTGGGACTTTATTGTTATTAAAACTCCTTCTTTAAATCCATGCAAATGGTATTGTTCAATTCAGTGGGGTTTTGGAGTTGCCATAATTTGCAATTCTGTTATCTTCAGGAGAATAATTGATTGATTTTTTTAGTTTACCGTCGTTGCGACAGTAGTTCAGTCATATAGCGACGTCCATCTAATTACAGGTGGAGGAAGACCTCTTCAGGAGAAACCTTAACAAATATCAAAAAAACCGGGAAAAACCAAAAAATGACCCTGAATTTAACAAAAGTTTCTGTTTATGTGATGGCTAAGTAGTAATCCCATTAATTAGTTTATTTATTCAACATTTCGATTTTTAAATAATACTGCAAAAGAATCCAACAAAATGACTGGGTTCGACTGTTGTCGACGTTATCCATATAAGTTGTTCAACTGATGTCGTTATCCATCAGTCGCTACCGACTGTTGTCGTCGTTACTCAAATTTCGAAGATTTGCCAACTTTAACAGCTTATGTAGCTGTCACATAGTACCGGGTAAGCCTATCGTTTGCAACCATGTGGCAAATTTCGTGCAGACGATGGAACACGGCGAGGGCACATGACGGGGCGTTGAGCGATCGGAGAACCCGGTATGAGGACGGTATGAGGACGGAATAAAAACGGTGGGCTGGTACGAGGCCCTTATAGAACCGTTCATGGGACAGTGACGACGTGTTAACCGTGTTCATACCGGCCTCTTACCGGACTCTCGCCGTTTTCCCAACGTTGACTCACCATCTCATACTGGCTACCTACCGTCCCCTTTCCGGTCTCTTAACGTTTAACTGGTCTCTTAACGACTCATAACGTCCTGTTACCGTTCAGCGTCTTCATAACGTCTCCATACCGGTTAGTTGCCGTGTGTTTTCATTGCGCCCGTTTAAAACCGTACAATACACCGTGACTCCATAGTTACTGTATAAAAACGACTAATTTGAAATATGAACTTTGAAGATTATCTACTTACAAACAAAAATAACATACAATGATAACATACAGACAAAAATATACTGAAACTCATATCAGACGATTAATACTTGGGATTGGGCTTATTACCCTTGAAATTGTGGATCTGTTGAAGGTCCTGCGATTCCGGAAGCTTTCTTACTTTACCCACCCCTCTGCCAGCAGCTTTCATTCCATGTTTAGGCATTAGTTACGAATTGTGAGAAAAATTATGAAGAGTGCATGTACGTAAAATTCGTGAACCGATGTGTGACCGGACGGGTGAGTTACCGTGTGTCAGCAAGGCGGCGCGATCGTATTGCGAACGGTATGGGGGCTTCCGGGCGGTAAGGGGCCGGTAGCCACACGGTAAGGACCCGGCATAGACGCGGCGAAACCCGGCAGGAAAACGGCTAACACGGTGACACTGGCTGGTACGAGAACGTTGTAAGCGGTATTGACCCGGTATGGAGACAGTATGGAAACGTTTAGTACTCGGCTGAAAACTTTTTAAAAAAAATGCGGACGGAGACATTATCACCGCTTGTCATTTAATCAAACGGTATGGGCCCGTTGGGCTTAGCCGGTGCCATGTGACAGCACCATTATATCTCTCCAAGAAAAGCGTTTGGGGATTATCGTTTACTATTTATTACTTATATATTGAAAGAACTTCAAACTCCTGCGCTTAAACTCATCCTTACTGAATGACGAATTTACTTCACGTACCTTGTTGCGTAATTCTAAAGCGGATTAAAAACGTTGGCCTCTAAGTTTTGACTGTCGATGTCGGCCGACCTGGTCTTTCGTCATCAAACACTTACGTTCTACCATCCCTAAACCGCTTATATAAATTGTACCATTTGTAGACAAATGTTTTTCCACAGGTTGGTAATGTATCTGAATTTTTTACTTGTTTTAGCGCTTCTACCGGTGAAAGTTTGAGTCCCACACAAAATTTGACAAACGCACGCAACTCAATGTCATCTGTTGACGTCATTGGCCGTTTTGAAGCCAAGGCCATATAACGCTGTTGCGAATAACCATCCAACACAACGTCTTCAATATTTTCGGAAATGACGTCGAAATGTCACGCTAACGTCAGTTGCGTACGCGCCTAAGTTGCGTTTTTGACTGCGCAATAACAGCGTGCTTCAAGTCACCAAACCGTGAATACTAAAGATACCATTAAGTATTAAATATCTATTCACCTACCTGATAATGAAAGAGAAAATAAGTTGTTTAACTTGTATACGAGTTTTTATGTGATTTGATGATGAAATACATTCTTGGTAGGAGAATTCCGCGAATTTATCAATCAGCCCTAGTACTTAGGCTTCACTGGACACATTTATAGCTTTCACTCGTTTTTTCACGTGGCTCTTCCGGTCAGCTTGCGATAAGGTCGGTTGTTGTACCTGGTCGTGGCCTTCCTCCATCTGCAATTAGCTATTGACTTGACTTGGGTTGACTATTTGAGTTTACCGTCGCTGCGACAGTATTTCTGTCATATAGCGACGTCCAGCTAATTACAGGTTGAGGAAGACCCTGAATGCACGGAGACATCCGGGTAGAACCACCGACCTACCACAAGCCAGCTGGAAGGCTTCCTCACATGAAAACCCACGCGGCGAGGGGCTAAGTGAGATTTAAAGTCAGCGATTTAGCCCTCTCGGCCACGGAGGCTCCGCAATTACCTATTACCAGAGACGTATGTTTACAAGTCTCTGTTATAATTGAAACACTGTCACAGCAACCGTTCATTCTCACCAACATCCTACAATCTTTTTCCAAATAGTCCGGTGGCCACATTAATATATACGGTAATTATACAATATTTTTAGTCCCTATATATATTTTTTAGCCCATATTTATTTTTTAACCCATAAATATTTTGTTAGAAAAAAATATATTTTATGAACAATTATTTTTTATATATTGCATATATATATATATATATATATATATATATATAATATATATATATTAACAAATATGTAATGTAATTTTGCAACACTCCACACGCCATATATATATGCTTAATGAGAACATACTAGTATGTTTGATGGTTTGCAGATAGCTGACGTTGTTGTTTTAGTTGCATGGCGTTACTTGCTTCAGTTTTTAACGGTACTTGAATATTTTTACTCCATTTTATGTAATGCGATCGATATGGCTTCAACTTCTTGAATATATCTGTAACTGTTTTTAGGATATTTTAAATGTATAGTTAGTGGAGATTATCGTTATATTTTTCATAACAAGTCCTAAAGGACGCAATTCGCAAGGCGTTGTAAGAAAACGTTATTTCTTGTAATAAGAGTTCTTTCCCATCTCCGAATAGACGACACCCCATGTCGAATGGAATGTTAAAATAATGTCCCTGTTTAAAATACCGTAAACCATTCATATTAAACGTTAGATATATGCCACGTGCATACTATTTCAGCGCATTCATCTCAACGAGGATTGGTATTGATTGTTCTACTTTTATATAAAGTCAAACAATGCAAAGCTATTTAATTATTCACCATTTTAAAGAGTTGCTTAATTTTTTGATACCGGTAAATTGTTTTCCAGATATTTAAGTTTAGAGATCCGCATTAGTGCACTGCTATTAGTGCACTGCTATTTGCATGAAAAACAAAACAGCATATGAACACTTTCATTTTATTTTACTTAAATAAATGAATACAACCAATTCATTTAAAATCATAGAATATCAGTCAAAAAATAGAACCAAAATCTCCATTTAAAATCACCAAGAGTGAAGGGTTAGACTTTGAGTTAGGACTGCCTTTAGCTTAGTTTTATGATGGTGGGCAAGGGAATGAGGTTTTGTTTATCTTTAACTTTCTAGCTGTGGTCAGCCCGATTTGTTGGGGCGTCCTTCCTTATTTAAGAGTTGTGGGTTCGCTCCCCCGGCTGCGATATACCAAAGTCATTTATAGGTATATGCATTAATGTATAGTATCTCCCTTGTATTTGGCATGTAGGTAGTTCGAGGACTGATTGGTCCAGTGTGTGGTATGACTGGCTATCTTAACAGTACATCGCTCACAATAGTCCCGGGATGATTGATCGATATACCGCCAGTGGGACGTAAAACCCAAGCCAACAAATCCAAAATCACTTTCCTTTTTATGAAAATGTGAAGTCTCCTGGCTGTGCATTGGAGGTGTTAGGGGGTCACCAAAGAATGGTATTTCCAATACCTTTAAGGCATGTTAACAATTTATACATAGAAAAGTTGGGCACAAGTAAGCAGGTTCAGTTGACCGAATTATCTGTCTGATTATCGATTAAATATAGAGCAGTAGACGTATGTATTTGTTTAGTAAACGAGTTTTTTTTTCTCTAATACCCGGAATTACCCGAACTTGTTTAATTGCGAAAATTTGACCAATCTGTAATCCTCGTGTAAGATCGTCAAATGTCGGTTTCTTTCCGCAACGAAGACGTAATCTATATGTCAGTCATCGGCCAAAGTTTTCCGAACGTCATATTCCACACTGGATTAATTTCCACCCATTATCTTCACTGAAATAACATGTCACTGCATCGATCTGTCTGGAAAATCAATCATTTGTAGTCTTTGATTTGTTCAAGTAAACTAAAAGAATGATAAGCGCTCGACAAATATCATCTGTTTAATTCATGTCAAACGTTGTAGCAATAACAGCGCATTTTTTTACTAAAAAATGAAACTTGATAAAATTCAATATACTAGGTTGACATGTTAAATAGTAAAATAATAATAGTGAAAAAAAGTACAAAAATAATGCAATGTTTGAAAGCAGTTAAATATGAAATATCATCAACCTTGTTTAATTCATGTCCACTGCATTTGACCAAATCATTCTAATGAATTATGAACGGTACTTAACAAGAAAAAACAAACAAACAAAAAAGAAGAAGAAAAAACTCTGCTAAACTGAAAAGCGAATGCATCTTTCTAGTGAGAAGTTAAGCAATAAATATCTAAGCCCTACCGTTCCCATTAATGGCTATGTTACTGCTCGCAAACAATATCACAAGCAAAACCCGTGCTCTTTTGTGTGAACCCATGTCAACCTTTGACAAACATTTATATAAGTGAAGCCAGGGGATAGCTTGATTTTAATACATCATTAAACACTGGAGAAAACTGTTAGCAGTAGGTTAGGTTCTTGGTTTATTTTGCTATTAGATACTTTATAACTCGTCGATTCTCTGACTGCTTTAATATGGTATTCTTATTCAAAGGCTCATTATATTCGATAATGATACAATTTACATGAAAAAGAAAAGATGAAATTACATGAACATATTGAAGACTAACGTAAACGGCATATAATGTGCAAATATATGCTGTAAAATAACAGTTAAACGCATCGAAAATGTTGATGAAATTACGCCATTTATTATTTTGATATAGATGTTATTTTGCATTGGCGAGTATTCCCGAAGACTGTCCGAAATCGGAAATAATTTGAATTTGAAAAACCGACGTGGAATCACAATTTGTTTATCTGGTACGTCATTAATTTAAGTACTCGTGATTCGAACAGAAACCTACGGAATGTCTATGGAACACATCAGAAAATTGATGGAGATATTCGGAATATGCCAATCAGGAATTTTTGAAAATAATTAAATGATCTATTGTAAAGGATTCTATCTTATTTATGCTTTACAGAAAAGTTGCCGTAAACGAGCATCTACAGACTGTATCCCTTAACATTCTGCAACACACATTTTACTTTTGTGTCCGAATAATATACGTTGCTTTTGGAAGAATAATGGGCCTCAACCGTTGAAAACGGCAGGGTGTAGGTAACGGCATAGTGACAGAGTCAGACCCCTATATGCCATGCTGCTGGACCAGTGTAACCACAAACCTGTATAGGAAGATTTAAGGCAATTCATCCATAATTAAAATGTGATCATGGTCCATCAAGTGATCATGGGAATTTTATAGTGAATGTAATCCTTTATAGACTTCGAGCAAAAGAGCCTGTAACTCAAAGTCAATGGATGCTTGCGTCTGCACTGGGGTCTTTTTAAGCATTTGAAGGATCATGATTTTAATTTAATGATAGATGGATTACCTTAACACTTTTACCCGTATCTAGTCCAAGAAAAATACAAGTCATCAACATATATCTTGATTCATATCAAATAGCAAATTTCATGTCAACACAGCAACGTTAAATTTGTAATCTTCATTCTTTTGAATGTCGAATTGTTATGTTGTTATTTATTTCGATGTGTTTAATCACATAGCTATCGACACACAATAACCTGAATATTAATATCGGAATTTTTTTAATTTTTTTTTTGATTACTTTAATATTTAGGCAGCTTCACATGAGATTTGGATGAAGCTCACTAGTTATATCAGTTGCTATTCAAAACAGGAATCATATTTTGAGGGAGTCCAGAATCATCAGTATGAATGTTCTAGCTCTAGTATTTGCGTCATTGTGGCTTGTGCTGGGGCTATAGGACTTGAGCCAGAAACAGTGTCTGGTAATATATCACATGTTCCCGAACTGATTTCACTTCAATTGAAGTTTTGTGAACACATCCCTTTGTGCACTGTCAGGACAAAATATAAAAAAACGGGGCCAAAGGCTAATGTTTGTTGTAACAATTGTTCCTGTGATTCACGCTGTTGTGAAAAGGACAACGTTGTTTGGGTTACTCCTTGCAGGATTTTGTCAACTCATCAAAATTTCAAACATTTCTGAACTTGCAGGCACGATGAATGTCTTAAACTTGAACAATGAAACTGTATTTTTTAGCGTCAATTCAACATCTAAAATTCCTAATGTCGCGACCGGTTAATTGAACAACACAGACTGCGTTTGCCTTAGCGTCCCATTTATCCTGAACGACAGGTGTGTGAAAATGACATCAAGATGCCCGCTTGACTGGAGTATGATTTGTAGAGGTAAATGTGAAATAATTAAAGAAATGACATTGTCTGACGGATTTTCAATATTTAACACGTCCCGGTTTCCAGTATAGCTGGCGAATCTTCAAAAATAAATTATGTGCAGAATGTCATGGTCTGAACGTTTCTGATCTTCTTGTATGGGACGTATACTATCGAGAACCATACGATTATCAGTTTCACCATCATATATTACTCTATTCCGGTTGTCAAAGATTGACACTTAACTGCTTATTTTGTTTTTGAGCCTACACGTGACGTTTTGAGCCACAACCATCTGAAGTATTGCAATAAAATGCCAATTATAAGAACGTGCTCCATTCCAAAGAGTCAGATCAGCACACAACAGGCTTGTGTAGAAGGACCTAAATTTCCAGTCTAGACCATTCATTACGAACGACGTACACCATCTTTGCATACCTACAAAAATCTCACATGCTTTACATGCAGCTATGATGGTTTTGATGCAGCGGGCCTTACAATGTATGTCTGTCCAGATGAAAACAACACAGAAGAAGTAGCCACTTACACCTTTAACTGGTTGCTGAAAAGCGATAAGATCACCAGTAAACCATCAGATGAAAGATCCAATTTAAATAAATACAATCGAACTTCGGTAACTCGAACACTGATTACTGGAACACCATACTTTACTCGAACACATTTCCGGCCCCAAGTGCTATTTCATACGTATTGGTCGAACCAATAAACACCCTACATGTGATGTTCGCTGGCGATTTAATTGCAACCTGCTGTGCAACGTGTTTTTCACACATTGTGAGATTGGCACTGGCATTTATTAAATGCGTTATTTGAGCTGATGTTTATGTTGTCTGATTGTGCTATATTTGTGGATAATTCACAATAGTTTTTTCTGCTAATTCAAAAAGTAAACGGACTATGCAGAAAATGTTATGACTTGCACGTTGACCGACGTTTGTGTATATGTACGTGAACAAAATGAATATCATCGTTGAGGCTTGTGCTTTCATAATTGATTTTGCCAGCTGCTGATTTATGGATTTATATTTTATTTAAAGAATAAAAGAATGACAAAGATAAGTTTATTTTATTTAATGATACCTTTAATATTATTTTGCCGGTGTTAGAATAAGAAAAATAACGAATACGAGTATTTACTTTAATCGATCAGTGCTAAAAGAAGGCCTAATAATAAAAAATAATCTTTTTTCATACATGTATGTACATCATTATAACCACGGTTGGGTCAAACCACTGATGACTAGAACTAATTGCTGTTCCCCCAGCCTGTTCGAATAACCGAAGTTCGACTGTACTTCGGAAATCGAGTTGTCGTTCGTTCCCCACTAAACCATCTCTGCAATGGACTCAATGACAAGAATCTTGTCAAAACAGAAAACACTTATTTAACGCCAATTGAGGTGTATATTAAGGATCTAAAGTATAGAAAATTATATTTTGAATCATCATAAAACGTACGGAAATATATTTTTTTTTATTTTTATGATGGAAACTATTTTCCTGATTATTACGCAGATAGGAACAATCCGCAGATGTAAATATTAACAGATTCAGCCGGATATTGTACCTGCCTATGAAACTGTGCGTCATTACGACGAGAATCTTGTGCTGAGAGACAAACAGCGTGGATCACGTGAGATTCAAAATGACAACAACGGTCTGAATAGTCACAGTCTCTATGCACATTTGGAACTACTTTCTGAGCCAATTACAGAGGTGAATGTAATGTAAGCCGATGTGTAAGAGAGTGCGGAACTCGCTGTGGCCTTTGACGCTTTCTTGATGATTGAATACAAATAAATAATAAAATATAATTATGACGTAGACAGTGTTGCAAAACTGTATTTTTTTTAAAATAAAAAATTTTTAACCCCCCCCCCCCCCCCCCCATATTTGTTCTAAATAATTATTATGTTCTTTAAGCTTATTTATGTGGTAAAAATGCTTTGATAAAAATGTTCATACAATAATATTACAAGCTGAAGGGTAAAAATTTGATATGGCCTCTAGTTGATATTTGTTGTTAAACATTAGTGCAAACTGAATGAAATAGAGCAATCTTATTACATCACATGTTAGGTAGCATCAGCAGAGTTTGTTAGCAATGGTGACCGCTTGGACAACTTGCTAAGAATTAAAGGGATGGATTTGTTATTAGTTATTATTCCAAGAATGGAAAGTAAGATTAAATGATACGATTACAAACATGGAGTTTAGGTTTGTGGAAATACCGTCCCTATCATTTGGACACAAATATAATGCTGCCACACTGTAGTATCACGCCTTAGACATGAAGCATGATACCAAAACCCAGTCAAATTACCCAAACACCAGAAATTATCCTGATTATATGCTGTTCGCCAAGCAGGGAGCTATACTTAAATCATATTTTAACAATGATACCAAAACAGAAAAAACACAGGAAAATAAGTTTTTAAAAAAAGGATACGAATATGGATGAAAAAAAGTAAATTATATGAATATGAAATATAAGAAAACGCGGACGATATGAACAATGACCATTTATTTATTTATTTATTTATTTATTTATTTATTTATTTATTTATTTATTTTCTTACTTACAAATATGGAAAAAAAATCTTACTAAAAAGTTAAACATTAACATATAATTATCATCATTCTTTTTTTCCACTAATAAAAATACCTAAATCTTTCATTTTTAACAAAAGTATGGACCTGTGGAAGGTATCTCTTAGTATCAACTTAGTCATTTACTTAATTTTTCATAAAACGGAGATGGTAAAATGTGTTTCTACCTTACTTAAGAATTTAAGTTTAACTAAGCGATAAGTATTGTCCGTGGATTTGATGGACTTTATTTCATATCAACTTTTATTCATGATTTAATTATCTGTTAAACTGCCTACATTCATTCATTTTTTACTATTATTCATTTTTCTTTTTTAATCGCGAAACTGACGTTCACAACGTGGAAAAATACTCTATTGGCAAAAAAAAAATATAAAAAAAAAATAAATAAATAAACAAACCCACATTAAACTGCATGTGAATTCATAAAAAGGTATATGAAAAGTCTTAAGCTGACCATCCGAATCTGTTGTTGTTGTAATAATACATATACCTAAAAGATAATACAATGAAGAGTAGCTTTTCTGCCATTTAAACATAGTGCTTAACTGAAGAAATGCTTGATACGAAGTTGAATCAGTAAGGAATATTCAATCACTCTCCTGATACTTAAGGATATCAAATTGAATATTAAATTTAAATCTAAATACCTGGTGTTGAGTTACTTAGACGAAATAAAGCAATAATGGTAATTTCACACAAATATTAGGTATACTTGTATAATGAATATTTGATACTGAATTGTTATGTGTGAAGAAAAGGTTTTCTAAATCTTGAAGTTATCAAACTGAACATGAAATAAAATCATAAAATGAGGTCTTATTAAGTGTTTATCTTTATTTGACTCTGCATATGCTGAATAATAAAATATGTTTATACAAAAAAGAAAATACCTAGTGCTATTATACATGTATTACCAGACACATCTTATCGTTTTACATATACTATAGTACGACAATAAAATCTACTATTTTTCATAACTTACAAATAGTATATATACGTATATGATAGAATAAAAAAATACATATGTTATTTTCACGACTTGGCGATTTTCACGATATGCAACATTAATGATAACACACACAAACTGAAATCGTTAATTCTGATCAATATGATATGTTTAAAACAAACCGTATGCCGCCTTTTTCGTAGAAATGTGACGTAACAAACTAAGAAAGTGATGTGGCGCTTATAAAGCGACCCCTTTCTTAATTTATAAAGACTAAATTAAAATAAACAAATAAATAAGTAAATAAATAAAATGAAAAATTGAACATAATTTTATATCATAAACAACTATAAATATATACACTATAGCACCGACCAAATTTGTCCCTCGGCGCGCAACATCTGGTCATTCACATAGTAGACTTTGAGTGTTAGGCCATAACATGCGTTAAAATTTTGAGACACATTGGATGACCGAGACGCACTAGTATCTCAGTTTTGGAGGCTAAATTTATTCAAATACTTAAAACACAAAGATTGGCAACTAGTCTTAATCTCACAAAAGCACGAAACACAATTGTCCAATTCTCGCGATGTCATGTTTTCAAATATCGCCGATGTTATTGAAGGTATGTGAAAGTAAATTATATTTTACAATAGAACATAACATTACCTTCAAAATGATACCTTATTTATTAAACTAAATAAAGAAATAAAAATGTTTTACATTAAATGGAAAAATACCTGCATGAAAAGAACTATGTAAAGTAAGTTTGTTTTTGTGAATTTAAATCACAATTTAAAGAAATTATTACAATAAATCAATCTGAAAATAATTCCTTGCATAAGAGGAAAATGTTCCTGTGACGTTTTCATTATTTTTAAAGTTTGCAAAATTCAATGATCCTCTGGCTTTTACAGGAGTTTCCTATCTGTTTAACAGGCCTTTGCTTAATTTTAAGCAGTTTAATTTTTTGATTTAAGGTTGTTTTTTTTTATTAATCTATTTCAGATGACTTTTTTGATAATTTCAAAAGTACATGTAAATATTTTAATGAATTAATTTCGTTACTTATTGTTTTCAACGGTTTCTTATTTGATGTAAAAAGAACACACACATGCACACACATGAAACAAAATACTGCGATTTCAATTTCAAACGGTTTCAGTAAGCATTAAAAAAAAAAATAATAATGCAAGTCTCGAAAGTATGTGCCATTTGACCAATTTCTGGCAACATGAAACAGTACTGCCGAAATACAATACCATGGCGCAAAGTAGAAAAAATCGGTAAAACCACTCAATCGCATGATCCCGATACCACCATGCCAACCAGCCTAAAAAACCCCCTTTATGCTGAGGTTCAAAACAAGCTTGTTGTGCTAGCACCTTTTTTAACCGATTTCGAAATATCACTGCTGGCGATCGAACCCCCCAACATCCAATTCCCGTTGTGACGCACTGACCAGTAAGCTAACGGACCTGGCAACTGCTGAAACGGATTTTGGGTTTAGTCATTTAGTTTGGCATCGGTGACGTCATAACATGGTGTGACTGATATCTGCGATAACTATAGCAACCGTCCATTTTATACCGACTGACCAATGATTAGACGATCCATGCGACCGACCGAAACTCTGGCTATCTGACTACTACACCGACGGTTGACAATATTTGACTGAGCGTAAACTTTTCAACATCTTTAAGGGTTGAGATACATATCTGACAGCATCGTTTTAAAATTTTAAACATAATTGTGAAAACAACTTTTTTCTTTCCTGTGTTGGCATTTGTTTATTTGACCAAAAAAAAAAAACAAAAAAAAAAAATCGAGGTACTCCGTGGTGGGTGGTCATTTTTTATATTGCAAAAGTCTCAGAACTTTTGAAATTCAATATTACCGACAAAAACCGAAATGTCCAATGCAGAAAAAGTGTGCCAACGTTACCATGGAAAAAGCGTAAACAAGCAAAACAAACCATTCAAAAAGTAAGATGTATATTATATGAAAAAAGAACGAACAATTAGTTCAATGTGCATCAGCTAAACATGCATTAGTTTGAAAATACTCTAATTCGATCTTCCGGGTTTTTCCCTTTATGGTGTTGGGCCCCCAGTGACCGAGAGACTTAACACTCACTCACCCCTCAACCGCGTGGGTTCGAATCCCGGCAGGGTCATTCGGGTTTTCATGTGAGGAAGCCTTCCAGCTGGCTTGCGGTAGGTCGGTGGTTCTACCCGGATGCCTCCGTGCATTCGGGGTCTTCCTCACCTGAAATCACTGGAAGTCGCTATATGACTGAAATACTGTCGAAGCGACGGTAAACTCAAATAGTCAAGTCATTTATAGGTGTGTGTGTGGGGGGGGGATGACTCTGATTGAGTTGAATCAGTGTGGGAACAAGGTTATAACTTGTTAATTTAACCAGTGTGACTCCAGATCGGACTATAATGCAAGGAAAAAGTCCGATCAGGGAAGCTCTGTCAATTGTCGCTTGTAATTAGTATGGTAGAGCTTTACCCCAAACTGCAACTGAAATAAAACCATCTGAAGGGATATTGATTAGTATAATCTAGAGCGCAACTTCTTTGGCAAGCGGGTAAATATGAGGATTTCATGTAATGTAGTAATTAATTGCTAACATTAATTGCCCCAGGGATGAAGGGTGTTCAGCCTAGGAATCCAATA
>CM037786.1:50162100-50212100 GCA_021229015.1 Solen grandis | reverse complement strand
TAGAGACAGAGGGAGAGAGAGAGAGAGAGAGAGAGAGAGAGAGAATTCCATTTAGATTATGTTTACAGAGAGAATTCCCCTCAGATTTTGTTAAGAGAGAGAGAGAGAGAGAGAGACCTGGTCAGAGCAGTAGGCAACCAAGCGGGCGTTGATCTCGGCGTCCTCCAGTTCTTTATTCTCAGCCTTGTAACGTCTAATGGCTTCAGATCTGGCGGCAAGGAGCGTTACGAACGTGCAGTCACTGGCTGTCGTCTGCAACATGACGTCATTA
Organism: Solen grandis; assembly: GCA_021229015.1. NCBI lineage: Eukaryota > Metazoa > Mollusca > Bivalvia > Adapedonta > Solenidae > Solen > Solen grandis. The sequence goes on along the minus strand of CM037786.1, from coordinate 50,211,829 downwards.
CGTGACGTTTAACATTTTTTCTTATCAATGATCCAAATGAAAAGTATTTGCTCGATACTTTCTCAGCGAAACAAGCTCTTACAACTTAATCACAGGCCATTCCTGGGTTGGACCAGTACTTTGCACTGGGGAGTCCTTGGCTCTTTATATCGTAAACTTATAAATATGTTAATTAACAAAATATTCCCAATCATTATCGCGCACAGAAGGTAGATACTAAGTACAATAATCTCCTGACTGCTAAGGTTGTTGGTTCGATCTCCGTTCGGGGCAATACCAGAGCATGCTCTATATTATGAACTTCCAAAGGCGCATACATGAGGAATCCTATAGGTCCTATAGGTATTTTGAATTATCTACTTTTTTTTTGATAATTTAACTAAAATCCAATATATCTCCAGTATTCAAAACGTGCGTGTGACGTCACAATAGACACGCCTACCTGTATGACTCCGCCTCCCATGGTGAGCTGGTTGCTGTGAAGAAACTCGGACGGTAGACCGATCATCTTACCAAGCCAGTCCATGACGATGGTTTCCAGCTCAGTACACGCGGGGCTGGCCGCCTGGAAGGTCAAAGGGTCAATGGTTAAATGGTTAAAAAAAAAAAAAACAAATTAAAAAATAGAAAAATAGAAAAATAAAAATGGGTTTATTAGTTGGCCATATTTTAACCGATGGTAATTTTTGTAAAATCCAATCTAAATATACACAGAGATATGTATCCAAACCATGTCTAAGGTATTTGGTATTTCAAATAATGTGTGGCAAGACAGAAGGAAGAGGGGAAAGAAGGATGGATGGATGGTTGGATGGATGGATGGATGGATGGAAATATATTCTTCTTGGATACATTCTCATTAATTCCACATCTCGTAGTATATATGATTAAGTGAATGCCGCTGTGATCCATTGGTAACGATTCCGACTCCGGATCCGAAGGTTGTGGTTTCGAACCCCGTTGGAAATAATGATTTTTCATAACCTTCACAGACGTAAAGTACTGGTCCAATCCAGGAACCGAGAGGGATTAGTATTAGTTGTAAGAACCAACCGACGTAAAATGAACAAGTTTTAAGTACACGCTGTTATGAACGTAGAGTGGAAACTGCATCAGCAATGGTAGCAGTAGCAATAGTAGCTGTTGATCCATCAGCAGTAGTTGTAGTAGTAGCAGTAGCAGCAGTAGTAGTAGCAGTAATTTTAGTAGATTTAGTGTCAGACGTCTGCAAAACTTTCATAATTCGTGCCATTCATAACTCGTGCCAAATCGTCATAAAACATCCGATCAACTCGAATTACAAATATCCGGCAATTTGTCTCGCTGATTAGATGCAGGAAATAAATACCGACAATTATCTCAAGAAAACAAATCGGATGAAATAACCGATATCTCGTTCAAAGCGCCATCATGCGTTACAGTTTGCAGGTTTTTTTTCCTTTAATTTCACTCTATCTTTCCTGTCAGTAGATTCACGTCAGTTATTTTCCATTCGATTCAGACTGTTTTAATTAAGAGAGATTGTCAAAGCCGTGCATAAGAGACAGTTTTATGAGTTTTTACTTTCTAAATTGCGGTTGGAGAAATATTTAAGGAAAGTCTTAATGAGAAATAAGACGATAATTGAAAGAGGATTAATTAAATGTCCGTGGCTGTGGGATATTTTTCTCACTATTTTACTCCTTCTAAAAATATAATGAAGCTACAAGAAGTATTTTTGTTGTGTTCGAATCCACAGCGGTGTGGAACTGGGTGGGATTCAGTCATCGACTTTACCCCGTCCACCAGACACACAAACACACGTGTATAATAAAAAATATATAAATTTAAACGGTAATTTGAACTTTATACCGTAATCGAAAATTCCTACTTGAAATCACACACATATATGTACATGTACAATCTAATCGACACTTAATATTCGATCGACGACACACATAAATATGAAATTATTCCTAAGAATATAAATCATCAATTCGTACTCAAAGACACATATATCGTATATAAATGTAATCGACAATTCCTTCCCGAAGACGCATATAAATCTAAAAAAAAAAAAAATCATTGTCAGAGAATGTCATCAATACTGATTATATCACAACGATTTTATGACAAGATAAAACCACCATAAATTAAGATTATAGTTAATTTACGGTATACGAGTAGTCTAATATTGCAAAGACAAATTAATAACGTTTATTCATCGACATGCGAGGATATCATCAAATATTCATAAGCTCCCCGGGGACACGGTGACAAGAAATCTGTCGAGGATTCCGCGTTCGCCCTAAACTTATGTTGATGGTCACGTGATAAATTTATGTATCATTCGGAACATCTCACTGATTTTTAGAATCTTCGCTGATTGTTTAGAAGATGCAATTGGACATGTTGATACAATATTCATTGATTTATTGATTGATTAATTGATTGATTCATTGATTCATTGATTCATTCATTCATTGCAGAACTCTCAAACGAGTTAATTTCAAAAATCAAACTAAAAGTACACTCCTATTAGATCTCATATAATCGTTTTATAACGCTTACTAGGGATACAACAGTCTGGACGACATCGATATCGGACTAATGTAAAGCGGTGATTGTATTAGCCTTTCTTTCCGGCTCTACTATTTATCGATGCAGACGTTTCAACAAAGTTTCGCAATCCGTTAACGTCTGATAATTTCATTATTAGCTGTTTCGCTTTAAAGATGTTCTTAATTAATAATAACATCGCTTACCCATCATTTAAACGAACATTCCAAGAAGAGATTCAATTTGAATTATCATTCTTAGATGCAAAACTGAGCTCGACATTTTGTTGTTCTGAAAAGTATGCTTGTAGAATACTGTTAACGTTCAGACTACATGTTGCCTATCTATTTTTAAAACGGCTCAATATCGTTTATGATTTTCTTCCGTTGGTCCTTGTTAGATAAAATAAATTATTTTATTATTATCGTGGCTTGTGTTATGAGGTATAATTAACTTTAAATGAAATCGATATACAGTTGTACCTGTATTTGCGGCCACCCGTATTAAGCGGTCAACCTGTATTTAGCGGTCATTTTAATATTAACAATCTAAAGTACTTGATTAATGTTTCACCTTTATTTTGCGGTCACCTCTGGTAAACGGTGACTTTCCCTTGTTCCCTTGCATGGGCGCTTAAGATAGGTTCAACTGTACATGTACAGTCAAATCTGTCTTAAGCAGTCAGTCAAGAGAAAATAGCCGCTTATCAGAGGTGACCGCTAAATGAAGTTTATACATATAACAAAATGCTAGTTTTGGTAAAATTAAAATTAACCGCAAAATACAGATTGACCGCTTAGTACAGCCGGCCGCTAAAACAGATTGACCGCTTAGTACAGTCGGCCGCTAAAACAGGTTCAATTGTAAATGCATTTAATGTAAAAACGCCTTGACAGATAAACTGATTAATCACTTAACAAGACATGGCTCGAATTTAACAAGCAATATTTATTGCTAAATAATATTTAAATATGTAAGAGAGAATTTCGTTACTTTTGTCTCTCTAATAAAATAAACTCATCCACTTCATTTCTTAACAAATATAAAACATGAACAACTTTTCACTAAGCCAGTTTTATTTTTCTCAAGTTGGCTGACATACGTTGCTTTTAAAAACAAGTTAATTAATATATAGTTTCCATTTGTCCTTTAAGATTTAGAACTTAACCCTGTGTTCGGCTTCACCTTGCTTGGGTTAAATTTCACATTAAAAAAAAAAGATACACAAATGATAAATACCAGTGGAATATTTACAACAACATTTTTTATTTTATATTCATACGCTCACGAGGTTCGTCAACTTCTTATATTTTGTCAATGAAAATATGTTGATGACGTAACAAAACTCATTTACATTTTGTATGTTATGGGAGCCAGTAGGTTTAGTTAAATAGATAACAGAGGGTAAGAGAATCTAAAACATGCAAAGACTGTAAGTAGAACATTTACATGCGTCTTACTTTATTTATTTTCGTCATTTGTATATTTAGGGAGTACCGAAAATAGAAGTTATTTGGTTTATAAAAATAGGTTCCGCGTTTCAAGAAAATAGTACAGGTGAAAAATGACAAACGTCTATCTTACACTGTCATGTATTTAACCACAGTTTTCTTGTACCGGTGTGTATGTGATATACACTTGAACTCGAACTATGTTTAAATACACAACAAAACACAGATGGAGATTGATTATTTCTTAAATAAAAAAAAAATTCTCCGCGATTCTTTCCTCTCAAACTGACACAATGAAGACAGTGACGAATCATTATTGACATTTGCAATTCCGTATTTGTTCCGCCCATTTATTTACACTCAACAGATCCACTTAGGCGCTTCGTGAGTGCGCAACGTCTTTGACAAATTTGGGCCAAGGATATGTGTCGAGTCGCACCGAATGAGCAAAGACGTTTTGGATTGTCGCCGACGTGAAATAACCGAAACTCCCAGCATTTCGTTTTTTGGCCATGTAGATTTTTTTTTTTATTTAAAGTTAACTAAATATAGTGTGTGTTTTTTTTTCAAGATAGTCAGTCAAATCGTGTGGATATAAACAAACATTTTTTAATATAACTAGATGGAAAAAGCATGTTATTCAGTTAACCTAAGTGAATATTTGGTTGGCTGAAGAAGGCATTAACAGACAGTTTTGTCCTGTTAAGATACTTAAGTAATTTTCTACTTTCCAGGTAATGACTGAATATGTGACATTTTTTTCAGAAATGTTTCGACATAGCTGAGTGAATAAGTAGCTGACAGAAATATGCAAACATATTTTAATTGTTAATTTTCCATTTCTTTCGTCCTTCCTGTACAGAGTGAATTAAGTGTAGTCGGGTACAGGTTTTTGGTGATAAATCAATAGGCAATAAGACATGATTGTCTCGACAGCTCAGTGGTAGAGCGCAGGAACGGTAGTCCTGAGGCCCTGGGTTCGAGTCCCGGTCGAGCCATGATTTTTTCACCACCTGTTACATAAGGAAATAATAACATAAAAGGTCAAGCCAAACAGTTCTTAAATTTATCCTTTCATATTAAAAGTACATGAAAATACATCTTTTAAGCGAAATGTTCCAGACTAAAAAGATCGAATAAATGAACGATTAAATAAAAAAAAAAAAAAATAACACGCCTATCACTTGTCAACAAAACACGTTTCAGGGTTCGTGCAAGGTCGCTCAACAACCACGAATCAAGTACCCCCCCCCCCCCCCCCCCCCCGCACACACAGAGAAATTAATGAGTATGCATTCTTAAGTTTTCCATTTCTGTTTTATTATAGAAATTTAGCAGAACTTACCCAAGTGAATCCAAGACAATTAATGGCGTCCGCCAGCATGTCGCCTAGCAACGACGGGAACGAGTTCAAGGCCGGAAAATACGCATGCATATACGGGCTCTGCCAGTGTGTGACCTTAAATGTACAAAATGTATAACCTTGAAAGTGTTTCATGTGTAACAATGAAGATATGAACTGTGCGACTTTGAAAATATAAAATGTGTGTTCTTAAAGATATCATGTGTGATCTAGAAAGTATAACATGCGTGTTCTTGAACATATAAAATGTGTAACCTTGAAGATATGAAATGTGCGATCTTGAACATAAAAAAATGTGTAACCTTGAAGATATGAAATGTGCTATCCTCCTTGAACATATAAAATGTGTAACCTTGAAGATATGAAATGTGCGATCTTGAACATAAAAAAAAATGTGTAACCTTGAAGATATGAAATGTGCTATCCTCCTTGAACATATAAAAATGTGTGACCTTGAAGATATGAAATGTGCGATCTTAAAAGTATGAAATGTTGGTCTTAAAATTATAAGTTGTCTTACAGATATAAAACATGTCATCTTAAACGTAGTAAATTTGTGATCTTCAAAATCTGACAAAACACTTAAGAGATATGTTATTATAAAATATTACGTAAAAACTGTACCGAGTCCCTCGGATTTTTGTTGTATTTTTTCGTGGATATAAAATTGTGGATATTCCAACAATAATTAATTCTCCGCGAAAATTTATGACGTAAGAGCATCCTCTCAATACAAACCACACTAGTATTGCAATATATGAAGAATACCTCTGAATTAGAAAATCGGAACGTTTGACTAATTATATTAAAAATGAACCCGGTTTAACACCCAATCAAGCCTTACGGCGGATTTTAAATCTTATTTAGCATTTGCAATAAACACTTAATGCTAAGTATATTCATGAATAAATGCGCAAATAACTTAAATACGTTCAGCTTACTGCAAAACTTCACAGATTTATAGGACGTAAGTACGAAATTATGGAAAAAAGAGAGTAGAAAACAAGTATTTTTTTAGTGGATGTAAACCATTCTTCTATACTGTCAAAGATTTGTATGATTTAAGTTAGCGTAATTAAATTTTTCGCGACTATAATCCGCAAACTTAAGATGTAAAATTGCAAATACATTTATTCATTTATCCCATTAAATTAGAATACGCGATCTTTCATACTCGTAACTGACTACTGTAAAATCATTAATTTTCCTTGGTATTTAATTTCGTTGATTATGAAAAGGAATTTCGTGGGTACATTTATTCGTGGATCTATGTTCTAGAAAACGTGAGGTCTATATAAGAGACAAGTTTTCGTGGGAATTAATATTCGTGGATATAACCCACCACTTAATCGACGAAAATTAATGTACCACGAAAATTAATGATTTCACAGTACATTACAATCATATAAACATCCATGGAAGCGGTACTAAAATCTACATTTTACTTTTATTACGAAATGATAAACCAAAGCTTAGTGAAAAACTATTTTAACTGCTTCTTTATTTTTATGTAGTTACAGTAGTTTTGCAGCAAGCCCTCAAAATGTTGGTTGAATCATTCGCTAAATATAATTTACAAATAGAATATACTTGAACTTTGTCACCCGGGTATATCTGCCAATAAAACTGCCAAATACAAAATACATTTGTAGGCAAATACGCTCAAAAATGATAACAGAAAAAAAAAATCAGAAAACAATGCTGGTAGGTATGTATTTTCAAAATGAATTATCGTTTCCAGGTTAATTATTTTATATATATATATATTAATAATTATATACCATATGGGTTAATTTATCCATGAAATGTCAGTATAATCATTATTTAATTGCTCTTTTTTCAATGATTTTATTAGACGGCCACAGCCGTCTTATGTAGCTGAAAAACAAAAACAGGCCTTGCTGACCTTGCTGATTTGCATATTTTCCACGACAAGTTGAACTGTACCTCTCCCCGCTCAGTGCGGATCCACGCAATGCGATTCTGCACTAAATATGCACTATAACTATATATTCTGGAATATGTTACACAGACGTTTAAATCATAACCGTAACCGCTTATAATGTGTTATTGTTTTTTGACATGTTTTCTTTTACCATTTTTTTTTTTGCACTGGAAACATACATTTTAATCGTGAACAAAATATCCCTGACATTTCTTAATCAGAACAGCAACCCATCTATTTCTGTAAAAAGAAAAAGTAGCGCTCGCATTAGAGACATGGTATGTAATTAAAATAAAGTAATTCACACGTAGTTTTGCATGATGGAGAGTTAGATTCCTCCCAGGGCATTTCTTAACTTTGAAATAGAAAGGCAAACATGCAAATATCTTAAATAAACAAATACCTTGTCAGTGTCTACACATACACAACAACAGATAGGTTCACTAGTACAGAAGAGAGGGAATAACCTTCTTAGGTATGCAACTTATGAATGAAATGTTCATGACCCTTACTCAGGATTATCATGTAACAAACAGAGAGCGATTTCAACTACCTCTGTGGCAACAGCGTGTGAAGTTTTTGGCGTTATATGACCATTGCTTCTATTGCTTCAATAACTTCAGAAAAAACTGCGGGTTTTGAATTATAGCTATTTCATGTTAATCCCGTTGCTGTCTCTCAGCGCATTGAGCGCTTTGATTTTAACACTGTAACACATTGTACTTATTTGTATTACCAGCGTGGTTTTTCTCATTGTTTAGAACTAAATGGAATTAAGTATAATGTCAGTCGGACCACTTAAGATATAACGAATTTTAAGTTTGTCTTATCTAGTGAAATACAAGTGCTTACCCCCGGCATGACAACCCGTTCTACATCATTTATGATGACGTTCCAATCCTCGCCTTTGACTGGTGCAGATTCTGGCACCAGGTGGCGCATATATCCCGGCTTGACATTCGGAAGCACTCGGCGGTTACGGATGTTTTGTAGGTAGTCAGCGATGTAGTCTACCATTTCTTTACCTGTGGACATATAGAAATAAAATCACTATATTTTTTAATGTTTTATTGAATCGCCGTCTTTAAGCTTTAAAGTGGTTGTTACATTCAAATCATTGTATGTGTTTACTAGTTTACCTCAGACCTAGATAGATAAAAACAAGATTCAATCTAATAAACCACGTTTATATAATGGAATATATCCACGTGTTCCTCTGTTTGTACATTGTACTTCAATCAATCAATTAACAAATCAAATCGATCGTCTTTACTCGTCGCAGTATGCAAGTACCCGGGTGCTTAATATATAATTACGTGACAAGACTGAATGATTTTTTTATCGTACTTATCTCGCCAGATAACGCTAAATTCGTCCCATACTTGTTCCGTACTTTGTCGAGATATCAAGATATAAGAGGGTTCAACCATTATAATTGCTTTGTTTTATCGCAGAGGATTTGGCTTAAAATAGATCCGCTTTTTCGATTTGAAACACAAGACCAAAAAAAAATAAATAAAAAAATGCCTCAATGGGATTATTGTGGAAGATATAATTTCAACTAAAATGCGTTCATAGCAATCATGACCATCCTTGAACACTTTTTATTTCATGCTTTTCTGTCACTCCTTACACATTTTAACTGAGTTCATCCGGTACGTTGCTTTGACTGAAAACTGTCGTAATTAAAAAAAATCGATGACGTAATATATAATAACAAGGTAGGTAATTTCGTCCTTTGAAAACGCCCAGCATGTCGTTTCCAATACCGTAATTCCATTGAAAAAGGGTGGATTTTCTTTAAATTGGTCTTATTTTACGTGGAAGGGATGCATAAAGATAATCAGGTAAAAAAACAACAACACCCCTTTACCAAAGAAATCGTGCTACAACAGTTTCCCGTTTAAAACTTAAGAAAAAAATAAGCCACAGTATCAGTGTTGAACTGTATAGACAGATACTGATAAAAGAAACAAATTAACCTAAAATGATTACTTGTTATTTCATATCTTAGCTTATGCAGCCTTTTTTCTGCTTTTTAAAAATTCATCCGAATCGACTTTGACCGATGATCAGCTACGTTTAAACTGTTGATTTTCTACAGTTTCTATCGAGCGTCTCGGTGACATTGCTGATAAAGTAGTCACAAAATCTTCTCAAAACAATGGATTTCAAGTCAGCACAAGTGTTCATTTTAGGTATATTTGTTTCTTTCATTTATACCTTGGAGTTCATCATAAAGTGTGCCTTGTCGGGAGCCCCAAATTCATAAAGTGTGCCCTGTCGGGAGCCCCATATTCACAGTCACATGACTTATATTTCGTTATTCGGTCTAAAAATAATCCAATTAAGGAACAATTCTTTCAAGTATTTTTTTTTTTAATTTCAAGTTTGAAACCAAAATAATTATACTGAAAATAGCTGTGACTTTCAAAATTAACATTTTACAAAACTGAAAATAATTATATCCACCACAAAGTATTAGATAAATAAAAATCATTAAATAATTGACTGCATCTATGAACAACAGACGTGTTTTTAAAGTGTTAGAGTTCACCATCGCTGCGAAAGTATTTAAGATATACGGTCAAAACTGTCTTAAGCGGCCAGTCAAGGAAAGAGAAAGTGACCGCTTAACAGAGATGACCGCAAATGATGATTAAATATATGACAAAATGCTATTGTTTTGGTATAATTTAAATTAACCGCTAATTGCAGATTGGCCACTTAATACAGGTGGCCGTTAATACAGGTTTTTAATTGTACAGCGACGTCTAGCTAATCTTAGTTTGAGAGCACCGAGTTGGAAGATTTCCTGGCCTGAAAATTCCGTGTGGCACCACAGGGCATCGAACTCACGACTGTGAGGGGAAAAGTAATGATAGGCCAGCGGCTGTAACAGCATTGTGATGTATGGGGACAGCTGTCCGACATTTGACCAAACCGTTCTATTATTACATCGTTGTCTGGGCAACAGATCGGCCCTAATTATATACTTACAGTTAGACATCTAGAGTTCCTGTGAATTATATCATAATATTCCAAGATGAGGCATGGAGAGAGAAAGAAAGAGAGATAGAGAGAGGGAGAGAGAGAGAGGGGGGGGGGGGTAGAGCGAGAGATTGTTTGTTTTAGGTTGAACGTCCCACCGACAGTATTTAAGTCATTTGGGGACTTTTTCTACATTAAACAGATAAAGTTCTGCTATACAGCAATATCACGCCGTAGAAAGGATAGGTGCCACGTTATCACATCCAGTCACATGATCCAGACACCGGGCAAACCGAACCGGGCTTGAAAATACCCTTATATACCAAGCAGGGCAACTATACCAATACCATTTTTTATGACTTTTGTATGTCGTGGTTGAGGATCGAACATGCGACTTCCCTATTCCGAGGCGGACTCTATATCCACTCGGTCATTTCTCAAAGATTGTAACACTTTCTATTCACTTATTTTCAATCAAAATGTGAATAATGAATATCAATTAAACGTTCACTTTGGCAAACAAAGTGCTTTCTCACGACCGTGTCTGATGCCCGTTTACGTTAAAGAAGCCCCAGTACTTATCAATAACTCAGACGAACTGACAGACGACAATTCTATCTAAATGCAGACGACACTTATCTATCTTTCCTATCGTGTCACGTGATCCAGTGGAGGTGTGACGGATGCGAAGAAGGTTCATAGGTTAAAACTGAAGTGATTTGTTCTCTTCAGGCCGAGATAATTAAAAGTTATATTCCCCACATATATATACTAGAGAAACACTGATATGAAATATACTCGTAGCTATTTTCAATTTAAATGTTTATACTGTTCTTATTTGCAACCCATTTTTCTGACATTGATTATTTCAATTAATTTATTTTTTTAATTCCTATTTTCAATTTATTTTCAGTCAATTTATAATTATGCTATTTAACTTCAATACATTTATTCTTTATTTTGAAGTAACTGATTTGTCGTTGATTTATTTATCGAAGATGTATTAGAGAACTAATCTGTTTTAGACGGACAGCTTTACATTTACAGAAAATCAACATCTTTTTAGCATCCAATTGGCTTCACGCTGTATGCCTTACATTCCATTGAAAGACCGGGTAATAACAATTTTATTGAATTATTGAAATAAGAACCCGACATTTTACTGGCATGCAGCTGGTAAACACAGCGTAAATCGTAATAAAGGGAAGAAAAATTTACCCATTTAATTGCTGTTTCCGTCGAAATTTCTGATACAGACTGGCAGAGAACAAGAAATTACAAGTTTCAACACACACACACCAACACACACACACACACACTAAAAGAAAAAGCCAAGTTGAACTCAATTTTAATTTAATTTGCATAAATTATATACATATATAAATATTCATCACTAGTGCGATATTGAATATTTAAGTTCACGACCTAAGGGCCATATTGATACAGACATACGCTGTTATCATACATTGATCAACATGTTTAGCAAATTAGTATTTTTTCTATTGAAGACAGTCATACTATTATAGTCAATTACAAATTATCTCCCTTTTTTCAAGCAATGTCCAGTATCGGTCCTTTTCACGATGATAATGTTACAAGTAAAAAAAATAATCAAACAAACAAACAAAACAAAAAATGTGTTGAACGTTATTGTGCCTGTAAGATCGCAAACACTTCCGGCTAACGTTCGGTTTTCTATTTTTCTGTCACAAACTTCCGGTTTATCTCAAACATATAGCCAACACACACGCAAACCATTTACTCCATTTTAAATAGAATATGCATAATTAATGAATTTGCGACATTGATAGGTTTTATAGCCGAGGAAGACCGAATTGAGGTTTTCATTGAGAAGGGTAAGACAGCCTATCAAAATTTGAGATATTTGCTTGTTGAAAGTGAGCCGATGATCTAATGAAAGTGGTACAGATTTAGGGAACGAGTCGAAGAAATTAAAGGCAATAAAACATAGCACTATTCATGGTAATTGAATCCGGGAAGATATGTCCAAGTAATGTGCGCCTATCATATTCAATGCATTAGGTTTGTATTTTTGTTTGTTAATTGGGTTTAATTTCGTGCCGACAGTATTTCAGTCATTTGGAGTGGATGTCTACTTGAGACAGATATAGTGATCCACACTGCAGTATCATGCTGTAGACATGTGGCATGATACCACACCTAGTCACATTATCCTGACACCGGGCCAACCAGTCCTGGAACTACCCTTACCATTTTTTACGACTTATGTGTTTACCGGGCCGTCGATCAAACCCACGACCTTCCTCTCCCGAGGCGGACGCTCTAACCACAATCAGGGATGGCTTAAATGTATTAAAGAAGCTCAGAAAAAATGTATAACGTAGTATTGTAAACATTATTATATGATATTAAGAAAAACAAATGTATTCGAATATCCGTATATAGAAGGCGATTGCCGGTTTCAGGAGACAATGAGTCCGTTTGATTTAATGTTCCTAATTAATTAAGAAGATAAAATAAATATTGAAAAAAAAACCCAGATAAGTATGAAATGAAAAAAAAAAAAAGCTAGGACCACTGGATTTCTTGGAATGTAACCGCATTCTTCTATGTCATTCTTCTCTGATAACATTGCCAGTCGCTAATCTGTCTTCAAACGTTTGGGACAGACAGGCTTAAAAATTGAAATATTCTTAATGTGATTTATTTCAGTCTCAAGTCTGGTATCTTGGACACATTGTAAGTGTCAATTGTTTTGAAACGAACCCGGAGAAGAAAAAAAAAAAAAGGTATCCATCCATCATTAAATTGTGATCATGGTCCATCTAGTGATGATGGGAATTTTATTGTACATGCAAGCCTTTATTGACTTAGATCAAAGGAACCTCTAAATCCAAGTTAATGGATGCTTGCGTCTGCACTGAAATCTTTGAAAGCATTTGAAGGACCATGATTATAATTAAATGATGGATGAGTAGTCACGTTGAATGGCCTGTCCAACTTGTACCGAGGATTTTTGTCGTTTTCTTGGTCTCGCTGGATTGGACAGGCGGTTCATAAAGAGATTTCTAGAGGTCCCAATACCATAAAAATATTTAGTTACAATTCATTAATGATGCCAGCTAGGATGGCCCGGGCTCTGTCCTTTACCAGGAATAGAAGGGCAAAGATTATGTTGTTAACTGCGACAGTCGTGTACTAGGGCCAATGAACGAAAGAAAGTTGTCATTTGAGATTCGGCCGTCTTCCTCGTACCCTTTATGGCTCTTGGTATCGAAAGCATTAGATAGCTTGGTGCATGCATAAGAAAGTTTATAGAAGTAAATGTAGCTTATAATGTACTGCCCCACTGCCTCACAAGGTATACAATTCGATTTAGTTAAATCTTGAGTCACTATCCCGGAAACAGTATAACCCTTTCCCTCATAGAGGATACCGTGAAAAGACCTATGCAAACAGCATAAAACCAGATCAGCCTGCGAGTAACTCGCAGGCTGATCAGGTTTTATGCTGTTCGCTGCTCCTCAGTGGTCTGGTAATGAGGATTTTACAATTAAATTTGGTAAGGTTTGAGTTTAGCTTTCTGCAGATCAGGCTTTATGTGGTACCTACTGAGTGCGTCAAAACGAGTCTATATGAGGAAAAGGGTTAAAATTTCAACAACGCGGAAGCGGGGGATGTATGCCGTACGGGCTAGATCCTCCTATGTATTTTGTAATTGTATTCACTGCGTAGCACTGCGTTTTGCATTACAGTGGATACAAAATGACCGCTTTTCGAAGCTTCGCAGCTCGTTTGTATTGATTGATATATTGCTCTTTGGAGTAAAAATATAATCATTGTTCCTTGGTTAAAGCCACATCTTAGACGACCTGCCTATTGCGACGGAAATAAGTAAACAAATAAATACTTTCTTTATAACAAACATATTTATATATTTATATATATATTAGTTTTTAACCTTTGGTAAATATTTATTGATTTGAATTTGATTCCATGTCAATCTTACAGAGCATACACGAACACATCCATGACAATGAAAATCAAAGGACCGACGTACTGAACACGACAAGGAATTTAAAAAAGAGACAAATTACATGTAAAAATATAACAATTTGGAGCCTGTTAACAAATTCAATAATGGTGAAGAAGGTATACAGTAGCAACTTAAGTCTCAGACAATAGAAAACAAATTTGTGTAATATGTACACAGCACATACATCAGAAAATCATATACAGACTGATGTTCTGTATACCAGCAGTATATCACGATTATTTGGCGGAAACATGGGAAAGTGTCAAGGGTGTGCAATACTGTATACATTCCCAGCACGAGAGAGACCCCGACAAAACAAGAATCAAGCGAATTAGAGTGAGATTCTCAATATAATCGCCGTCTTCATGCGGAGCAAAGTAATGAATATTATCTTCTAAGAATAAAAGATATACAATATAAAATCGTGTCCGGGGAAGACGACATTTTGTGGAACGTGTCACGTGGTACCGCATACAGTTGGTTTAGTGACACAGTCATCTTTATTTAACCGTTTACGCAAATAGCGTTTTTCCCGTGCAATGAGGCCTACACTAAGTCTTGCAAAGTTTATTTGTCAGGAAACAAAGACTTCATCAACATAAACGAGGGAGAGTAGACATAAAAGGAAACGCTTATGAACGAGCTGTTTTTATATGATAATTATTACATATTTAATAGTCGTAAATATTGTGCTGTAAAATCAATATTTTTTCTTGGGACACTAATTTTCGTTGATTTCATGGCGAGATTTTTGAGCGAATAAGAAAACTTCTTAATCACATATTTTTTTTTCTTTTTTACGAATAAATGTACTTTTGCAATTCCCTTACGGTAGAGGTAGTATGCTCGGCAAAATACGGCAAATGTCGGCAAAAATCGCCAACTTCCGATATTCTTCGTCATAACACGCCATGATTCGGAATTTGATTCTTCTTCATTAAGACGTTCAGTTCATGGTATATTATATCATTGTTAATTAAATATAATAGCTTTGATTGGTATTCATCTTTTCCAAATGTAAAAATATCGTTTTCTTTTTGAAAAAGAGAAGAAAAACACCTTCCCAAATTACTTCCGGTGACGTCATTTTTGGAATTCCCCAATGATCTGTCAAAAAGCATGATTGTGATAATTGATAGTATTTCGAAAAAAATTCCATAAAAAGGCAAATTTTAGAAAACAAAGGTTATCTTATTCAACCACAACTACAGAAACACAAGCTCGTTTATTTGACATTCGTGTAAAGCGGAAACTTGTAACAGTGATTCTTTCTACTTAGATTGAACGTATTTGGTTACAAAGTTTTTGTATAAAACTCTTTAGGTAAGTTTTTATTGAATTCTTAGACTTTTAATTCTCAAAACCATGAAATAAATAACTTTGAAATGAAATGCTTTATTTAAAAAAAATCTGTAGTTGCACATATGTTTATGTTCATTACGAAGTGGTGAATTTTGTCTCTGAGAAAACTTCACATATAAAATTGTTTTTTTTCGAAATAATGTCATTATCTGCTTATTATTTCATATTACAATGATTTTACATAAATCATTGAATTAAAAAAGGCACTAAATATGACAATCATGATTATTAGTTTGTGCTCACATTGTACCTGAAAAGAACTTAGGACGCAGTCAATACCTAATATTCTTTGCCTTTTTGTGCTTAAGAAATAGGGGGTTAGGTAATACATACTGTTAGTTTTAGGGTAACCTATATAAAATTTTGCATTTTTATGTTCGATATAGTATATGAATATTTTTTTGAAAAGCTTGTCTTGAGAAATTTGTACAAAAAATTATATACTTTACCAGAAATTGTAGTGTTGCAATTTTATAAATGGAGAAAAATATCTAACTATAATATGAAAGTTTTCTATATATATGTATAAATATACATTTTATGAAGTTCACTATTATATTTTTTAATATGTTTTCCATTTGATATATGCTTTAGGTATATGAAAAATCAAATCATGAGAAAAAAATGGAAAACTTGATGATTTTATATCAGTTTTTATACCTATACCACCACATAATTTGCGAAAACATCTCAATCCTGGGTTAGATGAACTAAAAATCCTTTTTTAGAGCCCGTGGTTAGAAATTTCTTATATTGCACAAAATGCTTTCTTTAAATGTAAAGAATAGAAAAATTAACAAAAACGAAATCAGAATTTAAAATTTCATGCATTAGGGTGCCACTACCTTAAGTGCATAATCAAGGAAATGCATTGTCAGCGAATGTTAATGATTAAACACGAAGGTCTTTTATGTCTTTTGAATCTTGCAGTTTTCCATCCATTCTTTCGGTTTTTTAAAATTCCCCATTAATTTCGTTTTCTATTTCTGTCATCATTTAATGCCCTTGTCATAATTTGTGTTATCTTTATTCAGTATATTGTTCAAATATGTGCTTCCGGTCTACGTCATCGAACAACGTCCAAATTTGTCAATAGAAATAAGGATAGGCGTACATTGCAACTGCGCATGTACCGGAAGTAGTTGATGTTAACGTGACAGAAGAAAATTGGCCTACTGTCAATTTTATGTCATTTGTCATTGTGAAATATTGATAAATATAGAAATTGTTTGATTCGGATCTTCATTTAATTGATAAAACAAGGTCCTGAAAATAGGCTCTGTGCAAATGTGAAATGCTTCAGTCACAAATACACAAAACAACTCTACAGAAAAGCTGTCATGTATAAAAAGTTCCGTCAGAAAATGCATTAGAAATGTAGCGCATGTCATATAACATCCTGTTAAAAATATGTGCATTAAGACAGTTTCCTGCAATATCTAAAGAGAGTTTGCATATATTTGTAAACAGTTTTTATGAATTAAGTTTTATTTCATTGACAAGTGTCCCTTCGCAGTAAATAATAAAACAGTGTTGGATGTGATTCAGGCTATTACAAATGGGTGTGGCACCATGTTATCCCGCCCCCTGTCTACGGCACGTCATTAAAACATCAGACCTATCCCACGTTGGTCTGTACATTGCCAGGGTGTTTCTGATAGGCTACGCAATGAGGTACGGGACCATATTTATCTATCTAGTGCAATATGATATATGTAGATTTTGTTGACACTATAGAAAATCAATTTATATAATGTATTTTTGTGAGACACAGAAAAGTCTCGACATTACTGTTAATTCCCGGCTGTTGCTTAATGGGACTTCAAATGTTTTCGTATCATATATAATTATTGAGGTTTTTTCGTATGTCGCCTTAAACAATTCTTTTTTTAGAAATTGAGTATGTTTTCAGTATACTTAGGGCAGCTGTTGGCATCTTGACACGTAACAGCATTTCATTTTGGATGACAATTCAAGCATTTTTTATTATAGAGGGACGGCTGTTTACGCTGATCTGAAGATAGGAAATGACGTCACAAAATCACGTGCTTTTGTTCAATGATATTTGAAACAATACTGAAAGTCAATATGAAAAAAAGTCATAATTCAGCGCTTTTGGTATACATGATTGGGAAAAAGTTGCAAAATTACATGCCTTAAGTGAAAACAACTACGTCAACTGAGAATTATTCGTGTATGATACGTTTTACGTGATACGTGTATGGCCATTTCACGACTCTCTTCAACAGATAGTAAGCTAACAGGTTAAGAGGACGACAAATTGTTTTCATGAAAATAAAACCTTCTTTCACAAAAACTTAGAAAGCTTTCACGAAATTTATCGCGTTTTTGTTCTCAGAAACAGGCCACCATACTATGAGATGGATCTCAGTCATACGAAGTGTATATATACATCCGGAAGCTTTATTCGGACACTCTCGCGCCTTGTGGTAGACTGTATGATTAATACGGCATAAAATATGTATACAGATATTACTATGGGAATAATACCGGAGACGTAGTCGGGACATCATCAACCGCGGTAGACATTATGGCTATTAAAAGTCTGTTACCGACTGCCTGAGCTAACCTTTCTTACGCCTCATCCACTTCAGTACGACGTGTGGACATTTTTTTTGTCATTTCGCAAGTAACTGCAGGCCAAATGTTGAATTTCATTAACCATTGCTACGACTTTGGGGTTTGGATGGGGAGAAAAGTATTGCCTATTTCAGGCAGGATTAGCATAAGTTGTACAACATATTTTTTCAGAGGACGTCAAAGTAAAGACATTTGAATAAATACCAGAAGACAAACGCACACAGAAGAAAGATTGGATTTTTATTATGAAATGGAAGAAGGCCAAATTCAAATCATTCCGCCACAAGAGTTTCCCACACAGGACCAGGGAGATAATAGATTATGAAACTACCAATATAATAGCAAGACAACAATTGTTTATGGTTTTTTTTATTATTATTTTACCATGTATGAAATAGACACATTTAATAAAATCAGGTGCTTCACAATGTTTGGGTCGCTTCTATGTCGGATAGAATCTATCTATATCATTTATCCAAACAATACGCCCCTACGCTCGCTTCGGATCCTTTGTTTAGAGCAATAATTTATTTAAACAACCTAGAAACAACAATAAAAACATGAAATCATATTTGAAGCGTTAAAAAACAGAGCTAACAGAGATTGATCCAGGTTGCGCGATTAGTTCAGTGTTCAACTCACCGTTGTGTAACAAAGCGAACCACTTGTGTACGATACTGTAATGATACGCGATTAATTAATTAATTGAATCGAGAGAAAGAGGAAGAAACAAAGTTGATTAATAAAATGATGAAGTTCATAAAATACCGTACTAGCATAGATTCATACAATATGGCTCTGAAGAAGAAGAAGAAGAAATTACACCGAACGATATCATCTTTTTTTACTTGCAATTAAGCTAAAATGGTAATCACTCCGGAAAAAGCAAAGGGCCATTCGAGTTTCAAGAACTGTTAATTATATTTAAAGCGATTTCCAGCGCTCCGTATTGGTTGACGTTGAATCCATTTGTTAGGTCCCAATTTCCGACCATTTCCAGAAGATGTTTCATTTTTACAGGAATGTAATAAAATTGTATGTTAAGGAAACATTACCTCAGATGGCTAGAATAGTTAATAGTTCGACCTTATTTTCTAATAACTTTCTAAAACTCATTTTTACTTTTTCGTTTTCTGTTGGCGTCATTAATGTCCGTTTTTTTCTAATGGACCTTTTCAGAATTTATATGTGTATTCTTACTGACTCACATGAAATTCATGAGCTACAATTGGATAATAGGTAGTCAATGGCTGACCTGGTTTACACAAAATAACACGTTGTTTTGTTTGTGAACAGTTGACCTAGATATATAAACAGTCTGACAAAAGTTTTCACTGCTTAAACCAGGAAAGATATACTTCGCTTGAATAGTTAATATGTAAAAGATATTAAAATTTATTGTACCTTCTCATCATCATAAATAATATAGTTAACATTTCACTCCGAAATGAGACGTAAAACTAACTAGTAAATCAACGAGCACATCCCGAGCACCTAATCTACATGTTCGTGTTTAATTTCCCATATCAATTACTGGGAAATAAACATACATTTGAAATGTTTCCCAGTCACTGATTGGTCAATTTTAATTAGCGAATTATACCGAACATTACCGATCCTCTGGCGAAATTATCTATTGTACAAGATCTCAACGTATGGCAAAGTTATGTAATGGACGGTCTACCTTCGCTAAATTAAGAAACCTTGTTTATAAAATAACCATCGCTATCAAACTCTTGATAGATTCACAGTAAGTGATCCTTATCTACTTAAACAGCTTTCCAAACTTTGTCATATTACGGTGGTACAAAGGGGGAATGAAGATATATTTGTCAATCGCGTGCGACCGTGATAACTAAATCGCGTGCGACCGTGATAACTAAATCGCGTGCGACCGTGAAAACTAAATTGCGTGAACGCGATAGCTTCCTCGCGCGTATTTGATACAGGAATATCTTTCTTGTCCCTTTTAGGCCACCGTATCATATGGGGCTTTCTTGTATGGAACTATAGGTGTTCTCCATAGTCAGACGACGCAAATTCAAAAGGTAATAAATCAACGCAAATTTATGCTTACTTAGTTCATGTTCCAGCATAGATCTAGTTTAAGTCTACAACATGCATCTCTTTTCACAGAAATTGATAGACGAAACACAAACGCTATATAACATAATCTAAACTATATTCCTATAATATTTATAATTATCTATATATATATTTTCCCATGCTCTTCAATATTTCTACCTGATTGTTATTTATACGTATGTCTTATATTCTACTTACTGGATAATTACTATTGTTATTTTTTTCCCTGCAATAAGGAATAGGATTGTTCACTTTAAGAAGAATTATATGTTCTGTTCATCATCATTAGCTACAATATAGGTGTTGGAGCTTACCGTCGCTGTGACAGTACAATCAAGCTTGTCTTAAGCGGTCAGTCAAGGGGGCAAGGAAAAAAGACCGCTTAGCAGAGGCGGTTGCTAAATGAAGGTTAAACATATAACAAAATGATCAAAACTGACCGCTAAATGCATGTGGCCGCTGAATACAGGTTCAACAGTATTTCAGTCTTATAGCGACATTCAGAGAATTACATACGAGTTGATAGCTGACGTCTCATCGACAGTATTTAAGTCATTTGGAGACAGATATTGTGCTGCCGCACTGTAGTATCACTGCTACCACATCCTGTCACATTAGCCTGACACCGGTCCAGACAAGCCGGAACTTCCCTTCTGAGCGCCAAGCTTAAAGCTACTTTCTAAGGTCTTTGTAGAGTTGCGGTCAGGGAGCAAACCAACGGCCCCGTTCCTACACTACTCGGTCACCGGGGACATTAAATACGGATGAAGGATACACGGGCATCCGAGTAGAACCACCGATTACATTAACAATTAAAGTGACCATACCTGGATTCAAACCCACAGTGGTGAGGGTAAAGTAAGCGAATTCTCCCACACGGCCACGTATAAACTTTGTCATTAAACCATTTTTTTTTTTCTAATGATATATCAGCATGTCCGTAACACATCCATAAAATGTGACATACATTCATATATAACATGCCTCTGATATTCATGAAATAATAGGATAAATAATAGATTGAATACTTTCACAACATCATTGTGTTTATAATATATATTGCATGGTTTTCATGAGATGAGCTTTATTGAGCACACTATGCATGAATGCGCGCATGCGCACGAATGTATGTGGTCGGGATAATCAAGCTCACGAGTGAAGCCAGTGCAATATATGTCTTGTAACATGGCCAAATGTAGGAAGGAGGCGGTACTACGATGGCTCGTGACTTTTTTTATGCAGATAAGCGTTGTGGGTATCAAAGAAAACCCCCGTGAAAATGACCAATCAGTGAAAAAAATGGAAAAATTATCTTTACCAATCAAAAAACGTTTTCCAAACAAACCCTCACATTTCGGCGCCTTCCGTTCAGTTGCGCAAATTTGAATTGAGAAGGACGTACTGAATTAGTGTAGGTTCGCGTTGACTCAGTGTGGAAAATCTTTTCTTTTTCAAAAGTCAGTAAAACCAAACCGGTCAGTTTCTAATATTTGGAGAACATTATTAGTAATGTGCTTTGACGGTTTTCCCAAATGTTTTGAAATCCTGTACTTCAGACAAAAGAATCATTAGGGCCTATGAGCAAGGCACAAATTTGTACTTCGAATGCGCTATATCCTATTAAAAAAAGGTGACGAAAAAAAATGTGCCTAAGCATTTTTCTTCTACGAGTCGAGGCAAAATTTGTTGCTTGTGACGGCTTAAAATGACGTAACATACCGTGTAGTATGGCCATACTGTTAATGTCTACTTCATTTTAATATCTTATGGCTAAATATAGAAAATATGTAATGGTATGGAAACAAAAAAAAAAACAAAACAAAACAAAAAAATGGAAAAAAGGTTAATTTGCAAATTCTATATAAGGATGAATACTGAGGACCATCTAAAAAAATTGTATCGGGAATACAATTATTTTGAATTGTCAAATTATTGTGTCGATATATGATAAACCGAGTGTCCGCCATTACTGTGCGGTTATCTAGATACCTGCATGGTCCGTCTTTACTGTGCGGATATCTGGAGGCATGGTTTTTCATCAGTTAATGCATGGGCGTGGAAACTCCGCCCCCTAAAAAGCGTGGGGTATCCATATTAAACATAGGAACTTTTCTTCTACAGGTAACTCCCTAGGCCGTGTTACAATCGTTCCATGTAGATGGTATCGTATGTATACACCTACGCTACCTATATACACATGTCCATTTTAATCAGCGCATTATTAGCAAACACAGGAAATGACGTCATGACGCACACACGGGCGTAGGGGTATGCATGCAAGGCCATGTGCATGCATGTTTATGTGTATGAGTGTCCATTCATGTATGTATCTTTATGTGAATGTCCCTCAAATAATGCATGCTTGATCATATAATCAATTTCTTTTGTATTTTATTTCTGTAAAGTTTTGGCACAATAATATATGACGTCAACTTCATGACGTCATTACCTTTCCAAGCAGAGTTGTCGTTCGTTCCTCACATAACATAGCTTTTACAGTGGTATTAAACTGACCAATCAAGTTTATCTTCATTTTCCCGTATGTGACATTTAATAATGCTCGTTGATTTACGTAGGTTTACGTCTCAAATCTGAGTGAAATGATCTATTGTTCGGACGTTTAACTAAAGAAAACGAGCAAAGTAAAAAACAACAAAAAAAAACAAAAACAAAAAACAAAACAAAAAAAAAACAACAAAAAAAAAACAAAAAAAGAAAACAATAAAATAAAAAAGCAACAAAACAAAACAAACAAAAATAAAATAATAAAATAAATAAATAAATGAATAAATAAAAACATACACACAATTAAATATCCTCTTTTCAAATAAAGAATACCAGAACAATGAACTTTGATTTGGCTAGTAATCGAATATGGTATCGGACAGAATTTCCACATTGAACCACCCAAAGCGTTTCCTTTTCTAATGCTGAAGCGGTTTAAAACTATTTCCAGTAGACGAACAGTTAATGTGTGGAACGTTTTCTTTAAGAATTTTAATGCTTTAATTAACTTAACATGGTAGAACCATGAAATAAATGTCTGATACAGTCTTGAATACAAAATATATATATATACAAATAAAGGAACAAGGAATGTCTTGGAAGAAGGAAAACTGGTTTATTATTTTGAAAGTTGTTCACAAAGCATTAGAAGTAATTAATCTGAAGTCATTGTATTGTAAAGATATACTATAAAATCATTAATTTCCGTAGACATCAAAATTCTTTGGTTTCGTGCACAAGCAAATTTCTTATGTACATTTATTCGTGGAGATTCATATTGCTGTAAGCGTGTGGTCGACGAAATGAGTTTTTTTTTGTTTGTTTTTTTTTTTGTGGGTGGGGGGGGGGGGGGCGTGTAAAACCATATACAAAATCATCGCAAATTAACGTCCAACACACACACACACACACATAGAGCAGATAAATAAGTTTCCATTTTAGAGTAAAATGCGATGTCTCGAAGACCGAAAGACCTAGCAAGCAACCCCCAAAAAGCAACTTCAAAACCACAATAAGACAATATCAATTTTCTTCTTCGGTCCTCTTCTTCATCTTTTTTTTTTAAATTTACCATAAATGTATTAATTACGCATTGCCGCTGTATCTAGATTACACCATGTAAACAAAATCACAACTTCAACACAGCTCCTTTTCGGAATGATTTTATAGATAATCTAAATAAACCGATCGCTGATTATCAGATATAATTACTTGTTGATCCATTCCATTCCTTACAATAACCCATTATTTTGAAAGCAAGTGTTCCATGTCCAAATCCGGACAACGTTAAAAAGACCGCTCATTTTCCAAAGAAAAATCACACAAATGGGGTATTTTCAATTAAATTAACGGAACGATCCCATAGCAACGGAATCTTCCAATAATTAGCCACAAACTCTCCAAACGTTATCATTATCCCGAGATGGTCTGATACAAAAGGAAGCCTGAAATGGAACTGACCAAAAGAACTTGCTTTTAACAATTGATTCGTTTGCATTGCTTAATGTTACTACTTCATATATGTGCAGATCAGATGAAAGCTTTGCATCCCTCTACAAATAGCATTTATAATCCAATATAATTCCTATAAAGCCAGATGAAACAGAAAACGCTTTCCCTTAGATAAAACAGGAGTTGTGAAACGCTTTGGCGAGCACTATATAGCTCTGATAAAATCACTTTGACTCCAACTCTTTCATAGAAAAAGAAAGAATGAAAGAAAAATGTATATAAAAAAAGAACTGATGTCGTTTGTGTATTTTCAAAACTGCGGGTGTAGTATATGCGTTTGAAGACCCTAGACACTTTACTGTTATGATTATACTCGCTGAAGTCAATGTTACACAAAATCTAATAATACATGCTTTTATCAAGGTTGAATCAACTTGATATTCAACTTCCGATATGATGTATTTAGGACGTACGAATCAGTTCTTGGTAAATTTGATGATAAGGTTCCAATTTAATATTTTAAGTTTTTATTTCATCACTAAGGTACATGCAGATTTATGTGATTCTATAAAAAGGCTGTTGTTGTTGTTGGGTTGGAGAAAACTGTCGCAGAGACAGTATTTTCTATTATGCTGCGTGTACAACGCAACATATTGTAAACGATTGCGAAAATGACAATACCGGATATCCAAACTCAGTGCCCTCTAGCGGACAAGATATACGTGCACATAGGAGGGAAAAAAATAACAATGAAAATACTACGAATGAAATTGTGTGATAAGCCAGTGAAGTGCAGCAGTTCACGTGCCTCTGACATGTAATGTGTCCTTGTTTTATATAATACGAATATCGCAAATAAAATGTCGTTCGACCCTCACAGCTACAAGATCCATTTGACGAGGGAAATCAATAGAACGGTTCCAAATAACAAGCAGCAATTTCTGTTTTACTGTTCCAGTTTATGCTTAACGCAACATTAGGTCACTCAGTCCTTTTATTTCAAGCAATGTCGATTCGAACATTTGATACGGTTTCAGACAAGGTTGATTATGACTACTTGAGATATATATAGTGCTGCCACACTGTAAAGTAGACTAGACTATTTGAGTTTACCGTCGCTTCGACAGTATTTCAGTCATATAGAGACGCCCAGCTATTACAGGTGGAGGAAGACCCCGCTGTAGACATATGGCGTGGTACCTCACCCAATCACATTATCCTGACACTGGTCTAACCAGTCCTAGAACTACTCTTACATGCTGAGCGCCAAGCAAAGGAGCTTTACCAGAAACATTTATTACGACTTTGAATTGATTCATTGACTTTTTTGGTGCTTATGTCAAAAGTCACGTGAAGCATTATTTTGTTTTAAACTACTTCATATTCTAGCGTGATTTACATCACAATTTAATAATATACATTTGTTTTATAATCAAACGCAAGGGCTGCACGCTATTAAAATAATTCTAATTAGTGAAATGTCTAAGGCTTGTATAAATCCATCATTTGTTTACCCTGATTTATGACTGAGGGTCACGCTGTCTGTGTATCTACTTGCTGCAATTAAAACATCTTTTGACCAATTTATTATTACATTACATTATGCGCAATATTGGGAGGTGTCAATCTAAGTTCCTGTAATGGTTTCGCTACGTCTTGGACAACTTAACCTCTACCAAGATAACCAAGGTACCGCTATGAAACATTAGGAAATCTTGGTTATCTCCGTGAAAGGCCGTGAGGTCCGAAATGTAGCGGAAACATTACAGGGACTTTACCTTAATTGCAGTTTCATAATAGTAGTTGGCGATATATACATAAAACAACAATCCTCATGTTTCAAGGGCATTGTCTGTTAATCTACTTGCCGTAATTAAAACATTGTTGACGCGTTACTTCAGTACATTATGTGTACAAATTAAACATTAATCTGATTTATTAATTGCAGTTGAAAAACAGTGTATTCATCACAACAGCAAAACATAGTTCAAGGGCGTATATGACAGATTGCTACATTTTCTATAAAGACAAAGAAGAAAAATTTAAACATTTGTATTGGGAAAATTGGGGGTCACCGTCCTACGTTTTGAGTTATCTGCCCCTGAATGTGATATTTTAGCACTTTTAGGCTATATTCAATGTCAGATTACTCAAAATAAACTTTACTGATACATTATATTATTTCTTACTAATGTTTGTGATTTCATTTCAAGTCATATGCAAAATTTGAAATTATTTGATCTTATTGAAGTTCTGTTATGTTTAAAACTGTACATATATCACTTTTTAAAAAAAAAAGGGGGGCGGGGGCAACAGTTTGAGGAAAACTGATATATATTTGCATGAGTGATTATAGTATAGAGTCTGCCACATAGAATTTCTACAAATTTTGTACAGAGACAGGGAATAAAAGAACAAAGTACTGAACATTGATTTTGAAACCTTATGAGATTTTGTTTGCAATTATTTGAGTTATCTGCCATTGAATATGTCCTTAAAGTGCTTAAATAACTCATTCAGGAGCAGACAACTAAAAAAGGAGAACGGTGACACCCATTTTCCCCCCCATAAAAATGTTCCTTTTGTAGTTCTCTATAATCATGCAAAGTTTAAAAAAATCTATACGAAAGTTTAAATTTTCCTTCTTTTTCTATATAGAAATGTAGCAAACTCACAAACGCCCTTAATTACTTCATTATTTAAGGGCATTATTTATTCCATCTGCAAAGGAAACCATGAATTCAAATATCAAACGCTTACTTGTACAGTGTGGTGTCACATAGTTACTTTGATAAAGGGGAAACGTTTGAACTTTGAGAAATGCCTTTAACAGTCTAATATTTCCTATAAAGCCTTGGTGTGTCTTTTCTGTAAAATATTGGACACGTCGGCCTTTCTTTTCTACATAGAAGTTTTGCCGAATTGATGTTTCCCTCTCGTTGTAGGTCAATTCTCGAATGACTGTCGTTCGAGAATCCGATACTGAGTTATTGAGGATAAGAAAAATAAATAAACGAATTGATATAATCGTTCGAAATATTAAATATTGAGTTATTGGGATATAAAAAATAAAAGAATAATAAAAAATAATGGTTCGGGACGTCCATTTTTGAATAATAGGGAAATATAAAACTCTACGAGTTATTTAACTGCTATTTTTCGAGGTGTCCGATATTCAGTTATTACAAAAGAGAGAGCAAGATAAACAACATTCCTTTAATTGGAATACGAAATGTAATTATTAGAACCAGTCTTTAGTAAAAAGAAATGTATATTACTGTGTTTGGTATGAGCAGACCCTTTATTTATTCCTTTTATATTTCTCATTTCGGAAGGCTTGAAAAAGTTTTAAAAGTAACATATATCAAGCATTACATGGGAAAACTGTTTATGCGTCTTTTAAAAACTGTGTATTCTATTACAGCAATATCGTTATTCCCAGTTTATTAAAAAGGTCCTATACATTTTGGGTTGTAAAACATGTAGCATAGAGTTACTGATTTACGACTCTTCTAATTGGAAGTTATAAGCATATATATGTATTGCTAACATTAAATTCATTAATGTACTAAAGAGAATTTCGTGCGTACATTTATTCGTGAATTCCTGTTGTAGAAAACATGCGTCTGTTAAATAAACAATTTTCGAGGGGTTTAAATTATTCGTTGAAATTTCATTTTGCAGTTAACAATCAAACCCTCATGCGATGATTCAGAGGGGGTGGGGAGTCCCGGGTTTATAATTGTGAAACCCCCCCCCCCCCGGGATTTGGATTTGGCTATAATGTTTAAAAATCCAGTAATATAGTGTTTTGACATTAAATCACGGTCTGGACACCCCCCCCCCCCCACACACTCACACACATACTTTGATGTTCAACTGTAAAGACCAATTCCATCCTCGCAGAGAGAAGTTTGTTTTCACACATAACCTGCCTATTTGACAACACAATACACGTTATTATCGCTCAAGTTTCCAATTTGAATTTTACATGTAGTGCATCTGAGTGTGTACACCTGCGTGCGAAGGTGGGAAAATATGAATAAAACATTTTGTATGACATTGTGTGATGTAAGCCAGTTGATTGCAGCAAATTCACACACCACTGGCAGGTAATTTGTCATTGGTTTATCTAATACATACATGAGTAGTAAGTTGAATCAGATGTTTGCAAAATATTTCTTCAAGCAAATACTTTTGTATGCAAAGCCTTTACATTATTTCATCATGGAAAGTCGATAAAGTGTTGATTTTTGTCTTTAGAATCACTTCCTGTGTTCAGACGATTATACTTGAAAGTAAATAAAAAAAATCATTAAAAAATTAGAACATCTTGATTCATATTTTGAAATGGAATGCAACCAGATATCCACGAGTCATTCAGATTCAGTTTAACAATTAAGAGAACCTGCTTGTCTAAAAATTGGCTTAAACAATTACATTAACCTTAGCATTTAAAGTTCTCATCATATAAAAGCAGTGCAATTACTTACTGCTAGACACGTGACTGCAAAGTATGTCATGACTTACTCAGCCCAAAATATAGGTCAACCAGAAACCAAACCGTCATACCATTCCAATACGTTTATCCGTCCAAAATGTCCTTCCAGAACATTTCTAAATGTAAGCATACTAATACTTTGATTCATCAAAGACATTGTATAACATCTACATGTAATCAACAACAAGTAGAATCTACACCAGCATCACAGCACTGAGTACTGAAACAACGTCATAGCCCCCATCCTGAAATTTATGAAAGGCAGTGTTTCTTCCAGCTCCAAATTTAAGGGGGTCATATTTGACCCCCTGTATTAAAATTTGGGGGTCATTTGAAATTTTAGAGGGTCATACCCTAAAGCAGTGATCGGGAAAGAATTTTCATTAATAGGACAATGGCCCTTTCTGAAGTAAAATCAATGTGACATTTTATGAAGCAACTTCAACTTGCTTTTTAAAGTGACCCTAAGTCTAAAGTGCATAATTATAACAACAACTAATTCAAACCAATTCATGAAACTGAAACTATTGAGAAAATACGTGGAACCTCTTGGTTACCAGATAATTTAGTTTTTCCTCGATTTTTATCGGATTGTCAAAATTTGGAGTGTACTATTGCAATGTGTCAGCCGATAAAGCTTATAGTAGCTAAAACCTTTTTTATGCAAAAAAAATAATAAAAATAGTTAAACAAGAAAAACAAACACCAATGCGAGTAAAAGCAGCAACAAAAAACTATGATAAAAAAAACATGCACAGGTAAGAACACAACTAAAAATATTGAATACAGAAAAAAAAAGAAAATACGATAAGCAAAACACACATACACACAACACACAGAAACATAACAAAGACAAAAAGCAAACAACAAAAAAGAAAAAGAAATCATGTAAAGCGTTTAGAGCACACAGAGTGTCTAAATGATAGACAGGTATAGAGGTGACATTCAGCCGAAGCGAATAAATTGACTGCAACATTTCCTGGATACGCCATCTCCAATTAGACAAATAGCAAAGTGTTAAACGAGTAGGATATCGGCAGATGTCTCTTTTCGAGGAACAATTTATTTCTGTATATCTGAGAGAGGTAAAAAACAACTAATACAGAGTCTTCGGATTGCCAAAAGGTTAACGCACTGGCCTTTCACAAATGCAACCCGGGTTCAACCCCTAGCCTTCTTCATTTTTTATTATAATGGCTAGCAATCATTTTCTGATTATAATGGCCATATTTTAGCCCTTTCGATCACAGATTTCCCACGCTGGTCCTGTTTTTTGCAGAAGAGACAGAATCGGAAGAGACAGTGGTTGGATATAAGGGAATCCGGGTGCGATACCGTAGCTCATTTTGTGAATAGACCTCTTGGTTCTTTTACGTGCCCGGTGTATAGCACCGATACACGGGGGACATATTCCTGGGTAGAACCAGTATTGAGTACTCCGAGTTCCCATAGCAACCCCATTTTGCCGAGTGCCAGGCAAAGGTGCATCTTGTGCCAATTTTAAATATTTTTTTTGGCGCGGTCACCGGAGGAAATGCTCCGGCTGAGATTCGAACCGATATAAAAAAGATAATTGGTCGCCTGATCGGACACGTTGGTTTTCCTTTAGTTCTCCGACTTTCTCTATCACCACGGCCAGCGCAAATTCTACCCTTATTGCCAAATGGAAATATTTTCATAAGCGATATTGATTCCCGTCAAATCGTTTCAGAGAAGATATAAAGTTTAATATTTGAAATTGGGACCGCATTTTGAATTATTCGTATCAGATTTTGATATAAGTTATATCACTAAGTATATATCTTTATGTATATGCCTCGTTGGGTTGGGATAAAACCAATTCGATACATATCTGAAACATAGATCATACAAAATATTGTAAACTCACAAATTTTCTGTGATATTAAATTTCTTGAAGACTGCATTAAAGAAAAGTCCATTTGTGCACATATTTGTAGAATCCTGTCATAGACGTTGTGCAGTTCATATTACACGAAGGGCAAAAGGTGCCTGGATATCGTAGCGATAACGCTCATCACTCCTCCTGGGTTCGATCCCTGGTCACGTAACATGAGAGGATACAGTGATCGCCCGTCCAGACACGTGAGTTTTCCCCCGTGTTTTCTAGTTTCCTCCCCAAATAATGACCACATACTCCGCCACCAGAGCCATCATGATTTATTTAAGTCCTGATAACTTCGTATCGTAATCGATGTAAAATAAATAACGGGAAGGAGATGATATTCGAGAAGTCAACAAATTGTCATGCTTTCCACAAAAAGTAATACTTTTACTGTATGCATTCATTGATCGAAGACCATAACTTTTGAAAACATCAAATATGATTCTGTATAATATAATTGGTAGGCATCTTTAGAATCCAATTTCTTGAACCATTCATATCCTGCATACCACATCAGTATAAATAAATTGTATAGAATACATGCAGTTTAGACTTATCTCATTGACTTTGATCTAAAACAAGTTCTACATACGAAATATATAGGACCCTGATGGGAGGTTTCCTTGGTTGGACCAGTACTTTTCGCACTTGGAGGCTGTGACAGACTTATCATGACGCTCGTTATATACAGTAAAACCCATGCTTTAAGAAGACCTCGTCATTAAGACCACCTCGTCATTAAGGATCACCTTGTAATTAAGACCACCTTAAACCCTGCTTAAAACCTGTAATTAAGACCACCTCGTCATTAAGACTACCTCGTCATTAAGACCATCTCGTCATTTAGATTACCTCGTCATTAAGATCACCTTGTAATTAAGACCACCTCGTCATTAAGACTACCTCGTCATTAAGACCATCTCGTCATTTAGATTACCTCGTCATTAAGATCACCTTGTAATTAAGACCACCTCGTCATTAAGACCATCTCGTCATTACGATCAACTCGTCATTAAGATCACCTTGTAATTAAGACCACCTCGTCATTAAGACCATCTCGTCATTACGATCAACTCGTCATTAAGATCACCTTGTAATTAAGACCACCTCGTCATTAAGACCATCTCGTCATTACGATCAACTCGTCATTAAGATCACCTTGTATTAAGACCACCTCGTCATTAAGACCATCTCGTCATTACGATCAACTCGTCATTAAGATCACCTTGTAATTAAGACCACCTCGTCATTAAGACCATCTCGTCATTACGATCAACTCGTCATTAAGATCACCTTGTAATTAAGACCACCTCGTCATTAAGACCATCTCGTCATTACGATCATCTCGTCATTAAGATCACCTCGTCATTAAGACCACCTCGTCATTAAGACCACCTCGTCATTAAGACCACCTCGTCATTAAGACCACCTCGTCATTAAGACCACCTCGTCATTAAGACCATCTCGTCATTAAGATCACCTCGTCATTAAGACCATCTCGTCATTAAGACCATCTCGTCATTAAGACCATCTCGTCATTAAGACCATCTTGTCATTAAGACCACCTCGTCATTAAGACCATCTCGTCATTAAGACCATCTCGTCATTAAGACCACCTCGTCATTAAGACCATCTCGTCATTAAGACCACCTCGTCATTAAGACCATCTCGTCATTAAGACCATCTCGTCATTAAGACCATCTCGTCATTAAGACAACCTCGTTATTAAGACCACCTCGTCATTACTGAATAGACTATCGTTTTAATACTTTCGCTCTGTGTTATGGTCGTGACGTATAAGCCCACGTGGTTTTTTTTTTTTTTTTTTTGTAAAACTTTACTGTTAAATCATTAATTTTCGTGGGACACTTATTTCGTCAATTTCGCGGAGGGTTTTATCCACGAATATTTATCCCCACGAAAACTTGTCTCTTTTATAGACCTTAAGTTTTCTAGAACATAGATCCACGAATAAATGTACCCACGAAATTCCCTTAAGTACATAATCAACGAAATTTAATGTCAACGAAAATTAATGATTTTACAATATCAAATTACAGATTTGCACAACAGATGCCATTTTAAAATACTTACTAACTTACTTACATGTGCTTAAGAAATTTCTTATATCTTTTGTGGTCATAGCAAAACATATATACTGTATATTCGAATAAAGGACTAATTTTATGACTCTGGACTAGGTTTACCTTTATCACGTGATCAACCATAACATGGCGACAAGTGCTGGTGAGGAGAGTTTGAGGTACATCCAAAATTACACAAAGATAAACTTAACAAAGTATCATGTAATTCTTCATGCGATGGTTAATCCTAAAACAACAGTATCAGCTGTGTTATATATATTCCAGTTGCAAATCTATGACTTTCAGTTTCATTGTCCTATTTACATACGACCTTACAGTGGCATAAACAAATATTGTATTCATTTTATGCAATTACAAAATATGACGTCAGTTGTATCAGTTAAAATGATTAAGATTGTATCTGATCTCTGCTTAATACAAGTATTTTTACTAATAGTAATATAACTGGCATACAGCATACGCGGTTAGAAAACCAGTGAGATGCTGTAATTTGCCACACCCTAAAACTACAAAGAAAGCAATAGATCATTTCACCGGGGGATCGGCAAGACCCGGTCTAATCCATTGATGTAAACTGACAAGTCAGTGACTTGTGAAAATTTAAAGTGTATGTTTATTTCCGGTTGAGCAATGTATAGAATTTTACACCAGCATGTAGATTTGGTGGTTGATTTGCGTAGGTTTACGTCTCATTTCGGAGTAAAATGGTTTATACCGTGACTCATGCTGAAGGCACGTGACTATCGTTTAAAAAATGCCAGTTCATTAATGAGATATTTGGAATTATATTAAAAACTTTCAAATCTTTGTTAATGACGTACAAATTGATTGAAGCACAAGCCGCAGAAGCGTACATAGGACTGATAAGATGTATCGAACTGTTAGCTAGAATTCCCACTTTTTATTTAATTTCGATGCAAAGGCTGCATTTTCATATATATCCTCTCAGCTTTCAAAAACGTTTACCGTGTGTTTTTCTTTTCGTATATACAAAACTTTCAGATCTTTTTAAAGACGGAAATACGAATATTATTTGTCTTTCACGAAAAAATTAATGCAAAAAGACAGAATAATGAAAATTTCTGATGGAAATACAGTTATGGAATATAATAATATTACGAAAGGATTATCTCTCTGGTTTTTACGACAACACTTAACGGATGGGATTTCATCAAGGAACAGTGCGTCGCCTGATAAAAATATCAAAATATTTGTTGACAGACCACTATTTCGCAAAAAATTAACGTCACTGAAAAGTGTAATGATATTTTTGTTGTCTAAACAGCATCAGTTTTTTTTGACAAATTAATGAAATTGTCTCGCTATCATGAAATACTTACAATTGTTGATAATTGACATGTCGTTATATTAATTTGTTTGATTTGTCACGTACTAGTAATATGGATATACAGTCAAACCTGTCTTAAGCGGCCAGACAAAGGAACAAGAGAAAGTGACCGCTAAACAGAGGTGACCGCTAAATGAAGGTTAAATTGGTAATATTAAAACTGACCGCTACATGCAGCTTGACCGTTAAAAAACAGGTGGCCGCTAATGCAAGCTCAACTGTATTTAGGTAAGTTATAAGTCCAATGGACCGGTTGTAAATCGCGTAGCATAAACTAGATTTATCGACCCCTGTGAATGTACTTATCACACATGCAACTGTAATAAACATTTTACTTTCTTACTTTCTCATTCACTGAAAGAAGGAAAATTATTATTTTCGAAACTTTTTCAGCTGGATCTTTCTCTCGATTTATTTTTCCTTTTTTTTCCTTTAAATAAATAACCTGATAGATAACACTACATTATGGGCTACAACATCTCATTTAATTTCAACTCCATGTTTGGTACTGTATTTCCTGTCATTGTGTAACAGTTTTAGAAAATTCTATGCAACAGATTTTATAGTTTAGTTGCATACGCGAAAATATAGAAATATTTTTTTCAAGAAAAACGCAGTATGTTTATTTGCTGGAGCATAGCGAAAAATCTTTGAATAGAATTGTTTTAAACTTTGCATAATGATTGGAAATGACACAACAAACAATAACGTGAAATAAAGTAGGCATCAACAGGCTTAAATTTTAGTTATCTGTCCTTGAAAGAGAGCAAAAAAACTCACTAAATTTCCTTCTTTGTCTATATAAAAAATAGCTGCATTATGCACATATGCATTTAATAGGCAAGTTAAACAAAGAAAAGCCGTCAGTAAATTATGTTATCCGTTTTAACGCCGTAAATTGAGTGGTAGTGTGGTTTAATGAAATTAATGCACATTCTATCCGTTTTCTTTTAAAGATATTTTGTTATGGAAGTTTTACAGCAAATCACAAAAAGTTGAAGTAAACGTACTGTACCTACTTACGGTAGCATAAAAGTGACATGAAAGATATTTTTATATCGCGCGCTTTATTTCTTCGTATCCTCACGTTGACTTCCTCTTATTGTTGCTTCGATTGTAAATACAATACCTAACTGAAAACCATCTTTTATTATTTGCCTAATACATCTTTGCCTTCATAGTTCGATTTGTAATTTAGCAGATGCAGAAATTAAATTACAAGTCTTTGAAAATCATCTGTATACATCTATTGATGCATTCCGTTTATAACATACAATATTTAGCAACATTTGCAAGCGTGTGGCAAGAATTCATGAAAACAAAATTCAAACGTTTAGTCCATTCCAAAGTACCTGGTTATTATACTGGAGCCAAGACTTGAACACAATCAGTTGGTGGCTAAGCAACATGTGCTTTGGATAGACCGGATGATAAAGATCTGGGAAAGCTTTCCCTTGGAAATGAAATTCTATTTATCCTACACATGGTTCCTATATAGAACACATGTATTTTGATTAATCCTTCTGAAGGCACTTGATAATATTGAAAATTTGATTTAGGTGTCACGGGTTTTAGACATCTTTAATGATAACGCCAATCATAAACTTTGTATTTTATATAGTAAATATTCCGCTCTGAGCGAACAGTGCACACACTGTTGAACAGTAATTCTTATATATTCCAATTTAATACAAAGAATCGTTAATATCTTTATTATGTAAATGGCATTGTACAATTAATGAATACAAATGTCTATGATTCTTGCTTAATCTCGAAAATATTAAGTGAAATGTCAAAATAAATCTTTTTTAAACATATATGTTATACAGAACAATATTTGCATTTGCCTATATTTATATAATATCCTGTCTCCGTGTCTGTTCGTCTATTTACAGGCACCTTCTTCTGGAATTAGTCCAGTTTTAATATTTGTGGGATTTCTCATATGACCACTTCGTCCTTCCTTACTTAGAATATTAAATACGTCAAAAACATATTACGCCATTCTAGTTTTACCAAATATGCAAGTAAAATACCGTTTAAGTAGATTGTTACAATAGTGACACAGAAATGACTTTATAAACGCATACGACAATGTTTCATATTTTTTTTTACAGGTTGACCCCTTTAAAGTTGCTTTTTTTAGTTTATTTTTAGTGATAAAAGCAGGCCATGAAACATTTACTAATCTATTGCTCAACTAGGCCTCATTACAAGTTTAAATAATCTGAAATCGTTTGAAAAACACGAAATAAAATAATTGTCATTTTTCCAAAGTGAAGCCTTTTTAGAGTCAATGAGTATATTTAGGAATATGTATCAGGTAAATAATGAGTGACGAAATAAGTTCCTAAGTGTTTACGTATTACTACGCGTTAAGCAAAATTGATGGTACTGATACAAGATATAACATTAATGTAGATAAACGATATATGTGGTAAAAGTAAATAAGTGAATTGATATTAATGACAAGTAAATTAATAACATTAAAGCATAGAACAACACCGGTCCAGATCTAAAGAATCCTGACAAGTACACAGAAGGATTGGAATCTAATTTATATAGATTCTGTTCTGCTTTAACAAATTGCGCTACTGTCGTTTATCAATATATGCTTCTTGGGCGTTTTATGAGCGTGTCGGTTTGAAAATATACTTCAACGAAATTTATCAGTACTGAATTTATACTCTGTATAGATGATAAAATGTTGATAAAGCGATGATGAAACATTTTTTTTTTTAATTTTTAACAGAATGGGGCGTAATGATCAGGGTTGAATTAAACCAACATTTTTTAGCGCTAAGTAAAGTTTAAGCACTTTAGGTTTGTGTGTGTGTATGTGTGTGTTCAGTCTGGATTCTCTAATAAAAATACGCAAATGTTTCATTTCTTAATAATTATCGTTAGTTATGAAGTTAATAATTCATTTCGGCTTATTCATATACTTGAATATTTCATTTAACAGTAATAGTGGAACGTGTGTCTACCTTGTATAAGAATTTAATTATTACTTAGCGTTAAGTATTGTTGGTGGAATTCGAGTCAGAATTTATCAGCTTAAATTTATAAATTCTAGCTTATAGTGAACCTGTGTTAGCGGCCATCTGTAATAAGCGGTCAACCAGCATTTAGTGGTCAATTTTAGTATTACCAAACTGAAGCATTTTGTTATATATTCAAACTTCATTCAGCTGTCACCTCTGTTAAGCGGTCACTTTTTCTTGTTTGAGAATATGTGTAGAAAAAAAAAAGTACTCACCGTGCTTTTTGTAGGCGTCAAAATCCATTGTCTCCTTGATATAATGGCTCCGGCAAGATGTCCAATGCTTAATTCCTATCGAATCACTTCGTCTACTTTCTTCCGGAATGTAACACACAGACTCTGCCGAACTTTTTTTTTAAATGTAACTCTTTTTTATATAGTTTATACCACTTTTATCTTTATATCGACTTTCATTTGTTGAAGTAATCTTTATAAATAAATCTCAAATATAGTTGTTCTTACTTTTATTTCGAAACTATTATATCGTTTGTTACAAATGATCAGCCAAAATTAAAATCGCATTTTTTTGTTTTTGCGTCATTAAGTTTACTTATATAAGAGCCTACAGGTTTCACTTGATATAGAATAACACTCAACGCATCTAAAAATCCAAAAATATGCAATTTGATAAATATTTTACGGGTTGAAAACAATTACAGCAGAATTAATGGTGCAAAAATCGCTTTGTTGAAATTCTGTGATAACAGACAGTGACAAAGACACTGGCACGCGATCAGCACGCGCCGAATTCTAGCAGACGACACTTGGAGAATGGCACTACCTATATACCACTGGGAATCGATTTCGTGTCGCTTGTTGGAACCACGTGATTATCACGTGACTTCATTGATGTCGTTTTACGTTAGAGCTTGAGAAATGTTGTGTGTGGTGTCTCCCGGAACCGTCCCACGCGAGGTAGCTTTTGTGTAACGAAGCAACGATATGAGCACGTTATAGCTAGCAAGGCAATGATAGCTACACCATTAATGGTAGTAATCACTTTTGGTTTCTGTTCAGCATTTACAATCTGACGTCATTACCGATCCTCTAAAAAGAAACCTTTAGATTACTGATCTCCTCTCGGAAAAAAACAAACAAACTATGTTTGTAATTCAAAATGCCGGTGGCGCTTTGACTCTGACTATTTGAGTTTACCGTCGCTTCGACAGTATTTCAGTCATATAGCGACGTCCAGCTAATTACAGGTAGAGTAAGACTTCGAATGCACGGAGGCATCCGGGTAGAATCATCGACCTACTGCAAGCCAGCTGGAAGGCTTCCTCACATGAAAATCCGAATGACCCTGCCGGGATTCGATCCCACACGGTGAGGGGCTGAGTGAGTGTTAAAGTCATCAACTTTGACCTCTCGACCACGGAGGTCCCGGTGACGCTTTGAGGAGAGGGGGTTAATGATGTAATAATGACGTAATAATGACGCAATAATGACGCATATATCTTGTATATTATAGTAATTTCAATAAACGAGGATATAATGATCAAGTGAAGTCAATAAAGCTACAGTTCAACCTATTAGCGGCCACCTGTTTTAAGCGCTCTATCTTCATTTAACGGTCAGTTTTAATATTAACCAACTGAAGCATTTTGTTATATATTTAAACTTCATTGAACGGTCACCTCTGTTAAGCGGCCAATTTCTCTTGTTCCATTTACAGACAGCTTAAGACAGGTCTGATGTAATGTTATGATAAAGCTATTTTTAGACGGCATTGTCCCTTGTCCCTCTCTACTTTTTTTCCCCTACAGATTGTAAGATTTATTTATTTATATATATTTGATATAAAGGAAGCATATAATAAAAACAACAGACGCAGTGATTCCCTGCAACGTTATGAGACGGAAAACGGATGTGAGATATAGCGTTTATTTAGATAAAAGTATGTTGAACAACGTATATGTTTTGTTTGTTTGTTTTTTTTTTGTTTTTTTCTTTTGGTTGTCGCTGTATTTCAGCACTAAACATATTAACCTTCATTCATGTAAAGGCTTTAATGCACCAAACAGAACGCTTACAAATGTCAAATATTTTTATTGAACATAAAATTAAAGTAACGTTGAAAATGGTAATAACATCCGTTTTTCAACGTTACAGGTGCATATCAGTGAAGCATATAATCGGTTTAGTTTAATATCGAATCACCCGTAGCGTGAAAAGGCTTAAAATGAGACAATCAATAATGATCAATTATTCTAAATGTAATCAATATAAATATTTTATACTAATGATCAATCAATTGGTAATCGACGGGAATTTTTAAAGTGATTTTTATTCAACTTAGAAATTTCAGGTAATTAGATTTTTTTTATTAAAATAAAGAGAACAAAATATCGCAAATAAGACAAATAAATAAAACAAAATTTTGGAGAATATCTCCGCGTTGTAAGGAGCGTAGTAAAAACGTCAGAAGTAAGACGATCCTCAAACGCAAGCAAACAAGCAATGTATAGACATAGATGGTAAAGGTACACGATACACGTTTTTCTCCTCAGACAAAATCGTATTTTAAAATCAGTTGGGGATTGACATCTTTATTAACGAGTTTTAACCACAGGCGCCGAGGTATTTACCAGTTTTAACCACAGGAGCCGTGTTATTAACAAGTTTCAACCACAGGAGCCGTGTTATTAACCAGTTTTAACCACAGGAACCGTGGTCTTAACCAGTTTTAACCACAGGAGCTGTGTTATTAACCAGTTTTAACCACAGGAGCCGTGGTCTTAACCAGTTTTAACCACAGGAGCCGTGTTATTAACCAGTTTTAACCACAGGAGCAGGTGGTCTTAACCGGTTTTAACCACAGGAGCTGTGTTATTAACCAGTTTTAACAACAGGATCCATGGTTTTAACGAGTTTTAACCACAGGAGCCGTGGTATTAACCAGTTTTAACCACAGGAGCCGTGTTATTAATCACAGGCGCCGTGGTCTTAACCAGTTTTTACCACAGGAGCCGTGTTATTAACCAGTTTTAACCACAGGAGCAGGTGGTATTAACCAGTTTTAACAACAGGAGCCGTGGTATTTACCAGTTTTAACCACAGGCGCCGTGGTCTTAACCAGTTTTAACCACAGGAGCCGTGGTATTAACCAGTTTTAACAACAGGAGCCGTGGTCTTAACCAGTTTTAACCACAGGAGCCGTGGTCGTAACCAGTTTCAACCACAGGAGCCGTGGTATAAACCAGTTTTAACCACAGGCGCCGTGGTCCTGTGGTTACATACCCGAGGTTTGAACCTCGTTTTGGGCAAGGACCTTTCATGACCTTCCGAGGCACAAAGTACTACTCCAACCCAAAAACCGTGGAGAGGAATAAGTATAAATTGTAATGACTTGTTTCCCAATCGACGAGCAATAATTAACTTTGAAGCGGACCACATGTTTTCTCTCTATGTCTTGTATGGTTC
The DNA here is from genome assembly GCA_021229015.1 of Solen grandis. NCBI lineage: Eukaryota > Metazoa > Mollusca > Bivalvia > Adapedonta > Solenidae > Solen > Solen grandis. Next base: position 50,171,195 of record CM037786.1, on the reverse strand, counting down.
GATACAGTCTGTCTATGTCATACTATCAGGCTTAAATTCGCACCGGCAGGATAACAATCATACTTATTTACAGAAAGACAGACTATATATATATTGCTTCCTTACTGTGATATCACGCCGTCAACAAGTGGCATGAAACAACACCCATCAGGACAAAACTCAAAACATTCCTGACTCGAATTCCACCAGAGCTTATTATTCTAAAAAAAAAAAAAAAAAAAAACAAAAAAAAAAAAAAAACATGGCGACGAATTTCACAATTTCTCTAATAAAAATATCATTTGTTTCATTTTTTATCTAGTGGCCACGAGATAATAAATATAAAAATTAAAAAGATAAGTAAAAAAAAAAAAAAAACAGCTACGAATAATCGACCAATGAATTCCTGGCCACGAGATGATTTTGTTTTTCGTTTCTTCTTACTAATGTCCTCTTAATCTGTTAAACAGGAATGGCGGAAAGAAATCCTATCTCTAACTTTTGAATATTAGTTTTACTAAGCGCTGAGAATTGATAGTGGATTCGAGCCTGGAACTTTTTTATGTAATTAATGTCAAAAGTAATCAAGATATACTAGTGCTATTTCAAACGACTTTTCCAGTCATAGGAAATACGTTTTATTTTAAGACTATACGTGAAAGAACATACGATCTTACAAAAAAAGCATTTATACAATCGTAATAAACAACAATAGCAAAAAAAAAAAAAAAAAATAAAAAAAAATTAAAAAAAATAAAAGAAAAAGAGAGAAAAACACACATATTCATGTTAATACTTAAAAAGGTTTTTATAGAGATTTAAGGGACAAGATAATGTTAGATAAATGTGTCTGTATCACTTGGTAAAGTCACTGAACATCACATTCAGATTGTTTTATAAACGGAAAGTGTCGTTAGACATTGCTGTTTTGGAGTTTGAAAATATGGATCGTAGAAAGACACAAAGAAAATAATTATTTCTGATTTACTTTAATGAATGTGTGCTATTGATATAAGAACGATCATAAGGAAGTGACGTCACATACAAATTGACTCTCTAGAACCGGGAAGGGGCGAGAATGAACATTCCGATATGAGTCACTATGGTGACATATGAAAATTTTCGTTTGTGTATTCGGTATTTATGACCCATCAACTTTTTCTTATTGCATTTACACATTTCTTTTCATCTTCCGGCCGCAACATACCAAAGATAAACAAAATGACGAAAGCATGAAATTAGAAATACAATCTTTCTTAATGATATAGTTTGACAATCTTAAAAATTAAAGTCAACGTAGTGGCGAATCTTGTCTAGAAATAAATATGTACATACTAAAGAAATTTTTCAAAATCTAGCCGCAACGTTGCAAAAGTCGTTTGAAATGACACTAGTGTATTCAGAGGTTACGTGATGCCAATCTAAAACTAAACCCCAAAAAGTGCCACTTTGCAACAAATAAGGTTGAGTATTTGGGTCACACACTCTCTGAAAAGGGAATTGAAGCTAGTTCAAGCAAAATTGATGCTATCCGTAGTTATCCAGTGCCAAAAACAAGAAAACAGTTTCGCGGTTTCTTGGGTCTTTGCAATTTTAACAGACGATACGTCAACATTTTTCTCTATGATTGCTCACCCTCTCAACCAGCTTCTAAAGAAGTCTCCCACTACCAGAGTTAGATGGACTACAGACTGTCAAAAAGCATTTGAAACCCTTATGGAAAAACTCATAACCCCACCTGTTCTTGCCTTCCAAAACTTAAATAAGCCATTCAGAATTGCTGTTGATGCTTCTGCTACAGGAATAGGCTACGTACTTAGTCAAATTAATGACAATGGATTGGAACAGGTCATATATTACGGAGGTAGAAGCTTAAGGGGCGCTAAATACAAGTGGTCCGTTACACATAGGGAAAGTTTAGCTCTAGTCCAAGCAGTCAAACAATTTCGCCCATACATCGCAAATCAGCATTTTGAAGTTTTTACCGACCACATTTCTCTTTAATGGTTAACCCTTTCCCTCATATAGACTCCTTTTGACGCACTCAATAGGTACCACATAAAGCCTGATCTGCAGAAAACCACAGTTAAACCTTACCAAATTTAATTATAAAGTCCTCATTTCCAGACCACTGAGGAACAGCGAACAGCATAAAACCTGATCAGCCTGCGAGTTACTCGCAGGCTGATCTGGTTTTATGTTGTTCGCATAGGTCTTTTCATGGTTTCCTATGAGGGAAAGGGTTAAAAGACATTAAGCTAGAAACAGGTCGCCTAGCCCGTTAGTCAATATTATTGCAGGATTACAATTCCACTATCACACATAAACCTGGTATTCGAAATCAAAATGCTGATGCACTGTCCCGCAGGCCATATGACGATAAGCCAGCTATTGTGACTGCAAACGACTCAGATGATGATGAAGAGATAAATGCCAATGTCTCTGTCTTCCCGCCCCTGCAAATTCTCCAAACCCCTCCGAGACAGTTAACGAAACTCCTGCTTCAAATGCCAAACCTGCTATTGTTACCATTGAGTACAATACACCACTCAAATAAATAAACTTGCAAACAGACAGTGAGTGACAAGGCTCCCAAGGCCGACAGTACTTATCCAGCCCTTCGGCCAATGCGAATCATAAGCCAATCACCATCGATTCCTTAATCGACAACCAATTGCATGATTGATTTTCGATCTATCACGTGATCAACTGCAGGGTCCGAGGACCCACGCTTATGCGCCTCTTTGTCTTTAATTGTCCAGGTGTATCAAAAAATTGTCACTGCATTGTTAATAGGCTTAGTGGGTTTAAACACCCACGGTTACTGCAAAGTTACATAACTGATGGCTTGGAGACTTGATAAGTAAAACCATATAGGACGACATCAATAAAAATGCCGTCATCTATTTACGCGCATTAAGCCGATTAAACATCTTTGAAGACCAGATAAACTAATAAGTATGTTGTACCAACAGATTTACATCTGTATTTGCAGGGTGGTTTTAAACCATAACTTCATGAATTTAGAACATATATAATGTACAAAAATTGAAATATAAAAGTATGATGTAGTTAATTCTAATAATTTATAACTCATTTAAGCTACATACTTTAGCATGGTAGCAATTCCCCCGGAACAGCCAAGTTAAGCTCCCGCTTAACAAAACAGTTGTCACAGGATTGCTAAAAGCACTTAGGTAAACCTAGGTTTTAACCTTTCCTTACATTCCTTTAAAACTTATCTCCATTGTGTTTGTGTACATGAAGAATAGTGGTCTCTAGAAAAATAGCCTTCAAGTGACTGATATAATGTTAAAGAGACGTTAACCAGAAAAACAACAACAACAACAAACAAACAAAAACAACAACAACCCCCCATAAAACACACAAAAAACACAACAACAATCAAACAAACAAAAACAACAACAAAAAACAACAAAAAACAACAAACAAACAACAAACAAACAATGTTTCAAAATAACATAATAACATTTAATATAAATATATCACATATTATTTATAGATATAATGTAAAGAAGAAATTATCATTATGAAAATTATACTGTTCAAGCTGTCGTACAATACATATAAGCAAGTCGTTCACAGAAACGAGGCAAAACGGCAACAACAACAAAATCCGCTTACGAAAAATAAATAAATAAAAATAAATAAATAAAAAAATATATAAGATAGAAAAAACATGAAACTATATAAAGTTGAACAGTATTTTATGTGACCGATGCAAGATCAATAGTTATCTTTCTACATTTTCGATATTTTTCTCTCATGAACTTTTAAACAACAACTTTCTTTTTTTAATGAAAATAACCGATGCATAATTTGCTTTGCTATGGACGTACACTTTTGATATTCTGCATAGCAAAGAAACAAATAATGTTTTGGCTACAGAGAAAGGGGAAATAACCAAGAAATTTTTTTTATCAATATATTCAATGTATTTATCCATTTTGCTTATAAAATAAAACGTGAAATTCAATTTTCATAACTTACTATTCATTCTGTTTAACGCCCCACTGACAGTATTTTAATCATACGGAGACTGCGTCTAATTGAGGCAGATAAGTGAAGCCACACTGCAGTATCACGCCGTAGACATGTGACATGATATCACATCCAGTCACATTATCCTGTATCGGAGCCAAGCAGTACTGGAACTATCACTGCAAAGCAGAAAGCCAGCTACCTGTACACTTTTAACAACTTTGGTATGTCGCGGTCTGAGATCGAACTCGCGACCTCCCGCTTCCGATGATAGGAATAGTAGACACGGACACTTGAACCTGTATTAGCGGCTACCTGTATTAAGCGGAAATGGCCGTAGTATAAAAGTGAGCTCTTACGTCATGGCGCCATTTTGAACTCGTAGGAAAATAACTTTATTCAGATTCAAAATAAATTTAGGATTTCATTATTCAATATATAGTAACTAAGCTAACTAATCATGCAGTTAAAGGAATCTTTGTTTCCATGTTGCAATTCATGTCTAACGTCATCTTCTTAACCCTTTCCCTCATAGAGGAAACCATGAAAAGATCTATGCGAACAGCATAAAACCAGATCAGCCTGCGAGTAACTCGCAGGCTGATCAGGTTTTATGCTGTTCGCTGCTCCTCAGTGGCCTGGAAATGAGGATTTTGTAATTAAATTTGGTAAGGTTTAACTGTGGTTTTCTGCAGATCAGGCTTTATGTGGTACCTATTGAGGGCGTCAATATGAGTCTATATGAGGGAAAGGGTTAAACCATTCTCTAACCGTATCCTGGATACCCAAAGAAGTCCTTGAGACAATTTTTTAACAACAACAAAAAGAAACACACACATTAAAACAGGAACAAAAACAAAGTATGATCACAGAACCATTGAATTCTATATTTTTCAAATCTTGTGTTCTCAAACCAAATGACTGATATATCAAATGAAGATAAAACAATGGGTAAAACAAAAATATTCTCTCTCTCTCGTCGAGAGGGATTAGTTTTAGTATACAGAACTTGTTCTTCCAATCGATGTAAAATAGATAAGTGTAAACAAAAACTATTTGAAATGTAAACAATTTATATAACGTTTCAAGTGAACATTTTGGATGTTTTTTTTTCTTTCTTTTTTTTTTTTAAGAATCAGATCTGATCTTTGACGATGCCAAAACAAACGACCGTATTATCTTATCTGAAAGACTCTTTGAAGTACTTTGAACCACTCAATTATTAATCTACCAAGAATAAGGAGTGTTCCGAATATCCAAACTGTCACGTGATCAAGATTCGTATCTGCGGCTAGACGCAAAATTGCCTAGCTCTTAAATGGCGGCAAATCTATTTACGGGCTAAGTGACGAATGAATTTTTCATTGGTTAAAATCGGATTTGATAATTGTTTCGATATAAGTGGCGGGGCTCACGCTACAAGACGTGGTTATGGCGATTTAATGTCACCAGTCGATGGCAGGATTGCCTAGTGTTTGAGGAGAATATAAGCTTGAACGGGCGATAGCGTCAAATAAATGCGGAATTTATGGAGTCGTTGAAATTAAATCGGTTTATCTCCTCCGAAATCTACCCACGCATGATATGGCGTCCTAAGATATACACGCAGTGACAGATCCGTGAAGTTGCAACAGAAATCCTTAAGATAAAGTCCCTGTAATGGCTTCTCTACATTTCGGACCTCATGGCCTTTCACGGAGATAACCAAGGTTTCTTTAGGGTACCTTGGTGGAGGTTTAGTGGTCCAAGACATAGCGGAACCATTACAGGAGGACTTTACCTTAAATCTTTATTCAAAGATCCCCCTTTTCCCTCCTGAAAGTCATTTTTCTTATAATAAATTTCCTTTAAATTTTGATGGCAACACGCCTAGGCCTTAACGTGGTTGGAGGTAACCAGAGTATCCGGATAAAACCGAAGTATCCGAATAAAACCGGGGTACCCAGATAAAACCGGACGCGACTGATTGGGCGCCAACTCCCTTTCACAAGCAAGATAGGACCGACCTGGGATTGAACCCGGGTTGCAACATTGAAAGACCAGTCCATTAACCACCACGCTCTCTGGACCCCTATTTATTTATTTTACCAGTAATATGGGTAGCAGTTAATCGGAAACCACCAAATCTTTTAAATAACTCTTAATTTTAATGATTAAAGAATTGATAAGCATAAACAGAGAGAAGAAAATACGTAAAAAATGTGGAAAAAATGGAAACTTACATTAAACCATTACTAATTTTTTTATGCAAATGTATCAATTTTATAATTTTTTTTTAAACTATACTATAGATTGAAAAAGCAGATTATGACGTCATAATAATAAAAGATTTAAACGTAAGAAAAGGGTTGCGCTTTACTGTAAATGTGATCTGATCTTTATGGGCTGAATACGGTTTTCAAATACAGTATAATGATAATTTTTATAATGATAAAAAGGACGACTCTTTAAGGAATCAAACGAAAAAAATATTCCACATGAAAACAGATTACCGTTATCATCATTTTCAAAAATTAAAATCTATGTTCTTATTTCAGTAGTATTTAATGTAGGTGTTACTAGTACCCTCTGGTGTGAGTAAGCTTTTCTAGCTGTCACCATTTTTAAAAATAAAATTACCTGCTATATAAAATTAATTCACGCTAACGATTTGTTAACAAATTTGGACATTGTACACTAAATGAGGTAAAAAGTTTGATGTTTGCAGTTAAACATTTTTTTTCTCAATTTTAATGATTTAATTTTCGAGTCTCCGTAGAAGCTTAAATTTTCGAGGAAAGCCTAAAGTTTCCGTATTCTCCCAGGTTCAGCGCTTTACCGTATGGCAGATAACTCTGTCATATATATCACGTGATCGTCTATCTCCCAACCGATAATACATGTACATGTTAAAAAACAACATAGCATGTTCATTCATCATTATAATTTGAAAATTTCATGCGATACTTTGGATATATTATAATCCTTTAAAGCAGCCCGTTCACAGATGGCCATTTACTAATAATTTGATCTTAAACTAGGTGAGTGAATTACGTCTATCAATTCCAATCTCGAAAATTTAACAAGAGACAGAATCGGGCCGAAGGACTATTGTTGTTAGCGTGATCACAGATTCCAGATGAGAGTCCCCATGTACGTATAGTATACAATAAAGCGCTCTTTTATATGTACATGGGAACACTCATCAGGTACCTGTGGGCGTGATTCGGAAAATTATATAATACCCGTTACGTAGCTCTACTGGTACTTACTTCTTTACTTAAGGCAGTAATACAATAGGAACCAGAATATAATCAATGCGCAGAAGGCACTGAAGTTGTGTTTGCCTCAAGTGGAAGATTGTTTGACGAGCTGCAGATATGCGGGGTAACTTAGTTTTTGCCATATATCAAACTTATATTAAAATAATAAATGATTGTCCATTGAAGGCTATAGAAAGAGGGAGAGTAAGAGTGGCGAAGTGCTAATTGTTAACAGTCTGTTGAAACAAATTGTGCGTTCATCTTTAATTTTTTGTAATGACCATGTTAACGCAACGTTAAAACGGGGTTATAGGCATTGCGCAAAAAATTGACCCCCGTTTATTAGATTTACTTTGATTAACAGAAGAAATACGACAATACTGTTCTCTTAGCACTATCAGCACTTTGCTTTGTACTACCGAACGACTTGGAGTACAGGCATTGGAGTTTCAGACATTTAGAGACTAAATCTACTTGAGACAGATATAGTGCTGCCACACTGCAATATCACGCCGTTGAAATGTGGCATGATACCACACCAGTCACGTTATCCTGACATCGGGCCAACCAGTCCTAGAACTACCCTTATATTTTTACGACTTTGGTATGTCGCAGCCGGGGATCGAACCCACAACCTCCCGTTCCGGGTTGGACGCTCTAACTACTCGGTCACCGTGATCTGTAGATTTTTTTTTTTTTTTTGACGCTTGCTGTGCATGTCGCGTATCGCATAAAATGAGATAAGTACATAGCTTATCAGACGTAACATACTTGAAAATATGGACAAATTCATAAATTCTTTGCGCTAAGTATTGACGTTGGAATTGAAACCGGTGTCTTTCCTACGGCGAATGTGATAGTGCCGTTGACTTTGCTAATAGTGACATTCAATTACTAATAGTGATGTACATTTTACTAATAGTGACGTACATTTTTTTTGTTGCTAATAGTGACGTACATAATAATATCGGGAAAACTTAAGATTTCATGGCAATAACGAGTTTCGAACTTTGGTCTTAGACTTAAATTAAATGTTACAAAGCCCCCTGATGCGTTAGAAGCATGAAAATTGGACAGCATATCAGCACAGAGGTTTTCATTCTATTTTCTGAATGATTTTCTCTTACGTCACGTGGGTATGACGTCATCAAAAATACAAAGAAACATTTCTTTTTAAAGATTTCTCTCGCTCTGGTATCATGAATTTTGAGTCATGAGTCATGAGTCAATCTTAATTAAATCTTCAGAATTGAGAGAGTTAAAATTGAAGTGATGCATATTGCAAGAAATGTTTGTTTTGTCATGTAGTTATGACGTCATGCATACTAAAGCAAGAATTCTCTTATAAAATTACATAAAATCGCCAATTAGACCAATGAACTTATAATTTTAAAAAATGTCGAAACTTAGTACGTTCATAAGGTCTTGAAAATTTCAAGTGATTACGTCATCAAACATGGCAGATATTCATGTTTGATGGAATGCATACTTGACATGTGAAAACAAACATATTCGCTTCCTGAATATATTTTTTTTCTGGATTACATGAATAGAAAGTTAGCTGAACAAGTCCTTGCAAAAAATATATTTTTCTTTAGTCCCTTGATTTTGACGTCGTTGAAATATAAAAATCATTCATTTCAATTTGTATTCGCGCTCCAGCCTCATGGATATTGATGCCAGTCTTAAGCATACCTTAAGGAATTTATGTTGTGTCACTTGCTTATGGCAACATTGATTTGTAAGCAAAATATATTAAAAAGATCATAAGATTGGATATATTATTAACTTCAAATAAGTAATAATGCCGTACCTTAACATGCGCAAAAAGTCCAGAAAATTTCAAGTGATTACGTTATCAAACATGACTTA
>CM037786.1:50112000-50162000 GCA_021229015.1 Solen grandis | reverse complement strand
ATGACGTTTATTTTCACATAATTATTAGACACCCAGAGACCTACTAACTGACAAAATTTCAACTTTCTATCTCAAATAGGACAGTTTTTATAAGCATTTAAAAATTGACGTCCTTGGTTCGAATCTTGGATCCGCCATAGATGCTTGGACTTTTCGAATTTTGAAAAACGGACACCGGTATACACAATAAGAACGTAATATACACATTCTGTGAAAATTTGATAAAAATCGGCCCATTAATAATGGCTCTGGACCGTGTACAAACTTTCGTAGTCAATTTCAAATGTGACGTCATATGACGTCATAGGCTTCTGAAAATCATTGAAATCGAAATTTCAGCGTCTGACTTATTTGTCATTAAATTTTCATTTCCCTTCGACAATTTCAACATATAGAAATACTCTTATTAATATTAGAAATACATTATCATATAATGACGTCAAGTGACGTCATGTGACGTTTATTTTCACAAAATGTTTAAGACTCCCAGAGACCTATATACTGACCAAATATCACTTTTCTATCTCAAATAAATCCGATTTTATAAGCATTTAAAAATTTACAACCTTGGTTCGAATCTTGAATTCGCTATAGAACCATGGACTTTTCGAATTTTGGAAAACGGACACCGAGATGCACAACTAGAACTAAATATACACATTCTGTGAAAATTTGATAAAAATCGGTTCATAAACAATGGCTGTAGACCGCGTACAAACTTTTGTTGCATATTTCAAGTGTGACGTCATATGACGTCATAGGCATATGAAAATCATAGAAATCAAAATTTCTGCCTTTGAAGCATGTGTCATTAAATTTTCATTGCCCTTCGACAATTTCAACATATAGAAATATTCTTGTTATTAACTCACTGACGTCATATGACATTTATTTTCACAAAATTTTTAAAACTTCTAGAGACCTATATACTGACTAAATATCAACTTTCTATCTTAAATAGGACAGATTTTATAAGCATTTAAAAATTTACGACCTTGGTTCGAATCTTGGATTCGCTATAGAACCATGGACTTTTCGAATTTTGAAAAACGGACACAGGGATGCACAACTAGAGCCTAACATACACATTCTGTGAAATTTTGATGAAAATCGGTCAAGAAATAATGGCTGTAGACCGCGTACAAACTTTTTCACCTGACGTCAAATCTGACGTCATATGACGTCGTATGAATATAAAATTCATTGCATCCGAAAGCTCCTGGTTTGAAATATATGCCATAAAATTTTCATTGTTCTGAGTCAATGGCAACACCTCGAAATTAACACAAATATAAGAGGAAGAAAAAAAGAATAATAAGAAGAAGAAGAAGAAGAACTAGATGTCATTCGTTTAAACGAATGATAGGACTTTCTGCAACAAAAAAATCTGTCCAAATTGCAACTTTCTATCTCCTCTATTTCTATATAAAATAGCACAAATAGAACACATTCTGTGAATTTTAATAAAAGTCCGCCCATATCTTGCACATGTAGTTTACATACAACATTTATACTATGTCATATGACATGAAAGAAAAATGAAACAGTGTTCAAATGTAAGTTTCTAACTTTCATCACACATAGAATTTCATCACTCCAGCTCAGTTGTAACCTTGTTTAATTTTAGCCTCATTAGGAAGAAGTATTGAATATTTGTATAGTGCTATATCCTTTCGACACCTGTAACGTAGTTAATCGTATTTAGCGATTTTGGCGTGTTTGGGCTTCCGTAGTTTTGCCATAAATTCCTGGAATTTCGAACTATGGTGATATTTTGAAAGGTAACATCCCAGCCTACAAACTGATGCAATATGAATATCGTTAGCATAACAATGCAGTTTTTAGATGGTCTAAAATGTGGGGCTGCGTGTGAATTTTTCAAGGCTTGCAAACTGCTCGCTAGCTACATAGTGTTGCAAATACGGATTTTTGTCTTGTGCCGTTGTACATGTATTAACTTCAATGCTTATTTTGGAAACAGTCAACATTCGACAAAAAACAACAACAACAACAACAACAAAAAAAAAAATCAAGATATAGCCCATCAATTGCAATTTGATTTTTTTTTTTTTTTTTTTTTTTTAAGTCGTTGCGCAACTATTTTAGCTTGGTGACCCCTGCGCGTGACCTTTTCCATATTTTTATGATGCATGATTATGAAATATCTTATTCTCCATGTAACTTTCTTATATGAAGTCCAATTTCAATAAACTTGGTACCGTTAGAAAGCTCTTAAAACATGCTACATTTTACATGCATAATGTATAAACTTATCTTCAGTCGTTTCTGAGATATTGACTGTTAAACCTCAAGAAAACAGCATATTATCAGCAAAATTAGCTTCATTTCATTTAGTTTTTTTGCTTATAACTTTGTATTGCGTAAACCAATTTTAATAAACTAAATATCTTTGGAAACGTCAATTATTCAGCTATAATTCGTATTCATACATATATTTACAAAAATCGATATTTATTGAGATATGGCTACATATATGCAGTAGGGGTGAAATCAAAATTTCCTCACGTGCCTAATAACCCATAAACATTTCATCGTCCTAGGACTATTGCAACATATTAAAATAAGCGTTTAGTTAGGAAGAAGAAAAGAATAATAATAATAATAAACAAATGACGTCACGTGACGTCATATGACGTTTATTTTCACATAATTGTTAAGACACCCAGAGACCTACTAACTGACAAAATTTCAACTTTCTATCTCAAATAGGACAGTTTTTATAAGCATTTAAATATTGACGTCATTGGTTCGAATCTTGGATCCGCCATATATGCTTGGACTTTTCGAATTTTGAAAAACGGACACCGGTATACACAATAAGAACGTAATATACACATTCTGTGAAAATTTGATGAAAATCGGTTCATAAACAATGGCTCTGGACCGCGTACAAACTTTTGTTGCATATTTCAAGTGTGACGTCATATGACGTCATAGGCTTCTGAAAATCTTTGAAATCGAAATTACAGCATCTGAAGCATGCGGCATTAATTTTTCATTGCCTTTCATAAATTTCAAGATATAGAAATAATCTTGTTAGAATTAGAAATTCATTATCATATAATGACGTCACGTGACGTCATATGACATTTATTTTCACAAAATGTTTAAGACTCCCAGAGACCTATATACTGACCCAATATCATCTTTCTATCTCAAATAGGACCGATTTTATAAGAATTTGAAAATTTACGACCTTGGTTCGAATCTTGGAATCGCTATAGAACCTTGGACTTTTCGAATTTTGAAAAACGGACACCGGGATGCACAACTAGAACTTAATATACACATTCTGTGAAAATTTGATGAAAATCGGTTCATAAACAATGGCTGTAGACCGCGTACAAACTTTTGTTGCATATTTCCAGTGTGACGTCATATGACGTCATAGGCATATGAAAATCATAGAAATCAAAATTTCAGCCTTTGAAGCATGTGTCATTTAATTTTCATTGCTCTTCGACAATTGCAACATATAGAAATATTCTTGTTAATATTAGAAATACATTATCATATAATGACGTCACGTGACGTCTTATGATATTTATTTTCACAAAATGTTTAAAACTTCTAGAGACCTATATACTGACTAAAAATCAACTTTCTATCTTAAATAGGACAGATTTTATAAGCATTTAAAAATTTACGACCTTGGTTCGAATCTTGGATTCGCTATAGAACCATGGACTTCTCGAATTTTGAAAAACGGACACCGGGATGCACAACTAGAGCCTAACATACACATTCTGTGAAATTTTGATGAAAATCGGTCCAGAAATAATGGCTGTAGACCGCGTACAAACTTTTTCATGTGACGTCAAATCTGACGTTATATGACGTCATATGAATATACAATTCATTGCATCCGAAAGCTCATGGTTTGAAATATATGCCTTAAAATTTTCATTGTTCTGAGTCAATGGCAACACCTCGAAATTAACACAAATATAAGAGGAAGAAAAAAAGAATAAGAAGAAGAAGAAGAATAATAAAAAAACAGTACAAACCCAATATGACTTTCTGCCTGTAGGCAGAAAGTCCTAATAATAAAAAAACAGTACAAACCCAATATGACTTTCTGCCTGTAGGCAGAAAGTCCTAATAACTAGAAGTCGTTTGTTTAAGATACAAACGAAGCGGCTTTCCGTTTGCTTATTTCAAAGGTATTAAATATATAAGTTAATACAAAAAAATGGAATAATGAGGCATAATCATGTATGATATAATGCGTAAATCATCATTATCTTAAATATATACTTACGATTATGTTCAAAAAGAAGCTTTAATCTTTTCTTTTTTTTTCATCTTCTTAAGAAGATATTGAGAAAGCATAAATATGATAGCTTTACTATCATTCAGAAAAAAAACCCCAAAAAACAACAACAAAAAAAAAACAGGAAAATTTTAAGATAACACTATCCTCAAGAACTGTTTTCTTACGTTATTCAATCGATTTTAATTTTTCTTTATTCTTTATTTAATATCTTTTTCTTTGTAAGCATATGACTTAACATGTATTCATTGCAATTTGATCCACAACTGAAATTGTAAAAAAGAAAAAAAAACAACTTTAAAATCGATTACTTTCAACCTTTAAATTGATTGAGTTTTACATTTGCAAAATAAGATGGAAACAAAGGCACAGATGTAAGCAAAATAATGAAAATAATTTCTTATTTCTATGTAATTAACGTTATAAAAGTCTTGGAACTTTCAACTATTCATTTGCTTTGTATATTTGCTTATTTTTACAGATTTAGAAAAAGAAACCGTTAAACATTTAGAAAACATAGAAAATAGATGGGAGATATACATGTATTTGTCATTTTCTTCAGGTTTGCAGAAAGCCGTGATAGCAAATGCAATAAGATATCCGTAAAGGTTTTCTGGCTCTAGTATAATTATATTAATTCATCGTAACTGCGACTCATTTACTCAAAAACGTATCACAATTCACTATACAACGCAGGCATTCATTCCTGCAAAAGAACAATCGGATCTTGCTCAACCAACCCAATGACCACTTACATTTCTTTCTGCAAATTATTTGATTTCCATGAATTAGCCCTTTTACGAAAAACATGAATAAGTCATGTTTGATAACGTAATCACTTGAAATTTTCTGGACTTTTTGCGCATGTTAAGTAAGGTACGGCATTATTACTTATTTAAAGTTAATATAAACAATCTTTTGATCTTTTTGATATATTTTGCTTACACATCAATGTTGTCATAAACAAGTTACACAGCATAAATTCTTTAAGTTATGCTTAAGATTGGCATCAATACTCATGACGCTGGATCGCGAATACGTATTGAAATGAATGATTTTTATATTTTATCGACGTCAAAATCAAGTGACTAAAGAAAAATATCTTTTTTGCAAGGACATGTTCAGCTAACGTTCTATAAATCAAGAAAATAAGTATCTTCAAGAATGCGAACTGGTTTGTTTTCACATTTTCAAGTAGGCATTCCATCAAACATGAATAACTGCCATGTTTGATGACGTAATCACTTGAAATTTTCAAGACCTTATGAACGTACTAAGTTTTGATATTTTTGAAAAGTTAATGTTCATTGGTCTAATTGGCGATTTTATATGATTTTTCAAAATAATTCTTGCTTAATTATGCATGACGTCATAATCACGTGACAAAACAAACATTTCTTGCTGTATGCATCACTTCAATTTTAACTCTATCAATTCTGAAGATATAATTAAGATTGACTTAAATTCATGGTACCAGAGCGAAAGATATCTTTAAAAAGAATTGTTTTGTCTTTTTGATGACGTCATAACCACGTGACTAAAGAGAAAATCATTCAGAAAATAGAATGTAAACTTCTATGCCGATAGGCTGTCCAATTTTCATGCTTGTAACGCATCAGGGGGCTTTGTAACATTTAAATTAATTTTTGACTAAAGTTCGAAACTCGGTATTGCCATGAAATCTTAATCTTTTGGAATTTGGAAATTTAAATGCCAAGGTGCACATCTACATCCTAAAATACATCTTTTGTAAAAATATCAAGATAATCGGACCAATAATAAAGGCTCTAGAGCGCGAACAAACTTTTGAAGCTGACGTCAAATCTGACGTCATATGACGCCAATGAAAATTGAAAATGATTGAATGTATAAAAAGATACTTTTTTATCGCTGCAATTTCAATTTCATTAAAATTGACTCAAAATGTATGATGCCAGAGCGAGAGAAATCTTTGAAAAAATAGGATTTTATCCATTAAATGACGTCATAACCACGTGACTTAAAAGGAAATCTTTCAGAGAAAAGAAAGTAGACCTCTGGGCCAATAAGCTGTCTAATTTTCATGCTTCTATCTCATCAGTAGCCTTTGTAACATTAAATAATAGTTTTAGGACCAAAGTTCGAAACTCGGTTTTGCCATAAATTCTTAAATTTTTCGAATTTAAAAATTTGAAAGATAAAGTGCACATCTACATCATAACTTACATCTTCTGTGAAAATATCAAGATAAAATATCAAAAAATAAAGGCTCTAGAGGGCGAACAAACTTTTGAAGCTGACGTCAAATCTGACGTCAATTGACGTCATTGAAAATTAAAAAATATTGAATTAAAAAATTTATAAGTTTTTGTGAATTTAATTTTCATGTTGCTTAGACACTGACAACATACCGAAATTAACTCTTAGATTTGGTTGGAAAAAAAGGAATAATAACTAGATTTCATTCGTTGATACGAATGATAGGACTTTCTGCTAAAATTGAAAAATATTAAGATTAATTCCGTTAGAAAGAATATATATTAAATTCTCTACCTTTTACTTATTTTTTTTTCGTATGGCTTTCTTTTAGCTTTGACGTCACATGACGTCATAGGGTGCTGAAAATTCTTTTGTTCAAAAGCACATACTTTACTGTCTTAACTCTGAAATTTTCATTATTCTGAACAACTGGAATTATGTCAAAATCATTGCCTTAAAATGAAAATTAAGAAGTATGCTTTTGACGTCACATGACATCCTATGACGTCAAGAATCAAAATATATGTAGAAATTCTGCAGAACTGCAAACAGTGTAAGTTTCAACTTTCTATCTCATCCTGAAGCTCTTTAATCCTAAAATGAAATTTTCGGTCCTATGTTCGAATCTTATTTCAGCCACAGAAGTTCGGTCTTTCGTAATTTCGATTAGCTGACAGGATGTGCTCTTCTTAGTTTCAAGATGTACCATCTGTGAAAATTTGAAGAAAATCCGACCATAAATGACGGCTGTAGAGCGCGAACACCATTTTTCACTATTTATAGCTGTGACGTCATGTGACTTCATAGGGTGCTGAAGATGCTTTTGTTCAAAAGCGCATACATTACTATCATAACTCTGAAATTTTCATTATTCTGAACAACTGGCATCATGTCGAAATCATTGCCCTAAAATTAAAATTAAGAAGTATGCTTATGACGTCACATGACGTCATATGACGTCACGACTCAAAATATATTGAGAAATTCTGCAGAACTGCAAACTGTGTAAGTTTCAATTTTCTATCTCATTCTGAAGCTCTTTAATCATAAAATGAAATTTTCGTTCCTATGTTCAAATCTTATTTCAGCCACAGAACTTCGGTCTTTCGGAATTTCGGTTAGCTGACATGATATGCACACTTTAGTTTCAAGATGTACCATCTGTGAAAATTTGAAGAAAATCCGACCATAAATGACGGCTGCAGAGCGCGAACACCATCTTTCACTGTTTTTAGCTGTGACGTTATTTGACGTCATAGGGTGCTGAAGATGCTTTTTTTCAAAAGCGCATAGTTTACTGTCATAACTCTGAAATTTTCATTACTCTGAACAACTGCCATCATGTCGAAATCATTGCCCTAAAATGAAAATTAAGAAGTATGCCTATGAAGTCACATGTCACGTGATGTAATTCACGCCGGGAACAGGTTGATAGGGCGGAGTCTAAAAAATCAATACTATATTTGGAATGTGCGACTGCGTTAAATTTCAAAACATAATTTCAAACACTAAGTAGGTTAATGTTATTTAGTAAGCATTAAGTCCATTAAATCGGTCGCGCGGCTTTGCCGTGCCACACCGATTTAATGGACTTAATGCTTACTAAAAAAACACTAACCTATACTTAATTAACACTGACTAACTTAGAGTTTGTCCCGCCCTATTACTATGTTATGCTGCTATATTAGAAGATGGCACCATATAAATGTTACGTGTTATTAAAGTATTCACACACGTGCACGTGCTTTCCAAATATGGATGTAACACATAAATTTCGCGCATTTTTTGACTGTCGGCTCATTTTTTTTTTCAGATTTCAATCAATTTATGTGATGGCTGTTTTTTATTTATTTATCTTGTTTGAATTAGTTGAGAAATCGGAAAATATCAACTGACTGACATTAAGGAAAGAACGAAATATGTAAAAAATAATCGTTTAAAAAAGTCGGTGTCAACGGAAGATATCAAGGCTAGGAATACCCCGGAAATACCAAATCAAACGAGATAACACATGATCTGTAAGTTGTTTAAAAACGTTATATCAATTATTCAATTCTTGTATTTACCAAATTCGTAAACATAGGTACTGGTATAGCTCCCTTGGTTGGAGCTCAGCTTAATAAGGGTAGTTCTAGGACTGATGGCCCGGTGTCCGGATAATGTGACTGGGTGTGGTATCATGCCAACTGTCTACGACGTGATACTGTGCAGTGTGACAACACTACATTTGTCTCAAGTAGACATTGTCTCCAAAAGACTTAAATACTGTCGGAGGGACGTTAAACCTAATAATCTATATTTGTATTTTAGTATTTAATTTAGCATCTTTTTCTTTCCTTAGGAGTCCCTTTGCAAAAAATATTTCCGAAACTCCTCATTCTTATGTAAATGTTTATCTATAAACATGATTATTTAAGCAACTTTAATAAATGTTTACAAAAGACGTCAACATGCGCCAGTGTGCACACCTCGTGTGTAGGGATCGGTGTAGTAAACACTGCTATATATGATATCAGTTTGTTTGTTGGGTTTAACGTCCCACCGACAGTAATTCAGCCAGTCACGATGTCTACTTCATGCGGGTATAGGACTACCACACTGCAGTATCACGCCGTAGACATGTGGCATGATACCACACCCAGTCACATCATCCTGATACCGCGCTAACCAGTCCTGCAAATACCCTTATATGCTGAGCGCCAAGCAAGGGAGCTATAACAGTACCATTTTTTACGACTTTGGTATGTCGGGTCGGGGATCGAACCCACGACCTTCCGCTCCCGAGGCGGACGCTCTAACCACTCGGCCACCGGAAAGGGTACGCTTGTTTAGCTAGTAATATCAATATAATATAAGTAAAAAGTTGTTTGCAATTTATATGACTAATACATAGTTGTAAACTTACATATTTTCCGAAAATGCTTCAATTAACGTGAAAGCGAAAGTAGGATATTTCTCGAAAATTCTTACACTTGGGTTTATATTCGTATTTTTGATGTAACTTCCTTATACTTTGATCAATTTCAAAACTTTAGGTACCAAAATAATCGTCTTAAAATTCTCTACATACCATTCGCTTAATGTGTTGACTTATTAATTATGAGTCTTAAGATATAAGCCGTGAAGCAAAATCGCTGAAATTCTACATGTTTAAACTCTTATTTTTGATGTAACTCCCTTATACTTTGATCAATTTCAAAACTTAAGGTACCAAAATAATCGTCTGAAAATTCTCTACATTTCACACGCTTTATGTTTAGGAATATTTTTAATACTTTTTGAGATAAAAGCTTTTAAACCTCAAGAAGAATGAAAAAATCACCAAAGCTATATGCACGAATTTCGTTTTTTCCCCCATAACTCCATGAATCTTAGGCCAATCACTAAACTTTAAGCATCAAAAGAACGGTCAAACATTTCTCTACAAATAATATTCATCATCATATTTTCAAAAATCAAAGATGTTCGAGATATAAACTGTTAAACACACTGGGGGTGACCAAATATTTGTTTTTTCCGCCATAACTCAACCGATTCAACCCCGATCATCAAAAACTAAATATCATCTGAAAGGTCTTTCTAAGCACTACAAATTATACGCATAGTGTCTCGATAGAATATTTACCGTTTTTGAGATATTTAAGGCCGAAGAAAAACCCGATAATTGATATATGACCTTGACCTTTGGGATTTTCCGGAAACGGAAGTGACATGGCTCCATAGAATCTAATACTGCATCTTCAGACAAAATTTCAAGCAAATCATACAAAAAATAAAGCCTACAGGGCTTAAAAACCGTTAAGTTTGAATACGAAATTTTAAATAGCATTATGACGTCATATGGCGTTCATCTTTTCAGAATGTAAAGAAGACCTAGAGACTAATATTCAGTCCAAATATCAGCTTTCTAGCTTTTCTCGAAGCGATTTTATACGCATTTGAAATTTGACGTCAATGGTTCGAATCTTGGATCCGCCATAAAACATTTGCCTTTTCGAATTTGGAAAAACGGACATCGGGATGCACAACTAGAGCCTAACATACACATTCTGTGAAAATTTGATGAAAATCGGTCAAGAAATAATGGCTGTAGACGCGTACAAACTTTTTCACCTGACGTCAAATCTGACGTTATATGACGTCATATGAATATGAAAATCATTGCATCGGAAAGCTCATGGTTTGAAATATATGCCATAAAATTTTCATTGTTCTGAGACAATGGCAACACCTCGAAATTAACACAAATATAAGAGGAAGAAAAAAAGAATAATAATAAGAAGAAGAAGAAGAAGAATAAGAATAATAAAAAACAGAACAAACCCAATATGACTTTCTGCCTGTAGACAGAAAGTCCTAATAATATTAATAATAACTAGATTTCGTTTGTCCCGAACAAACGATAGGGCTTTCTGCTCTAGTGACCTTAGTGTCATTTTGACCTTGACCTTTGACTTCATTACCTCAAAATCATAGGTGTCATATACAGGCCGTGTGCAATGTTCCCATCAAGTTTCACAGACATGGGCTTATTTCTTCTCAAGTTATAAATAAAAAAAGATTTTATATTAAGTTTCACTTTGATCCAGACCTTTGACCTAATGACCTCAGAATTTAAAAAGGGTCGTGAACTTGCCATGGACAATGTCCATAACAACTTTTCCAAACTTAGGCTTATTCATTCTCAAGGAATTCGGCGGACAAGGATTTTTAGATTAAATGACCATGACTTTTGATCGAATGCCCTCAAAATCAATAGGGGTCTTCAAGTGACAAAGGGCAATTTCTCTACTATGTTTCCAAAACCTATGCTTATTCCTTCTCAATATATTGTGCAGACAAGGAATTTACACTAAGTGGCAATGTGAATTTGACCTTTGATCGTCCGGACCTAGGGTAACCAACCCAATAACCGCCTTCTATCCTTACTTCAAATTGCTAGATTTTCGTATACAAGCCCTCATCCGAAAAACATGAATAACTGCCATGTTTTTGACGGAATCACTTGAATTTTCAGGACTTTTTGCACATCGTAGGCCTCAGCATTCGTACAAATTTCACCTTCATACAACAACTTGCCGATTTTATATGATTTTTTTTTAATAATTCATGCTTAAATATGCATATCGTCACAATCACGTTATCACAATCACAATTGACTTTATTATCTCAAAGTCATAGGTCACAATATACAGGCCGTGGGCAATGTCCCTAACAAGTTTCACAGACATAGGCTTATTCCTTCTCAAGTAATATATAAAAACTATTTTGTTCTTGCCAAACTCAAGTGTGATATATATAGAAAAACTGTTATCTAACGTCCCATATTTATAGCCAAATGTAACAAGGTGAGTAAAATGTACACACACGACTGGGGGACCCTAGGGGTTAAAGTGGGGACCCCTTTATTACGGAGTAAGTGCTATACAGAGTGATCTACCAGACCCTTTACACAAATATAACACTAAAAGTGTTACTTATTGGCCATTACATACTCCCTCGCCTCTTTTGAATTTGTTCCAAATTCACCGGACAGAACAAATTGATATGTTCATGACAAATCCAAGTGTGATTATACTTGAGAACTATACTGTACCAGCCCTACGTTTAGTGCCCAATGTAACCAGATGAGAAACAAGTGCAGGCAGATCAGACTCGAACCAAGGACCTGAACGAGTACCATGAGATTGGAATGCCTACTCAAAACTCATAGCGACAAGGGTATGTGCCGAAGCCATGTGAAGCTAATATGATTAAGTGGTTATGGTTACTACATGTATTATAAGTAAGAAAGGAAACTTGAAATTAAAACATCTGTTGCAAAGTTGAGTTAGTACCTAACACAAAAGCCCAAAATATGAAAATAAATAAAAGAAGTGTCCACATCTTGTGCATATGTTTTGAATTAAGGCTTAATATATTGCTATATATCGCAATTTTAGGTTCGAATATTGCAAAATCATCATGTTTATTTTCATCTCGTTCGTTTTACTCAGCAATACCCTCAACAAAATTAAAGGTTTAACATTTCTTTCAATCCAGTAAACATCGCCTAAAGAATACAACATGTAACAATGTCCTTGCAAAATTACAAATTGAGTTTAGTGCCAAACTATTGTAAGGGATTTTTATTAATTTGAAGTAACACTATTTTTGCACCAAGCCATGAAACGCTACAGGCTGAGGTTTTCTATACATGCGTTCAAAGCTAGAGTAGATTGGCCGGATATTGTCATGTCCGGGTGCAGGATTGCTCTGCAAAACAAAGGTAGAGTTACAAAGTGCAGACTGATCACTACCTGGGAAGATATATATCCAGGTAGGACTTTCCCAGCCATTTTCTTAGATACAATAATACCCTATATAGCTTGCTGGGTGATCAGAGTTATGACGATTTGCTTCACATCAACGAAAAGTAAAACATTATTATAATCTTCTCAAGCATGCAAACATGTTGCAAGTAATACAATGACGAACATTCAATTTATGTAAACGTAGCTGTTCGGGAGTTATTTGAAACTGATGAAATCACCTGCTGCATGGAGTGAGGCGTATTTTGCATTCAAGTTTTATAGTAATGTATATTTCTACAGCGTGTAAAAAAAGCATACCTAAGTAAGAAGACTGAATTTGAAATGTACAATGAATAATTTGTACATGTCTTTCAACTGCCATTTTATGACATAACAATACATTAAATGTTATAGATCTGTTAAAGTTATGCCCACATTGAAAAAGCCATTATCAAAAAATATGTCGGTAAATTAGAAACTAACAGATTAACATTGTGGCATCAAAATGATTATATAGTTGATAAACAAAATAGATAGATATGTAGTACAGAAATGATGACTCGGGAACGCACGTCAGTTCTGAAAAAGGAAAATGTTCGTAATAATTGAACAATTGTTTAAATGCCTTAATCAATGGCAGATTAAGTCGTTTTGAGGAATGAAAAAGTTGCATAGTGGTTATAGCCACAGATAGAATACCACGTAGCCCAGCACCGCTGTTGGTTCGAGTTTCGGTAGGTTTAATGTGAGGAAGCCATGCAGCGGTCTTGTGGTAGGTCCAGCGCATCAGTGTAAGCAGAGGTCTTCCCCCACCTGTGTGTATATATATATATATATATATAGCTTGATTGTATAACAAAGTCCTGCGCCTAGTTTGTTATTAGCTGATTGAGTTGTAGTTGGACAAAATAAAGATCAATGTGAGAAAAAAAACAATACTGTTTTAGGCGCCAATCAATTATACATGTGTATATTGTAAAAGGAGGAAAAACATACCCAAATAAATTTTTATACTTGCTTGGGGTTAGAATAAAAAAAACACCCAGAATATCTTATTTTTAAATTTTAAAAGAGCAAAATCGATATAATCGTTACAAATGAAATTTAATTATGCTAAGTTTACAAATGAGATAGGGGCCTTCCTTGGTGGCTGAGTAGTTGAATTAAAGCATCCTTTACGTCCTCTACGACTCTTACCTTCAGCAAACAATAACAACAACTACTACAAGAACAACAACAATAAAGTAATAACAACTAAAAAATGCCGAAGACGCACGATTAAAATATCGGTGTCTCCGGTTATGACCGAACACATAATTCGTTGCCCAATAATCATGATGTGTTGTCTGTAATTTAGACATTTGTGGTCTTGTCTATCATGCCGTAGACAAGTGGCATGAAACCGGAACCACACCCAGTTACATGAACCTGACTCTGGGCCAACCAGCTATCTTTGTTTACTGAGCGCTAGGTACAAGAAAGATATTTAGAACTCCTTTAGCTGCTTTGGTATGTCGCTGCAGGGAATCGAACCCATAACCTCTCGGTTATTGTGCGGAAGCTATAACCACTTGGCCACCACAAGAAAGAGGGCCTAAATCTTCGAAACAGGGGCGGCGCGTGTGTGAGTTTTGTGACGGGATGTGGGTGTATAATCCGACATGATCAGGGACAGAGTTTTGTAATATTTAATTATTCAATATTGAGTTTTATAAAGTAAAATTTATCTTTGTTTTCACCAAGAGGATGGATTACGTTATCAACCTGGTTTTTAATTAATAAAAATACTTTTTTATTTGTTTGGATAAAGAATTGGTTGGAAAATAACTGTATTAAAAAGGTTTTTTTAAAATCTCCTATGTGTACATGTTGAGAAAGGTGAGAAAAGAGAGATAATATGTTAAAAAGTAATAGAGAAATAGAGAGTTGCATTTCAACGAAGATGCTATCGTTTTTGTAGTTGCTTTCTTGCATTGGTCAGTCCTTGAAATTAAAGACTTTTTTAAATTAAATTATTTAAATTATTTTTTATATTATGTTTACATATTGTTAAGCCAAATTGATTATACTCGTATTTTGGCACAGAAGCCTTTCGAGCTCTTATTTACGATATCACGGAGGCAGTTACCGATTACAAGCGACTTTTCTCAGCTATGCATACATATATCATGAAGGATGGTCACATTTTCTGAAGAATAATGACCCGGGCAAATATTGAGATTCAGGGTTTAAAAATCACCGGGGTCATTATCTTATACATATCATATCACGTGTGTGTGTGTGGGGGGGTCACTTTTGATATATATCGTCAAAGGGGGGTCGCAATTTCTGAAGAATAATGACCGGGATCAATATCTGATACATATCGATGCAGGAGAAGAATGATGACCCGAGTCAATTATCTTTCGAGGGTAATTTATTTCAATGTTATCATTTTATAGAAGGGGGATCATTTTCTCTGAAGAATAATGACCGGAGGTGTATATTCTTGAGATATCATCGAGGGAGTTATTATTCTTAAAGGAGGGTGTCAGTATTTTATAGAAAGGGGATCATTTTCTCTGAAGAATAATGACCGGAGGTCTATATTCTTGAGATATCATCGAGGGAGTTATTATTCTTAAAGGAGGGTGTCAGTATTTTATAGAAAGGGGGTCACTTTTTCTGAAAAATTATGACGGGGGTCATTATTCTATGGGGGTCACTTTACTTCGTTACACTGGGCGTATACAATAAAGCATATGTGTATTTCTTTGATTTGGCAATCATTGCCGAATTGAAAAACATCTAACATGATTTCATAATCTAGTATGCGCGGTAACCAATGTAAAATACTTTTTAGACAAAATAAATCATAATCTTATATCTATAACACCAGTGTAGGGTAAGCGATATCTAAAATGCAATCGATGTTAACAGCGTCGAATTAAAAACTTCGTGCTGCGGTGCACTAGGAAAACGTTTGGTGGGAGAGCACGGTTATAAAATAAAACAAACACTTTTATGTTCTGTAATGTACGGTGGCTTAAAACAGACACGGAAGATATTTTTTATATTTCGTCGCCACGCAATATAAGAAAATACCGTCCATGCCACCGTAGCATTGGGCTTGACCAAGTTTGTTTTTCAATGCTATCATTTCAAGTTCACGGAAAACAATAATAAAACAGTAATCACAGCCGAATTAATCACAGCTACAAAAAAGATACTGCTTCTACTTCAACGACAAACGGTCCAACTGAGTGACGAAGTGGTTAGAGCAGAGAATCTGTTCCGTAACCGGGGTCGTGGATTCGATCCTCGGGTTACGACATACCACAGTGGTTGTAATGGTACATACTGGTATATCCCCATTTCGCTTGGCCCCCAGCACATTTAAGCGAGTTCCAGGACTGGTTGACCTAGTGTTAGGATAATGTGACTTTGTTGTATCAAACCACTTATTTTTTACGACATAATGTCGGAGTGAGGCAGCACTATATATCTCTCATGTTGGCAAAAGTCCCAATTATACTGAAATGTGCTATGATCGCAAGGACGTTCATCCCAAGCAAACAAACAACTACTACTTCTGCTACCAAAATGATTACTGTCTGGTCTCTACTGTTGCAACTAATGTATATCTGTTACAGTAATGAACAAATATATCTACTCGTAGCATTAAAACTCATAACAACACATGTCGCTTCTGAAACTACTATCTCTGTGTCACTTTGATCCTGACCTTTGACCAAATGACTTGAAAATTTAAAAAAAGAAAGTTCGTGAAGTGGACATGGACAATGTCCCTAACCAGTTTCACAAACTTAGGATTATTCATTCTCAATGAATTCAGCGGACAAGGATTTTTATATTAAATTTCACCGTGACCTTGACTTTTGATCGAATGACATCAAAATTATTAAGGGTCTTCAACTGACAATGAGCAATTTCCCTACCAATTTCAAAAATCTATGCTTATTCCTTCTCAATTTATTGTGCGGACAAGGACATTACACTAAGTGTCAACGTGACCTTGACCTTTGACATAATGACCTCAAAATCAAAACTGATAATCTACTATCTATGTCAACCTTTCATCTACGTATGAAGACAGCACACATATAAGAAATCAAGTTATTGAGTGGACATTGATATGGACAAGCGCCTTATCAAAATAAGGGCGTATTACTAAACTTGGTATTGTAAGAAAACTCTAAGTGTTAATCTTGAAGAAATCATAATTTTTTATTCAAAGTTCATGAAACTACAGCGTTTCAATTTCGTTAAAAGTACACTTTTCGTCTTTCTGCCATAACTCAACCAATTCAACCCCGATCTTCAAAAACTAAATATCACCTGAAAGGTCTTTCAAAGCACTACAGACTTTACCCACAGTGTCCAGGTAGAATCTTTTTTCGTTTTTGAGATACACATTGCCGAATAAAAACACCAATAAAGAACATATGACCTTGACCTTTAGGATTTTCCGGAAATGGAAGTGACTAAGGTAAATGAGATGCTACGTTGCACATTCAGTGAACATTTTATGCAAATCGGTCAAAAGTTAAGGCATGCAGGGCTAAAAAAACCTACATTTTGGATTAAAAGTTTGTTAACGCGTCATGACGTCAGTTTACATCATACGACGTCAGTCTTTTCAGAGCTGTAAGAAATTGTTAAGACACATGTTCTGCCCAGTTCTTAAGTTTCTAGCTTATCTGAAAGCTTCGTAATACTTAAATAAATTTTCAGGTCCAAAGTTCGAAACTTGTTTCCACCATAGATCCTTGGTCTTTCAGAATGTTGCATAATGTATATAATCCTGCACATCTAAATCGCAGTCCATACATTCTGTGAATAAATCAAGTCAATTGGTCAAGAAATGGCGGCTGTAGAGCGCGTTCAACCCTGAGGTCACGTGACATCACATGAAGAAAAATATTGCTGCACTCAAAAGCGCCAAAGTCACTGTGCATACTGTTTAAATTTCATGCTGCTGCCTTGTCGGTAACTTGTTTTAATTTGAACCTCGAAAGGAAGAAATAAAGTAGCATAATAATAATAATTAGATTTCGTTTGTCCCGCACAAACGATAGGGCTTTCTGCTCCTATGGCTTAAGTGTCATTATGACCTTAAACTTTGACTTTATTACCTTAAAGTCATAGGTCAGAATATACAGGCCGTGGGCAATGTCCCTACCAAGTTTCACAGACATAGGCTTATTTCTTCTCAAGCAACAAATAAAAACGATTTTATATTAAGTGTCACTTTGATCCTGACCTTTGACCAAATGACCTGAAAATTTAAAAAAAGATCGTGAACTGGCCATGGACAATGTCCCTAAAAAGTTTAACAACTAAGGATTATTCATTCTCAAGGAATTCAGTGGACAAGGATTTTTATATTAAATGTCACTGTGACCTTGACTTTTGATCTAATGACCTCAAAGTCAATAAGGGTCTTCAAGTGACAATGGGCAATTTCCCTACCAATTTCAAAAATCTATGCTTATTCCTTCTCAATTTATTGTGCGGACAACGACTTTACACTAAGTGTCAACGTGACCTTGACCTTTGACATAATGACCTCAAAAATCAAATCAATGATCATTCAATATCCATGTCAACCCATCATCTAAGTATGAAAACAGCACACATATTAGTTATCAAGTTATTGAGTGGACATTGATATGGCTAACGGACGGACAGATGGACAAGCGCCTTATCATAATAAAGGCAAATTACTAAACTTGGTATTGTAAGAAAGCTCTTACAATATCAATTATTTCACTTTCTTATTATGTTCTCCTATCTATAACGGCTTTGTATGTAAAGATAACTTAAGAACCACTGCAAAAGTACATGAATGAATCCTCTAAATTCTTTTTTTTTTTTTCTTTTTTTTTTTTTATTCATAAAATGATGTCCAATTTCCAAAACCTAAGTATCGTTAGAAAGGTCTTCAAATTCCCTTAATTTCACATGCTTTATGTATGGATGTATCTTTAGGCACTTTTATGATATGGATAGTTTACTTCTAGAAAACTGCAAAAATCGGCAAAAATATGTATTCACACCCTTATTTACAAAAATCAATGTTTCTTTAGATATAAGCAGTTAAAAGCACTTGGGGTAACACTATTTTCGTTTTTCTGCCAAAACTCAACTGATCCAACCCCGATCATCAAAAACTAAACATCATCTGGGAGATCTTTCAAAGCTCTACAAATTATACCATAGTGTCTCCATAGAATATTTATTGTTTTTGAGATATTTAAGGCTGAAGAATAAAACGATAACTGAAATATGACCTTAAATCAGTGATTTTGCGGAAACGGATGCCACCATATTCGACGGGACACAAGGTTGCACATTTATTGAAAGTTACGTGTAAATCGATCAAAAAATAAAGCCTGCAGGGCCTAAAACCGCTTATTTCTAATGCAAAATTGCTTATTACGTTCTGACGTTAAATGACGTAATACGACGTCAGTTGTCATGGAATACGAAGAAGATCTCAAGACACATATGCTGTCCAATTTTCATGCTTCTAGCACCTCAGGTGGCTTTGTAATACGAAATTATGATTTTAAGACCAAAGTTCGAATCTCGATTTTGGCATTAAATCTCGATCTTTTGGAATTTTGAAAAGTTAATTAAGTACGCACATCAACATCCTAATGTACACTTTCTGTGAACATATCAAGCCGCCCGGATTAGAAATGTCAGCTGCAGAGCGCGAATCATATTTGGTAGCATTATTCAACTGTGACAACACATAACATCATATGAAGATGAAAATTGTTACATTCAAAAGGGCCAAAGTCACTTTGAACCTCAAAAGGAGGACAAATAATAATAATAAGAAGAAAAAACATAATTAAACCGAACAGGATTTTCTGCTTGAGGCAGAAAACCCTAATAAAAGTTTGAAAAATGCACATCTACATCCAAACTTATACATCCTGTTAAATATCAAGTCAATCGGACCAATATTGACGGCTGCAGAGCGCTAACCAAATTTGGTAGCTTATTTGAACTGTGACGTCAAATGACGTCATATGAAGATAAAAATTGTTGCCTTCAAAAGGGCCAAAGTCACTCTGATTAGTTAAAATTTCATGCTGCTGGTTTATTGGCAACCTGTTTTAATTTGAACCTCAAAAGGAGGACAAATAATAACTAGAACCGCAAGCGGTATCTCGGTTTTCGCTTTTAACCTAATCAACTTGAACACTTTATTTCAACTCAGCCACAATTTTCAATATGAAACAGAACGCAAAGGTTTTTTGAAGACCTACTCTCATCTGCACAGTTTTTTTTTGTTGTTTTTTTTGCAATGTAAGAACATTCAAACTCTTCTAGCGCAAATATTTTCCCATACCCTATATGAGAAACAAAATTGATAAAATTTTTACAATTAGGTACCTAGAAATGCAGCAAATAGTTCAAACAAGTATATAAGTCGCACTAGTCGAACATTCTTTTTCTTATATATCACAATTTGAAGTATAAAAACTGATTAACAATTATTCCAAAAAAGGATCAAACTTTGGACTGCCGTAAAATGAATAAATCAAGTCCGATCTTCAAAAACTAAACAGTATACGAAAGAACTATCTAGAATTAAAACTTTTGTTCCTATACTCTCAATGAAATATTTTTAGTTTTGGGGCACTTTGGGGCCGAATAAAAACACAATAATCGTAATATGACCTTGACCTTTTCATTTTTTTTAATTGTGAGGCCCTTTCAAACTTAACAAAACATAACGTGTTAAAATTTCAAGACGAAAAAACAAAAAATTAAGTCAGGAGCGACAAAAAAACATGTTTTTTGAATTTTAGTTTTTCCTAAATTTAAGTGAAGTTTGACCGTTTCTAGAGGACAAACCACGCATTTCTTAAATTTGCCACCCATATATTTTATGCGTATACGTCTTGCAAATCGTATACAGCAAACATAATTCTTCTATCTGATCTCTAATAAAAGTGGGTAGGTTTTTCGTAGACCTACCCTTATTATTCCACTTTTTCCAAGGTTCGAACATTCAACCTCTCCTAGAACATTTTTTTTTCTGTGCTCGATGATGAGATTTCCATCATATTTGATGGGGCTGTCAACAAGGAACATTATGTAAAAAACCGCATCTAAATCAGGTTTAAAATTTTTCAGTTATTAGCAAAACAGTGATTACATGCATTGCGCCCCCTAGTGGCTAAATCAGAAATAAAAGTGAAAGTGCTTGAGGCAGAAAGCCCTAATAAAAGTTTGAAAAAAGCCGTAATGACAAAGGCAATATGCTTATCGGTCCTGGTGTACACCATTGCATCCTAAAATGCACCTCATTCTCTCAAATACGCATTGCAATTAACCTTTCAACACGGGCACTCTTTCCTGCGTAGGAACGTCCGGATAACCAACCTAATATCCGCTTTCTGTGTTTACTTCAAATTGCTAGATTTCAGTATACAAGCCCTAATCCGAAAAACATGAATATCTGCTATGTTTGATGACGTAATCACTTGAAATTTCAGGACTTTTTGCACATCCTAGACTACGACATTGGTGCAAATTTAAATTTTAAGCAGGATGATCCTTGAGTGAACCTTCACAAACGATGCTAAAATAAACTTGATCCATGTTGAACTCTGGTTGCCATGGCAACGGAAAGAAAACAATTATGAAAATCATCTCCTTCAAAACTACTGGCCAGATTTCAAAATGTTTTGGTACAGATGTTCCTTGCGTAACTATCTACCAAGATTGCTTAAATTATTCCGATCCGTAAGAAAACATGGCCGCCAGGGGCGGGGTTATTTGCCTTATGTGTACATAGTTAAAAACTTTAAACGACATCTCCTCTGAAACCGACGGACAGAATTTGATTAATTTGGCAAGGATGATTCTTGGGCGAACCTTCACAAAAGTAGAAATCTGGTTGCCATGGTAACGGAAAGAAAGAAAAATTAAATCATCTCGTTTTGAACTACTTTTGTTCAAATCATGACTCTGGGGTCAAAATTGGTCTAGCCCCAGGGGTCACATGATTTAACATAGGCTAATATAGGAAAAACTTGAAAAATCTTCTTATCAGAAACCACAAGGCCTGGAGTTTAGATATTTGGTGTGCAGCATTGTGTAGTGGATCTATACCCAATTTGTTGAAATCATAACCCTGGGGTCAAAATTGGCCCCGTCCAAGGGGTCACTAGGGTTAACATAGGCTAATATAAGAAAAACTTGAAATATTTTCTTCTCAGAAATCACAAGGCCTGGAGTTTAGATATTTGGTTTGTTACATGGGCTAATAGACCTCTACCAAGTTTGTTCAAATCATGACCCTGGGATCAAAATTGGCTCTGCCCAAGGGGTCATTTTATTTTACCTACTGATACCAGGTGAGCGATTCAGGGCCATCATGGCCCTCTTGTTTGCATGTAAAGAGGACTAGTGATACTTGGTTCCCTTGCAGAACACTAAATTTGAGTATTATTGTAGTTATTTTAAAGATGGTTCTCGAAAAGCTAGCATTATGAAACTGTAAATGAAAACAAAGCCACCGATTCCCTTTTGAATGAATTGACTTTAAATTTTAAATTATTTCATATGAAGTCACAGATTTTTATCTGCTATTTATATAAGTTTGCACTCTACAACCGTCAATTAGGGACATATTTTCTTCATTTTTTTGAAGATGGTGTATGTCAGAATAGTAAATGGATATGATCAGTTTTGACATGGTTTGACGTGCAGAAAGTCCTTTCTTTTGTTCAGAACAAAAGGAGTCTGGTTACAGAATGTGTTTGTACCAACGAATGTCAGTATCACATGCACTGATATATAACTATTGTTAAATTAAATGACTAAAAAGTAACATTGTAAGTGGCATGTATTCTAAAGTGAACTGATGGTACAACTAGGATTTAATTTTACCAGATTTTTAAATAATTTGATAAAATTAGTAGCTTAATCTGAAGCAACATCACTATAGCCATTAACCACTACAGCGAAGTTTTTACAGAAGAACTATTACGAAAGTTTTGTTTTATTGTAAGATTGGGTCATTACTATCATGCGTGTAATATTCATTTATCCATAATCCATTAAGACGTTACCCTAAGATATATAATTTGAACTGCACTGGAAGTGTACATGAGCATGAAAACAAATTGTGTTGGTTATATTAACTTTACAATTCCTGAATATTTCAACCTCTTTTGGGCAGGTATTGCAGCATTGAGACACATTGAAAATTACCCTTACAAGTTTAAGTATTCATCATTCTGTAATATGAGATTTCTGTTTTGAAAGCGTTTGCATAAGTTAACGGCATGTCAAGGTAATGTCTATAAATAACACTGCATGGTTTAAAGACTTGACTGAAATCTTACAAGTATTAATCATTCAGGTAATGTGATAATTTTGTTTTGCAAACGTGCGCCAAACGCTAGGTCAAGGACTGACGATAACTAGAACTATCACTTTAGATAATTAATACCCCCCCGCATCTCACCTTGTCTTTAATATATCTGACCACGAAACAAGAGAAAAGAAAACTAGCATGACGGTAGGACACATTTATGACCAAAGAATTTTTACTTTCTTGTTTGATAGAAGAAGAATTTGAAAATTTGATATTGAGAGTATATAGGGATCTCATTTATCAAGGGATCATTTTTTAATTTACCAAGTATAGTAGAGCATTATTGTTACCAGCTACCGGGGCTCAGCTCAGTACATATTAAAACAAGTATACTTGAGTCGTTTGATGTATTTAATATTACATAATAAAGTTCATTTCGTATTATTCTGATTACTGTTTATCAAATATTTCAGGATACCATAACAATGACGGTTTCCAACCGAAATAAACAAAATACAATATCTGAGACTTACGTGATTTCACTGCTGAACTTACATAATTCATATCATTTTAGATCCAATTGGTGATTTATATCATATGAATACCAAGAACAATGACATGGTCACACTACATGTACAAGATATTAAAAAGCAATACAACATTACACTTCACACATGTACATATTTACACAACTCACCAGTACATGTATATGGTACTAACTGGACGACATCCCTCCGGTCATATCATGCTGTTAATTCTGTAAATCAGGCGTAAAAAAATTGCCTTGTTTCTGGTAACAGGCTGTGAAAAAATGGGTCGGTCGGTCGGCTTTTCTTTTTTTTTTGTGCTCTTTTTTTTGAAAGCTTAGATCTAATGTGGAAAACGTAACATGCTACATGCCAATATACCTTTTACTGTATTTTGCAATATCAGACAGCTTTACAGAAAAATAAATCTTCCTAGTTTGTACTAAACATCTGTTCATTCAGCTAATATGAGAATTTGGTTGCCGGTACATGTACACAGTATATTACCTAGAAAGCACATGCTGGGTGCAGATGAAAATTCATTACAAATGGCGGAGGCAGTCACCTGTGTCATTCATCACACGTTCTTATGTTTGCTAATTATGAATAAATGCGAAATACTCGAATGGTATAGCTTACGATATCTGTTTACATTTTACACACTCTCTACCGACTTGCGTTTTATCTGCGGTAAGAAACTATTGTTTTCGGTGCAAAAGGGGGAGAAGATTGGGCAAGAAATGTATGATGGACTGATTAATGTCTATTATGAAATCATCTGGTAGCTTGTAAGTATATTTAAAGTGTACTGAGGATCCACCAAATTAACTGTTATTACGACCCACTTAAAAAAACTTGTTCGCAAAGTTTCAGACGTAGTTTATCTTTGATTACGAGTATTTACGAAAGATAGTTCGAAACGAATCCGTAACCTCTAAATGACTCCTAAGTTATCGTTAGTAACTTGTTTAAACGAAAAAAATGCGATATAAAATCTAAGAATAAAATGGATATTAGTTGTGTAAAAGTGGGATTCTCGCGGCCATTTTGTTTTAGGAGGAATATACAGTTATATAGAGGGGGCGTGTCTAGTCGCCATCTTATTTAGAGGAATATAAAGTTATACAGAGGGGGCGTGTCAAGTCGCCATTTTTTGGAGGTATATTGAGTTATATAGTGGGGGCGTGTCTGATCACCATATGCATAACTGCGTAAAGAGCAGTGGACATGTCAGTAATTAAGCTGTTTATTAACAAGGTTGTCATTGAAGTCACCATGTAGTGGACATGTAGTAGGCGTGTCGGCATTCAATATTCTAATTAAGAAAAGTTTTATATGAAAGGATGAGAGCTGTGTTAACAATAGAAGTGGCATGTCTCAGAATATAAAGAAGAAGTCACGGAGTATACGTGGTGTCAATTTTAGTTTTCTAGCTCACATAGGACCTACAAAATACTTAAATATATTTTAAGGTCAAAAGTTCGGAACTTTGTTTAACCACAGAACCTTGGTCTTTTTGAATCTGGGAAAACGTATATAATAATGCACATCTAGAACGTAATATACACAGTTTGTGAAAATAACTAGTAAATCCGCCGAGAAATGAAGGCTGTAGAGAACGAAAAAAACTTTTGTAGTAAATGTCAAACTTGACGTCATGTGACGTCATAGGAATGTAAAATTCATAGATTCTAGAATTTCATCGCGTCAGATACGGGCTCTAAATTTTTCGTGATTCTAGACCGCCAGCAACCTATTGAAATAAGAACCTCTTTTGGAAGGAAAAAAAAATAAACAGCACAGAAAAAAAGGTCTAATAAAAACCACTTTCCTTTTTTTAACTTCAAATTGCTAGACTTCCATATAAAAGCTCTTATCCGAAAAACACTTCTGCCATGTTTGATGACGTAATCACTTGAAACTTTCACGACTTTTTGCACATCTTAGGTTGCGTCATTCCTGCAAATTGAGACTTCATACATCAACTTGCTGATTTTATATGATTTTTTTAATAATTCATGCTTTAATATTCATGATGTCACAATCACGTGACCAAACAAATAATCCTTGCAGTATACATCACTTCACTTTACAGAGTGTTAATCCTGAAAAATCATAATGTTTGACTCAAAGTTCATGAAACTACAGCGTTTCAATTTTGTTAAAAGTCCACTTTTCGTCTTTCTGCCATAACTCAACCAATTCAACCCCGATCTTCAAAAACTAAATATCACCTGAAAGTCCTTTCAAAGCACTACAGATTTTACCCACAGTGTCCAGGTAGAATTTGTTTCGTTTTTGAGATAAAGCTTGCCGAATAAAACCACCGATAAATGACATATGACCTTGACCTTTACGACTTTCTGGAAACGGAAGTGACAAAGGAAAATGAGATGCTATGTTGCACATTCGGTGAAATTCTATGCAAATCGGTCAAAAGTTAAGGCATGTCGGGCTTAAAAACCCTACATTTTGGATTAAAAGTTTGGTAACGCGTCACGACGTCATTTTACGTCATACGACGTCAGTCTTTTCAGAGCTGTAAGAAATTGATAAGACACATGTTTTGTCCAAATTTTAAGTTTTTAGCTTATCTGAAAACTTCGTAATACTTAAATACATTTTCAGGTCCAAAGTTCGAAACTTGGTTCAGCCCTAGATCCTTGGTCTTTTTGAATGTTGCAAAATGTATATAATCCTGCACAACTAAATCGCAATCCATACATTCTGTGAAAAAATCAAGTCAATTGGTCACGAAATGACAGCTGTAGAGCGCGTACAAGCTTTGGTAGCTTTTTTCAACCCTGACGTCACGTGACATGACATGAAGAAAAAAAATGCTGCAATCAAAAGCGCCAAAGTCACTGTGCATTCTGCTAAAATTTCATGCAGCTGCCTTGTCGGTAACCTGTTTTAATTTGAACCTCAAAAGGAAGAAAAAAGTAGAATAATAATAATAAAAAACATAACAAACCCAATAGGTCTTTCTACTTGATGCAGAAAGCCCTAATAATAATAAGAATAAACATAACAAACCCTATACGTTTTCCGCAGGTTGCGGAAAGCCGTAATAATAATAAACGTTTTTCTTTATTGTCAAGTCGTTTATTTTGAAAGAACTATCCATTTATTGCATTTACATGATCGTACCATTTCCGACATGAACCGGACACCCTCAGGTTATCAAAGAGATCTTCCTATCAATGACCCAGACAACTGATAAATCATATCAACCTGATGCAGATGACAATAATTCAATATCATGATGTAAATAGGCTACCATGTCATGTTGACATGATAAACGGCGCTATTTGAAAATTGGTCAGGATGATATATGTCATTTGCGCAGAAGTACAGACGTTGGTGTTTCGGGCTTTACTGTTCCTGGAGGAGGATGCTGGATACGAGCATTATTTTTTCTAACCGGATTTATATGTATGTAAAGGTGCTCGAAAACGCTTCAAGGTCATATCTTGCAGAAAACAGGTTTTTTTACCCTGCGTTATTGTATGGTGTTATAAACTAACCACTTAATTTGCCTTCTATTGTAGTACATAACCTACAACTTTTAGCCTATTAAGCCGTTGTAGCCTACTTAGCATATACATGTATATGGTGAACAGGCTACACATTTTATCCTATTTAGCATATATATAGTAAACATACTATATTTTTTTCCTATTTAGCCCATATAGCCTATGTAGTACATAAGATACAACATTCAGCCAGTATTCCATTTTACCCATTTAAACTAAAAAGACTATGTTATTTAGACCATTCAGTCTATGTAGTATATAGGCTACAAGGTTTAACCTATGTAGAATATAGGCTAAAATTTTTATCCTATTTAGCCTGCTAGGTCTATGTTGTGAATAGCTTACAAAATTGAGACCGTGTATTCTATTTAGTAAAAAGTTTAGTTACATAATATGTGACATATACGTTTGAATTAAGTTTTCATAGTCGTTTTGTTTTTATTTTAAGTAATTCTAAGTCGAGGCAAGCAAAAAGTTAATTTTATATTAAAGAAAGGTATAAAATATTTGACTGGAGTAAAATCATTACATAATTTAAGCAGTATATAAAAATAACGATAAGAAGAATGGGGTAAGTACTGTTAGTATTGAATATTATGCTAATTACTTTTCATGTTTATCTAACCCAACAAAAAGTTAAGTATTTGCCAAGACATCAAAAAGCATTTATGATGTAGTCAAATGCTGTGTGAAAAATTCATCCACCATGCCTTTGTCAGATTTTTTTTGATATTACAGTCGGATTTGAGGCGGGGGGGGGGTGGCATTATCTGTGAATCTGTTTATCCTCTTCATTAATGATATAATAATATGATAGATTATTGTCTATGTAATTAGTATTGTTCGCTGATGATAGTGTATCATCCACAACGAACCCAGAATATTTGTAGGCGCAAATTAACCACATGTGTCAATATTCAGAAAATGGGGTCTGAAAATAAATGTTAATGAAACAAATTTTTTGATCTTTGAAAAAAGAAAAGTAATTTTGATATTAAGTTTTAATTAATGAAGAAATGCTTGAAAAAGTTGACAGTTTTATTAACTTAGTTGTTTAATTTACACACACACGTATTCAGGGAATATCAGAATTTACTTTCACTTTTTGATAGAGTTAGTATAAATGTTAAAAACCAAGCTTCATGTTTGATTCCTCGAACGTCCCTATATTATAATATGGGTCTGAGGTTTGGGGTGTCTATAATTATGCAGAAATTGGTTGATACATTTAAGATTTTGCAAGTACACTTTGCTTGTTCGAAATCAAACACCTACTTCAGCAGTATATGGGGAGGGGAGTTATGCAAATTTTTCTCCTATTGACCTTGACCTTTGATCTATTTTTGCTGTATTTTTTGGAAACATTAAAATGCCGGTCATTTCAGAACCGTTACCAACAGGGCACTGATATTTCACATGTGAATTTCTTATGGCAAGACCTTTTCATCAATGTTACACTCTTGGACTTTTGACCTTCACCTTTATTCTTTGACCTATTTTGAAATATTTAACAAAATACTTTAACGATGGCCATAATTACTTAACTACTTGACATACAACTTTTAATTTTGGTATACATATTCATCGTTGCAAGGGCTATTCAGTTATACCTCAACATTTCATCTATCGACCTTGACCATGACCTTTGACCTATTTTTGCAGTAACTTCTGAAAACTTTGAAATTCTTTCATTTCAGAACCGTTATCAACAGGGCACTGATATTTCACATGTGAATTCCTTGTGGCAAGACAGTTACAGTTTTTGACTTTGATCTTGACCTTTGAAATTTAAATTTTTTTTAAATGTTTAACAAAAAACTAACGTTGGCCATAACTTTTACTATTTGACATACATCTTTTATATTTGGTTTGCATATTCATCATGACAATGGTTTTTCAGATATACCCAATATTTTATCTATCGACCTTGACCTTTGACCTTATTTTGCCGTAACTTTGGACAAGTTTTATAATATATATTTCTTAGTGATTTTTCAATATTTTTTTTTTTTATTGTTTACTGGTTTGTAATCATATGAACTGTGCAGGTTTGATTTCGGTCCTGATCTTTAGGCAGATAAAAAAAGAACATTTTTTTAACGTCTTCAAATTTTACAGTTTTGTGTTGATTATCAAAATTTCAATGGATTAGCATTTGTGATTTCTTGTTTACATATTTTACATCTTTGTGTTGTATACATTCTATTCCATGCATAGATCAAGGTCATCTTTCAAGGTCAACGGTCAAATTTAAAGGGTATGGTACTTCAACTTTGTATTTAAAGGCTTACAGTTTTAGTTGTTATTTTCAAGGTCAACCTTTTTAATTGTTTTACAAAAATATGTAACTTTGGCAAAAACATGCGGTGCTCTTGTTTCTCATACTTTTGACACAATACATAATAGGTCTGTAATTGTCAACATCAAGATTGCTATTTTTCTATATAAAGGTTTCACTCTAGCTATCTTCATGTAATCAGGAACGTAATTCTCAGAAATGGACATACTAAAAATAAAAGTAACAAATATGTTCAGAAATGTAGCAAAGTCTTGCAGGTATTTCATCTTAGCCAGTACTCTTTGATTAGTTAAGATTGTTAGATTTTTTTAATACATATGATTCAGTAACATGTTTTCAAACAAAAGTATTATTTCTAGAATTTCTATCTTTTTAAATATCAAACAAAGCCTGAGATTTTAAGAAAAACAAGTGATTAAAACATGTTATTTATCAACAAGTTTTGATGCCACAGTGGCCATAAAGTCATTAAAATATTGATTTTAGTTTTGATCACATTAAAAAGATTTTAACCTTAATGTTTTAAAACTGTCAAATACTCTTTGGTTTATTCTAATTTACGTTAATTATATCTAAATGGAATGAAGACTTGGCATTTTAACTACTCTTTGATCAATATTTATGTATTGAAAAACCTCCAAGATAACCCTGTTTTCTAAACAAAAAGCAAATAACACCGTGTTCGCTAAAATAGAAAAAAAAAATCTGCTGATATCCAAAGTTAAGTGCTTTGTATCTATCTGACATTCTTCATGATGTCCACTTCGTTCAATACTGACATAAAATTGTAGTTAAAAGCTAACCAAAGATCATTAACATAAATAAAACATTTACTCTAATAAGCCCTTTTTATGTCCTGATATTTGTATTTGATATTTATGGAAATTTATGACCGTGATCATTATTTCACGTTTGGGTGAACATGATAAAATTGATTGTTCTGCCTCAGGTTTACCTTAGCGTTTAAACTAATTTTCTAAGAAAATGATAATATATCTTTAAAAAACTAGATACACAAGTACGTCATGATATAATCTATTCAATAATTATGCAAATTTATTGCTTTGATCATTATTTCACGATTGGATGAACCTGATAAAATTAATTGTTCTGCCTCAGGTTTACCTTTGCGTTTAAGGGCGTATGTTACAGTTTGCTACATTTTCTTTCTGTATAGACTAAGAAGAAAAATTTAAACTACTTAGAATAATTTTTTTAAAAATTTAACTTTGCATGGTTATAGATAATCGCAAAAGAAACATTTTATGGAAAAAAAGGTGTGGTCATTGTCCTACTTTTTGAGTTTTCTGCCCCTGAATGTATCTTTAATGATTCTCTGTTATCATGCAAAGTTTAAAAAAACAAAAAACAATTGAACAGTTAAAATTTTCTTTCTTTTTATTTATATAGAATATTGATTGTTCTGCCTTAGGTTTACATTTGCATTTAAGCTTTTTTTTCTATGAAGATGACTACTTCTCTTTATGAAACTAGATACACATGTACGTCATGATATAATCTATTCAATAAATATGCAAATGAATGGCTTTGATCATTATTTTACGGTTGGATGAACCTGATATACATATGAGCCGCGTCATGGAAAAACCTGCCTTAATGACATTGATGACGTTATCGGGAAATCCCATTTGAAATGACGTCACAAAATTTCTACATGTGGATTACACAAGATAGTTTTTGTTTACGAGCTAAAATGTTGTTTTGAAAGGAATGACGAACAAAATAGACGATGATTTTCAGGTAAGTTCACTCAAAGATACTTTTTTGTATTTGGTCTTACACCTCTACCCACTTATTGTGATCGTGAGGATGTATTCATTTTTAAAAAAGGCGGTCTAAAATGTTTGAGATATACCCAGATACCGTATCCTTCTGAATTACATAAAAAGTGATGAGCAGTTTTCCAATTGAGTTATATCTTATTCATACTTATTTGACATTTTAAATGGATAAATATATATTCTATTTTAAGATATTTTAAACTCAAAACCATAATAACTTTTCTCGTCTGCATTTTATTTTAAATATTTAATAGATCTATGATGCAGCTCTTATTTTATGTACAATTTAACTTTGTGTTATATAATTGTCAGGAAGTGTAAAAAGATAAAAGTAACCTTTTTTTATTTCAAAAAATGTAATAACCCGATCTACACGCAGGAATTGATATTCTATGAGTGTTATATATTTAAAAACATCTCTTGCGAAATAGCTCAGTGGGCTAAGGTGCTGCGAATTCACGTACTGTTAGAAAGACGTCCGGGTTCGGTCCATGGTAGAATCGTTTTTCGTTATCTTTTTTTTCTTCACTTTTTTTTTTTCATTCTCATTTTATATTCCCGACATTGTTTTGTTGTTTTTTTTCTCATTATTTTCTTTCCTATCCCTTTTTATTTATTATTTTTAAGAATTTAAACAGACTTTTCCGAAAATTTAAATCGAGAAGGTAGCAATATAATTTGTATATAGATCAACTTAGTAATTTGGATTCTAATTATATGCATATATTTTCACTTAATTAGTTGTTGTTGTTTTTTTCAGTAGCTTGAAAGTCTGCTCTCAGACAACTTCGGTAGGACACCTCTTAATACCCCACTATGCTCCCAAATCTCAGAAATTCATGAAGAACTGCCAATCTTTGTGGAAGATAATGTGAATGTAGAAAATATTGTAAAGGGACGAACACAGTAGTCCTTACGCCAGGCTAAGGAAAATGTGAGTTCTGATGAGGAAACAGAAGCAAGTGAAGTTCATGAATCACTAGACACAGAAAACAGTGAATTACAAAAATACAGGACTTCTGTCGGGATGGGTGTACATGTACTATGACGTGCAACACTAAGTTTTCATCTGACGAAATATATGACTACATTCTAAATGTGAGAGAGATTGAAATGGATGAAAAAGACCTTTAATATCAAGGGGGTACTAAGTGAATCGGCAAATAGTGATACAACAAAACGTGAAACGTGAGGAAAAAAAATAAGACATGCGTTTAAATTTTGTGCAAAATTTGTGTGTAAGCAAACATTTTTGCTCGGTTATGAATTATGTAGAACCTCATTACAAAACATAATCATCACATTTGGAAGAGCATGACAATAAAGGAAAAGGAAAACCACACAGTTTAAAATATGAATATGTTCAAAGGGTCGTACGTTTTATTTGCAATCACGCCGAAGAAAAGAGACTCCCTCAGCCAGTAGCACCAAGAGGAAGAGACACTCCCACCCCCGTATACATAAGTTCCGAAACAACAAAGAAACACTTACAGGAGGAGTATATGTCAGCTTCTTCAGAGCTAACTCCGCCTGTTAGAATTGTGAAATTAAGTACTTTCAAAACTTTATGGATGAATTACCTTCCTCACGTAAAAATACCAACTCCTTGGGATGATGCATGCGCAAGATATGAAATGATTCGGAAATTATTGTAGATGCCGTGGATGAAGAAAGCAAATTGGCAGCTAGTACAGAAATGAGAGACCATGTTCTTCAGGCACAAAAGGTATACACTCATCTATTTACAGTAATGGTTTTCGTGATTTAAGTTTGTTATAATGGAAAAAGATGGTGATTCTATCTTCATGAATATGCACGTGATTCTATCTTCATAAATATGCACATAAATATCCCTTATATATACGCTCTCTCCATAGCGGAACGTGATAAACATTAAGAATATATATTTCTCAGAACAATTTGAATTAGTGTGGTATTATTAATATCTGTTGTATTTTCTACACGCTGAATTCTATTGGTGTTGGTGGGTTTTATGTGTATATCGTAACTTTTTCAGAGAGTACCAGTACCTCAGATGTACGTCGGCTGAGCCAGGAATTGTGACAGTCAGAGGTCTTGACGATGTTGAAAAGAAAATCAACATCTTGCATGATGCATCATTTCGCTTCGATACAGTAAATCGACCTACACACGTCCCGTCACGAGGTTTCAGTCGAGTTAGGGCCGAATACCTGTACAAATCAGTTCACCCAAACGTACGACCAGCATATCAGGACGAACTTTGTCCTGTCCTTCATGGCGACAATGTTTAGGTGCAAAGTACTGGTCCAAGCCAGGAATCTATGAGGGTGACTTAAGTTTATGTTAATTCCCAGTCAACATAGAATTTATGTATATGTCGTATATACAATGTACTTATTGTAGTAAATTCTTACTGAAAGAATGGTATTTTTATGGTTACTATTCATCCATGTGACTTATGAAGCAAATAATAAAACATATTTGCTGTTCTCGGTACACATTATACTGTTAAACTGTCAAACACCTTAAAAAAATCACATGTGATTGCGTCACTATTGCATGTTACATTGGCACAAAGTTATGATTTATTATATAATTAAATGGTCTCGCTATTTCGTATGAACCAATATCGGTCAGTGTGAAGGTACTAGTAATTATACTCATTTAATCATTTTATTAGTAAGT
Organism: Solen grandis; assembly: GCA_021229015.1. NCBI lineage: Eukaryota > Metazoa > Mollusca > Bivalvia > Adapedonta > Solenidae > Solen > Solen grandis. The sequence continues at coordinate 50,127,996 of CM037786.1, read as the reverse complement.
TATTTCTTTAAAATTTGATTTTTTCGCCGTTGCTAGGCAACATTGTAACATATGAAACAGTATGTAACGAATTTACATAGCCAAATCAATATAATATAAGTATTCGTTGATATCTAGTACCATTTATACTGTAAATGTGAAACGCATTTTAAACATGTCAGAATTTAAATTGTTTGTCAGATTAGTTTTAGGTTGCTTCTGGTTTGACGTCATGCAACGTCAAATGTAAAAACACCTATTATCTTTAAAATGCAGTTACGTCTACATTAATTGACATATTGATTTAACTTTTTCAGATAATTGTTCACAAATGAACACTGTAAATGAAAATGTAAAAATGTGAAATTCGAAAATTTTGTCATTAAGGCAGGTTTTTCCATGACGCGGCTCATATATATATATAAATAAAAGTGACGCGAATATTTCCCAATCTACAGTAATTGATTGTTCTGCCTCAGGTTTACCTAAGAAAATGACTTTATATCTTTATGAAACTAGATACACATGTACATTATGATATGATCTATTCAATGTTTATGCAAATATATTATTTCACGGTTTGATGAACATGATAAAATTGATAGTTCTGTTCTCAGGTTTACCTTAGTGTTTAAGCTTTTTTTCTATGAAGATGACTTCTCATCCTGATGAAACTAGGAACACATGTACACCATGATATGATCTATTAAATATTTATGCAGATTTATACCTTTGACCTATAAATCATGGTTGGATGAACTTGGTAAATCGATTAAACTGCCTTTGGTTTACCTTTGAATGTAAACTTTTTTGTATGAAGAAACTATCTAGGCAAATATTTCACGGTTGGATGAACAAGGTAAAAATGGTTGTTCTGCATTTAGGTTTAAGCTTGTTTCCTATGAAGATGCTTTACATCTTCCTGAAATTTGATATGTATGAACATCATATCAAGGATTATTTACCGGTAGTATTTATTTGATTTTACGGTCTCGACTTGGTTATTCTGCTCCAGGTTTACCTCTTTGTTTAAGCTTCTTTTTCTTTAAAGGTAACTTCACTTCACTATCAAAATTTGTACAAATGTACATCATTATTTTTGTTTTGAAAATATTATCAAATATTTGGTTCTGACGATATCATGGCGGGGCATTTGTGTCTCTGAGAAATATTTGTTGTTATGTTTTCAGTAAACATTTCCTTCCTTTAATTTTTATGCATTTTACTTTAGAAAAAGAGTGGTTCGAAAAAGATTGTTTTATAATGTTCCTACGGCAAAATGTCATAAAATGATCACTCGCCCGAAATGGATATTCTTACTCAGTTTGCTTTTTTGAATTGGTTCAAATATGGCTGATAATGCTACTTTAATCTTTCTTTTTATTGATTTTGATTGATTCATGTATCATTTGATAAAAAAACAAATTTTCATCAGAAGACTAGAAGAAGATTAAATACAGAACTAGATTTATGTTTAAAACAAATATTGATATCACCCAAAAGGTGACATAATTGTTCTTAAAATATTTTTATAAGTGCTCTAAAAATCAGACTTAAAGGGCTGTATAAAGGTGCCTTTAGTCAGTAGAAAAATGAATTATTGAAAAAGGATCTGGCAAGAAAGCTTTTATGGAGGAATTCGGTTCATCAGGTAATTCGGGAATTACATCTGGTATTGTATCACAGCTAAAACGAAATTCACTTAACTAACACTATCTGCAAATATATGAGATATAGTTAAAATCAGGATGTAACAAGTTTTTTTAGCTCACCTGAGCACATGTGCTCAGGATGAGCTTTTAGGATCGATGAATGTCCGTCGTCCGTCCGTCCGTCGTCCGTTGTCCACAATTTGTTCGTTTGCACTCTAGCATCTTCATTTTATGAGCAATTATCTTCAAACTTTAAAACAATGTTTATAACCATAAAACTCGGCCAAGTTCGATTATGGCTGATATCGGAACATTAGGTCAGGAGTTATGCCTCTTTTAAAATTCAAAAAAGCCGGATTTCACATTGTTTGCACTCTAGCATCTTCATTTCATGAGCAATTATCTTCAAACTTTATATCAATGTTTATAACCATAAAATCACGGCCAAGTTCGATTATAGCTGATATCGTACCATTAGGTCAGGAGTTATGCCCCTTTTAATATTCAAAAAAATGTCATATTTCAAGTTGTTTACACTGTAGCATCTTCATCTTTTGAGCAATCCTCTTCAAACTTTATGGCAATGCTTATGACCATAAGGTCTCGATTGAGTTCAATTATGGCTGAATCTCATTAGGTCAGGAGTTATGCCCCTTTAATATTCAAAAAATGCCATATTTCACTTTGTTTACACTCTAGCATCTCCATCTTTTGAGCAATCATCTTCAAACTTTATGGCAATGCTTATAACTATAATGTCTCGATTGAGTTAGATTATGACTGAGATCAGTTGATTAGGTCATGAGTAAAGCCCCTTTTAATATAAAAAATGGCAAGATTTCACGTTGTTTACACTCTAGCATCTTCATTTTTTTAATCTTATGACCTAAGGTCTATTATTCATTATGGCCAATTTCCCCTTTTAATAAACCATATTTCACGTTGTTTACACTCTAGCATCTTCCTTTTTTTAGCAATCATCTTCAAACTTTATGACATTGTGAATGACCATAATGTCTCGATTGAGTTCAATTGTGGCTGAGATGGGTCATTTAGGTCAGGAGTTATGCCCCTTTTAATACAAAAATGCAAGATTTCACTTTGTTTATTCTCTACCAACTTCATTTTTTTAACAATCATTTTTAAACTTTAAGACAATGTTTATGCCCATAATCTCACAATCGGGTTCAATTATAACTTATATTGACTTGTAAATTTAGGAGTTATGCCCATTTCACCATAAAAAAAGCCAGATTTCACTTTTACACTCAAGCATCTTTATTTCTTAAGGAATCATCTTTCTCAGGTGAGCGACCAAGGGCCTTCTTGGCCCTCTTGTTTTATTTCACAATCAATGCAAGTTATCTGTCCAGACAAAAGACTTGGGAATTGACAACCAGATGGTCTCGCACAATTCATGTATACAATATTGTATATATCACTTCCAAAACTTGATTTAAATATACTTTTTGTCTGTAAGGAAAACAATTGGTTAGTTACAGATATAGTACTGCCACACTGCAATATCAGGTTCTTGGTAAGTAGCATGATAATGCACCTAGTCAGATTATTCCATTACTGGGCCAACCAGTCATGGAACTAGCAAGTATTGATGCTGAACGTCAAAAAGAAAGTTACCAGTAATATTTTAAAGACTTTGATATGTCATGTCCAGTGAATGAACCTTGGTGTGAAATACTTTTATAAAACATATGCAAATCTCACTTGTGGAACGCTTAATATGTCCTTACATGATATTTGATAGCATTATTTTTACAGTGATTAAATGTTATGTGTAGTTAATTCTTTTTTCTGTACTGTGGAAATTTTCTCATGTGCAGTTCATAATATGACCTGAACATGTAAACATGTAAATGATGTGTTTTTACGAAAATATATCAGGGAATTTAACATCCTAATGCAAACTAAAAATGAAATTATGAACATGTTAGCCCCGATACATACAATGTTACCTCCATTTTGTCGTTTGATCATTTACTCAAGTCTGTAGTAGTTACATCCCTTTTTCATCAATGGTTTACGTACACAACATAAACGGCTGTGTACTGCATATATGGAAAATAGTACATAATGAATTGTTCAGAAATAACAAAGTAGTAAATACACAAGACGAATGACAATTTCTTCATAACGAACTATGAAAAGGACAGAACAAATAAAACTGCTACACCGATAAATTATTTTTATCTTTTTCCCTTGATGTTTTGCATTACTTTTGCACTACTGCGTTTGTTCCGTACTCTGTACAATGTGTTGTGCCTAGATGCTAGCCTTGAACCGTCCATTTTGTACTTTGGAATGTGTATTTATTCGTTTGTTTTGAGCATTTAGTACTTTGTCTTGAGCATTTAGTAGTTGTTTTTTTTTTCAGTTTAAAATTCGTCCTTAAGTTTATCAATGTAATGTAATGTCCAATTTTATTTCGTATTATGCGTTTACTTGTTTGTCTTGCGTGGTTAAGTAGTTCGTTCTTTCTTTGTATTGGTTTGTTTTGTGGATTATTTCGTGTTTTTTCTTTTGTCTGTAGAATATGTGGTTGTGCATTTGATAGTTCGTGGCTTAATAAATGTTTGTTCTGTTTGATAAATCGTTTGCTGTGTACAATTAGTGATCCATCTTGTCTTCTTCATTAATTTAAAAGTTATGTTAATTTGTATTTCAAAATGTAGAATTAGTCTTGTGCGATAAGTAATTTTACTGTCCATCATATTGACAGATGTTTGGAATTGTCCGTGTGTCGTACGCGTTATATTATTTGTTATGTTTTGAGAGTTTGATGTGTCATGTTATCAGTGTGAAATATGCGTTAAAAGGTTTGTTCTGTGCATTTACTTGGTTGCTATGTGAACCATTAAGTTTATCTTGTGCTCTTGGTATTACGTTCTGTTCTGTCTATAGTCCGTTATATTTTTTTAAGTGTATAGTACTTTGAGCTGCCAATTTATCAGTTGGTGTACTATTTTTTTTAGTTTGTCTCGATACAATATCTGACCTTCTTATTTTGATGCATAATTTTATCATTTATCATATCAAAGTCCGTTATTCAAAGACCAGAACATGTAAATAATACATTTTTACGAAACTCTACCAGGAAATTTCAGCAACGTTAATACAGACAAACAAGTAACCTGAGTCCCGATGCATACTATGCTGCCTTCATTTTTGTCGCTTGATCATTTACTTAAGTCTGTAGTAATTACCTCCCTTGTTCACGACTTTATAGCATATATTGAAAATAGTACCTAATGAACTGTTCAGACAGAACAAACTAGTAAATGCACATAATGAATGACAATTTCTTTATAACGAAGTATAAAAATAAACGTAATAAACCAGACTGCTACACCGATGAAAAGTAGTTTTGCCTTTTGATTTATTTATTATAGTGAATTGTCTTTCAATAGTTAACTTTGAAATGATGGTATTGGCATGTTAATAAATAGGATTCAATAATTAAGCATTTCTTCACGCATACGTTCTTCTTTTCATCCTTTTATATGAACCACGTGTTAATTCTTTGCATATCTGTCATTGATACATGTACTAAAACACCAGGGTATCTTGGCATGTTTAGAGTGAAATAAAAAAAAAAGAAAAAAAGAAAAAACAAGATTCAAAATATGCAAGTCTTATAGCGTTATCATAAAGAAATTAGACACATATAATGTGTGTCTGTTGACTTCTCCTTAAACTCGTAGGCAACTCGTTTTAAAACTTGGTTAACGTACCTTGCAAGGCAACCTGATTCAATTAAAGCTCAGAAAAGACATTTGGAAAATGTTTTGAGATTTTAAAATATTCTGATTTTAGATACAAACCTTCATCTTGAAAAATTAATGAAACAGCATTTTAAAAATAAGTATTACAGCATAATGTAGAAAGTGTAAAAACACACAAACACTATACATAAGGCCGTAGTGGCCATGTCTAATTAACGGCCCCAGGCCAAATATGCGGTCTCAGTATGTTTAGTTTTAAAAATTGTTGACTTTTACTGAACATACATAGCTTATGTTGTAAAGCCTTGTAAACATATATGTAATTTTACACATATCATCAACACAAAAAGAATACCATACTCCTACGTCAAGCTACGTTATCAAGGGAAGTAATAACTATTGGGAAGATTGTTAATTAATACCGGAACATGTACCTAAATCCCTTATCAAATAAAAACTTATCTGATGATGTTTGTTTTTTTTACACTGACATTAATACCGCCTTAGTAGCTTACTGTCTGGAAATTTCATGCATCTTGCAGTCCCTAACTATTCCAATAATTATATAAGAAAGGAATTACCTGACCTGTTATAAAATGTATCTTCATTGATCTATAGATTACTGTAGAATCATTAATTTTCGTGGGGGACTAATTTTCATTGATTTCGTGGATGACTTTGTCCACAAATATATATCCCCACGAAAACTGTTTATTTCATAGACCTCATGTTTTCTAGTACATGGGTTCACTGATATATCAAATCATCATCACATAATGTGTCTACTATGATTAAGGTATGTTCTGTACTTTTTTGTTCTATATTTCTGAATAATTTGATAATATAAGTTTTCTTTCTCTTTTTTTTTTCTTCTTTTTTTCTATATGGCTTTGCTTTACTTAAGTTAAGATAATATAAGTTTTCTTTCTCTTTTTTTTTCTATATGGCTTTGCTTTACTTAAGATAATATAAGTTTTCTTTCTTTTTTTTCTATATGGCTTTGCTTTACTTAAGTCGGCGTCTTTGATGCTTTGCATCAAAATTAGCCTTGTAAGTACTATTATTACTTTTATTTCACTGACATTTTTGCGGATATCACCATCATTATTATCTTATATAAACAATGTTTTTACGGGCTATATAGTATATATAGCACATGTATATGTGTAATCTATAAAATGAATCGTTATATTAATGTCCAGCTGTTTGTCTCTCTGTATTGTTCATCTGACTGTTTTGTCGTCAGGGTTACATGAAGGGTGATTGCTATTCTATATTTATGTGTGATTATGTTCATGCATATGTGTTTTAGTACGTTTTGATGCATAATGCATATGAGTATATGGACATGTAAATTTCTGTGCATGCATTTTATTCCCATTTAATCGTATTCATCTTAGATATAAACGTGTATAATTATATTTTCGTGTGCATATATTGAGTATACATACGTATTAGTTATTACGTATAGTTATGATACTGTTATGATACTTGAATTGGAGCACTAGATTTACCTTACATGCTGTGTCTCCATGTTTCGTTTCGATAGATGCATAGTATTTGGGTCTTCTTTTTTTGTGACAAAAAGTATATTAAATATGTTATTTCTGTTTCTCTCTCTCTCTCTCTCTCTCTCTCTCTCTCTCTCTCTATTGTATGTTGTATTTCTGATGTTTAATTTTCTGTCCTTTGGATTTTGTAATCGCCAATATTGAGGCTGAAATAAAATTACACGTATACTCATTGACAAAAAAAATGTAAAAAATAAATTAATGACGGACTAATTCATGATTTTGCTTTTGCAGTTTCTTGACATTAGACCTAAAAAAATATCTAGGCTCAGTCGGGCATACGATATTTAAATATTGCAGTATTCATATACAACAATTATTATTATACCGATATGATGCAATATGATATTATTAAAAAGACCAATGACAAATTTTATGAAATGAACAGAACAACCTAGTAAAAGCACAAGGCGAATGACAAATTTTATGAAATGAACAGAACAACCTAGTAAAAGCAAAGACGAATGACAAACTTTATGAAATGAACAGAACAACCTAGTAAAAGCACAAGGCGATTGACAAATTTTGTGAAATGAACAGTACAACCTAGTAAAAGCACAAGACGAATGACAAATTTTATGAAATGAACAGTACAACCTAGTAAAAGCACAAGACGAATGACAAATTTTGTGAAATGAACAGTACAACCTAGTAAAAGCACAAGACGAATGACAAATTTTGTGAAATGAACAGTACAACCTAGTAAAAGCACAAGACGAATGACAAATTTTGTGAAATGAACAGTACAACCTAGTAAAAGCACAAGGCGATTGACAAATTCTACAAAACGAACAATCAAATTGACAGAAAGAATTGCTCAAACTCAAAACAAGTTTACAGGAGTAACTGTAAACCGAACAGAGCAAAATATTGTCTGCAGATCAACTGCAAAAATGGCAAATTGGTCAGAGTACTTGAGCCATATAAATTGTCTTGTTCAACTGTTCAAGCAGCTTGTTCAAAGATTATCGATATAAATTTAAAAAAATATACAGTTCTTCCTTAATGTTGTTGAGGTCTTTGTTTCCACACACACACACACACACACACACACACTTACGGTACCACCTAACACGTTCCGCAACATTGCGTGTTCACCAGTGATTTCATAAGATTGCATAAGTACAGACTGTACGCGAAGAGTGAATGTAATCAACCATATGACGGCAAACGGCAAATGAAAGTAGAAAATGTAAGTTAAAGATTTATAATTCTAAAAGTAGTTTCAAAACTGTCTATGCCTTTGATGGGGAAACAGCCCATTTTTTTTTACAATCATGGATGGTTGCTTTGAGTAACCATGCGTCTTTATATGGGCATTGAAAGACGTAATGCACACATTAAAATCTAAATTCTTAGTCAGTGACCATCTCTTAACATTTGTGTTTGTTTAGTATGGTACACATGGTCAAAATACAGTATATGAAAAACAAAATGCGATTCTTGATTCGCTGTTCGGTACAGAATGTAGCAATCAAATGCTCACTCCAGTGAATCAAGTGAAATGGGAACATTGTTCTATCCAGTATGTTGCAAATGTTGACTACTTCGGAAGCTGCTGCCATTTTGGCTTTAAATGATCATTCCGGGGACGAAAAAATCAAATCAAAAGATGTACCTTTCGTTATATGACCTTATGTTTTTATATACGTGATTTACATGTCATGTTATATGACCCGTAATTGGTCAACTAAAATATTCTCTTCTATTTCGACATAGAAAATTTTCCTCCACAGGCCAGTACGATACAAATATATCAATACTAATGACAAAAAGGTATTGTGGGAAACGTTTATTGAATTAGTCGTGTTAGAAATTGTGCGCATAAATTCAAAGACACGCAATAAACTTCAAAAACAAGTTGTTGGACTAACTCTGCCGCTATTAACCGCCATATTGTTGTTCTCCATGCACCACCTCGGAAAAAAATGGTGCAGAGAGAATATGTTCCGAATTTTACACCTTTATGCTTGATTGCCGTTCTAGCTGTTCAGTGAATCAAGCGCGCCCGTAAATGCACAGACCTGTTTGACATTGCGCATTGCGCATTCGTAGGTGACAGTACTGTATTCACCTCGTTCCTGGCACTTACAGAAATCGTATTTTGGATTTAATTTCAACAACTAATGTGCATGATTAAGAGGATTATGTTATTAATAAGATATGAGAGTGTTACTTTCACTCTCCCGGAGTTCAAATTTAAAAGTGTAATCGGTTTTCGTTTTACCTGGCTTAAAAAAGTGGTGGATCAATTTATATTCACACAGGTATGAATCTATATCTCATTTTGCTGTCACTACTAATTTTGAAAGTTTATACCATTTATAATACATTAATTCAGAAAATCTAGCTGAATAACTTAGTTAATTAAACATAGATATTGCAATATTTTTAAATCATCGACATAAGCCGGTATTATGTGTAGTGTGTATGAAGAAGTCATGTGATAATGTCAGTAAGTCCTGGAAATCCCCCGAACCGGATATCAATTCAGCAGAGAATGGATATTGGATATATGATGGTTTTTACATCAAAATCAGACCCAGCCGTCATGCAGTTTAGTGCCCCCACGCGTAATAAAATATTCCCATCACATTATCTGAGAAGAAATATCCGCTTTTGAGAAGCTGAACGATTCATACAAGGTCCCACATTATTTATGTTAAATAATAATAATGAAAAAAAATCGTTGTTAAATCCCGAATCATACCGAAAGCTAAAATCAACGTTAAGCGTTGTTCAAAATGTAAAGCATAGTAACCGGGTCATCTTTTAGCATTGCAAATGACCAAAGTATTGATCTCGGTTTAAACTGATTATGTATTACAATAATTACATTATGTTATATAACAAAAAAATAGTAACCTATGTACAAGTCACTCATGTGACTAGTTGCTTAAGCTTACCCGCCTCCCTCTCAAAAAAAAAAAAAAAAAAAAATCTGGGTCAGACATTGAAAATTGATCCTAGTGTCATTTTTGAATAGAAAGTATTTTTTGAGGTCATAAAGTTCCCTGCTTTAAGATATATGTGTGCATTAATTGTACTGGTCAATGTCTGTATTAAGTTATTCTCTGCTAACTAGCGCCAAATACAATATTGTTTTTATTTTTCTTATTTATATGGTTTTTAGGACAAATCGTCGGACACCCACGGACAGACAATCACTTCCCCTGCTCTCCATTTATCAACCCCTCTGGTCTAGATTAAATGATGGTATAAAATCTGACTTTACACACTGACTACTGTTGATTTATTGATTTATATATAATCTTCACTATTGATACAATTATAAACAAAGGAATAAAAGTATGCAAGTTGATTCAAACAGAAGAAATACGCACAACACAATCCAGAGATACTTTAAAGAGATCAAAGTATATTTTCTTAAGATAAACACTGTAAATACTGCAGGATTTTTATATATCAAGGTCTTTAAGATCTACAAATTTTTGTTCCGCCCAGTAACAAGATAAATAGGTTGAATATTTAGATAGGAGTAAATCATTGATGATCTTCTGTTTCTTACATTAAAAACTGATTACGGTATTACCGGTTTGATTAGACATACACCAAAGTCTGAATGAATCTTCAATTAAAAGTGGCAAGTGACGTAGGTCTACAAGCTGTTATGTCCACCCGGTCACAGTGTGATTCAGATGACGACAGAGTCAGAGTGACGCTTGTTACGTATCTATATTATTGAACCATGGTTATTTAGACGTGCCTTCTTGATAAATGAATATGTGTATGAAAGTACCATATGTATTCCATCGGAATAAACAATTAGCAAAAAGTAAGTATCCGCTTTAATGTCCTAATACATTAAGTTGAGTAAGAATTTCATTTCTTGAAGACTTAAAATAGAATTTATCCGGGAATCCCGGTCTATTAATAGATTTAAATCAGGATGAACTAAATAATGGACACTCTTTCTTTTTTTTTTTCATTTATAAAGATTAAGCATAAACTAAACTTAAGAACGGTTCGACAAATTATAATATCGGGTGCTAATCGACTACTTAAGGGCTCGGCAGGCTGGGATCAATTGCATATATTTATATATACATATAAGGTTATTTTATTTACCCAAATGTGTCGTAGATACACGTACGAAGTTGGGAACATTTTAACATACCAAGAATCACTCGGGATACCCAACCTTTGTTTCATCTGTTTGTTATATACATTGTTTAAATACAATTAATCTGATTACCATGACGTCATATTGATTTTGTTAATATCTACGTAAATTGTATTTCAAAATGTAAACAAAGGGCACTGTTGATGCGGTAGTGACACAAGCAACGGAAAATGTTCATAACCTGTCCAGCTGGCAGACAGTTCATTTTGTGTTATGTAAGCCTATTCATTACTAAAGTACATGCAATAAGCAAAAGTATCTGAATCGGAGTTATTTTTGACTAAAACGGCCACTTTGGTAATTACAATATTTCCAGAACTAGTATGGTGAAATTGATATAAGAAGATTTTTTTTAGATCTGTTATACACTAAATTTCTTTAGGGAAACTGTATAAAAGCAGCTTTGCTAAAAAAGCAACCCGGAAGTACATAGTATTTTCATATGTATTACTTTTCAATGAGTTATAGCGATTAAGATAATTAAAAAAATAAAAAAAAGTTGATTGTTATGCTCAGGATTTATAATTATCAAACTGAAGTCCTTGATCTTTTCACAGTTGTCTCGAAGTTAGTCCATATTTCTTAAATAGGAATTTGTCATCGAACTCAGTTTTCGACACTAAAGAGCATTTAAACCTTGCTTAACCAGCTACAGTTCGTGTTATATATATATATATATATATATATATAATATATATATATATATATATATATATATATATATATATATAAGTTTAAAGAAATACATGCATATAATATCCATGAAAATTATAGTATGGTTTTTAAATTATTTATAATTCAAATATTTGTTGAAAAATCATGGTACATGATGCGATGCAAATCAAAAGTCGACCTAAAAATGTTGTTCAATATTTCATATATCTGTAACATAAAAATCTACTTAAAAATATATGCATATGGAAATGTTCCGAATATATCCGTACTTGAATTCCATTATCAACTTCGCATGGAAAACTCATAAAATCTTGTTTGAAACATTTTGGTATGTTCCATATAAGTAATGGAATCAAATGAAACCAGATGGTATTTTGAATGGAATCAAAGAGCGTTGTAAATGTTGAATGTGTAAAGAATATATAATGAGTTCGTATTATAGTAGCGCCAGGTTATTACAAAGCTATGAAAATCCCGATGACACAAAGCTCCGTAATCTAATTGAAAATTTCTCTCATACATGTTTATAAAATATAACCCGGCCTTAAAGCCCGGGGATCAAACCGGAACTCAAACACGCAGTATTAAAGCGCTAAGTAAATAAGTTAACAATGTTTCAGCGACTCATGAAAAGAAAATGAACACGATAGACTTAATCCATTCGTGCCTGATGATAAGTCATTTGTAAATGGCTATATAACCGGCATAATTTAGCCAATATAACATCCATGACGTAACCCTTGTAGTTTAGGAGTTGTGTCCCTTCCTATATAAGTTTGTTTACTATGATTCTGGAACATTCAATTCCGTAAATGCGGTTCTGTGAGCGAAATACAGAGGGCTGTAACAAGGTGATTTTGTGCGAGATAAGATAGCTAGGGTCATAACATTATATCAAGTGGTATTGTGAATTTGCATTTTCGAGCGCTTTTATTCATTTATGGACTTAATCAAACCAAAGGCGATTCAAAACGAAACCGGAAGTACATATAAATGCTTACCTTGATCAATATATGTGACAGGACTTTCTTTATTTTTTTTTAATTGAGGTCAACATTCCGTGGCCCCCCAATAAAAAATCCCTATTTTTTCCCAATTTTATCAGCGAATTTCCTTAAAACAAATGATATAAAAAGCTTTTGGAAAATTATAAGACATTTTGTGAAAGAAAATAACAACTCTATTTCAAGTATTCCTCCATTATGTGTAACACATGAAGGTCAAAAACTCTTTCTAAATTCAAATTTTGAAAAGGCAAACTGTTTTAACAATTACTTTGTATCAGTTTCAACTGTAAATGATGAAAATATATGTTTACCAAATATAAGTTTTAAAACAGAAAGTAGGTTATCAGATATCCAGTTCTCTATTTCAGAAATTGAAGATATTATAAAGACTTTGAATATTAATAAAGCATCCGGACCAGATTATATTAGCCATAGAATGTTAAAAGAATGTGTATATACTATATCTAAACCTATGTTTATCTTATTTCGTAGATCTCTTGATGATGGTATATTTCCTGATAAATGGAAGGTTGCACAGGTCACACCAATATTTAAAAAAGGTGATAAATCATCTCCTTCAAACTATAGACCGGTCTCATTACTTAGTTGTTGTGGTAAATTATTTGAGAGATTAGTTTTTAAATATCTACATAACTACCTACTGGATAATGATCTAATTTACAAATATCAGTCTGGATTTTTGCCAAATCACTCAACTGTGTACCAGTTAATTGACATTTATCATCATATTTGCCAAACCATTGATCATGGTCAATTTTCTTGTATGGTTTTTTGTGATATTTCAAAAGCTTTCGACAGGGTTTGGCATAAGGGTCTTATTTTTAAACTTAAACAAAATGGTGTGGATGGTAAATTGTTAAATTGGATGTCAGATTATCTTAACAACAGACAACAAAAAACAGTAATTAATTCCTATGAATCTGATCTTAAGCTAATCTCTGCTGGTGTTCCTCAGGGATCAGTACTTGGACCTCTTTTATTTTTAATCTATGTTAATGATATTTCTGAATCCTTACTTAGTTTATGCAGGTTATATGCTGATGATAGTTCTCTGTTTTGTTCTTCTTCTTCAATTCAAGATTTAGAAGGTATGTTAAATCATGATTTAAGTGTTATATCTCTATGGGCAGACCAATGGCTAGTAGATTTTAATCCCAATAAAACAGAAGCTATTCTTTTCAGTTTGAAAAGAGATCAATTACATCCAAAACTTATGTTTAATAACACTGAACTACTTTTTGTTGAAAACCATAAACATCTAGGTGTTACGTTAAGTTCTAACTGCCAATGGAACACTCATTTAGAAAACATTCTGTCATCTGCATCAAAAGTAATTAATATAATGAAAAAATTGAAATTTACACTTTCTAGAAATGCTTTAAATCAAATTTATCTTTCATATGTAAGGCCAATTTTAGAGTATGCATCAATTGTCTGGGATGGGTTAAGTTTGTATAATGTAGAATCTCTTGACAAGCTTCAACATGAAGCGGCAAGGATAGTTACTGGTTTAACGCGATCTGTCTCTTTAGATAATTTATACAAAGAATGTCTGTGGGAACCTTTAGCAAAAAGAAGAGAAAATCAAAAATTATGTCTTATGTACAAAGTAACTAATAATCTTACCCCTTCTTATATTAATGATTTGATACCTTCTTATGTTGGTGAGATATCTCATTATGACTTACGGGACAACGAAAATATTTCATTGATTAAAACAAGAACTTCACTTTTTCAAAAATCATGTATACCATCTTCTATTATGCAGTGGAATTCATTGGATACAAATACCAGAACACTGCCTTCACTTTGTAGTTTTAAAAATGCTATTAAAAGAGACTCAATTTCTATTAAATTACCAGAGTACTATCTTACAGGAAATAGATATGAAAGTGTTTTACATGCTAGAATAAGAAATAATTGTAGTAATCTTAATGAAGATTTATTTAACAACCACTTGAGAGACAATCCCTTTTGTTCTTGCAATGATGGTATTGAAAATGCAAATCACTACTTTTTTACATGTGAAAAGTATCAAGAATATCGCCATGAACTATTTAATCAAACTAGAGAATTCCATCCTTTAAACATTCATAAACTCCTTTTTGGTGACAATAATCTTAATGATGATCAAAACAAAATTATTTTTAAATCTGTTCATAAGTTCATAAGTAAATCAAAAAGATTTTGACACATTTATTTGTTAAGTTACAGACATCCTATTGTTGTTTTTTTATTGTTGTTTTTTTTTTTATATGTTTAATTATTTATGCCTGCGGCTCTCTCTCTTTCTCTCTCTCTCTCTCTCTCTCCTGTTCCATATTCTCAATATTCACTCTTCATTTCCTTTTTTTCTTCGTTCCTTCCATCTCAGTTTATTTTTGTTTAATCTCTACTTTCTAGTTTTATTTCATTTCCATTTATACTTTTTTCAAAAAATAATCAAGCAACTTATATAAAAATTATTTTCCTTACCTTTTATGTACAAACTTTGTTATTCATGTTATAAGGGGAGGGCATTATCTAAGTTGGTAGAACTTGTACCCCAACCCTTTTTCTGTATATATATGAAAAGAAATAAAATAATATTAAACTAAGCGAATTTCCCAAAATAAGGATTTAATAACAGCAAAAGGTTATGCATGTGATTCCTCATCTGTTGAAGCAATAAACATTAGTGTTATTCTTGTAAAAATACACTTGTAAGTAGAACTGAAAATATTCAAACCGAAATTTGAAATGCTTCACCGAAATTTGAAATGCTTCTAATAATAGTATTCTGCTTTGATTTGACTGTGCATGAATTCTTTCTTTGGGCACAGTAAAATCAAATAAATGAATGAAGCGGGAAAATACTACATTGGCTAACTAGTATTGGTGCGGTATTATTGATGATTTTATACTTAGTT
The DNA here is from genome assembly GCA_021229015.1 of Solen grandis. Lineage (NCBI taxonomy): Eukaryota > Metazoa > Mollusca > Bivalvia > Adapedonta > Solenidae > Solen > Solen grandis. Next base: position 50,112,298 of record CM037786.1, on the reverse strand, counting down.
TACAAACATTTAGAAGCCATCAATACTGAGCTGACCAAAGACCAGGGACTCAAGGCCTGCTTCCTTTGAGTTGCAGCTATATTTGTCCTGGCATTGAGCACTGCAGTTGTTGAAAGGTTATTAAATTTAGACTTTTGAATGACTATTGTACCATTCTTGAGAACTTCACTGACAACTCAGTAACTGGATGCTTTGATGAGGATCATCGCCTAAGTAAAATATATAGGGGATCCCGGAGGGATTTGTCCGGGATCCAAGTGGGATTCAATATCCCATATTCAGTGTTCCGGGATCCCAG
>CM037786.1:50061900-50111900 GCA_021229015.1 Solen grandis | reverse complement strand
AACATTTGTGACTAAAAAGTAGCTAGAAGAAAAATAATAAAACAAAATATTGAAAAAAAAAATGAAAAAACAAATTGCCTTAATTTATTGAATTAGTCGCAGATCATTAACCTTTATTTAAAGATGACAATTGTATATCAATGTTATCATCAGCAAGAATGGTGAGATGGTCTTTGATATTAAGTTCTTATAATTATATTCATGCATAAACTGGGTACAAGCATAAATTATCCAGGTGGATTAAGTCGATTTCCGATAAAACCTGAAAGTGCGGAACCGCCGATACTGGCAGAGACTATTTTATTAATGAATTTCTTAAACGAGACAAGCCTTGTTATACCAAAAGACGATTGCACGATGGACAAACAATGAGAAACAATTGAGTGACTTATACTGTACATACATACTTTACATATAACATAGTTTTTAAAATATTATTGGTTAAACTTTTAACGACAAAAATGGGCTATGTCGAGAGACTAAACCTGCGATCTCCCTCTCCCGAGGCGGACGCTTTAACCACTTGGTTTAAAACTAAACAAAGCCAGCTCTATTGTTTAATGTGCTTTATAAAGGGTTTTGATTATTTTCACCTCAAACAGGAATCGGACTACCAGATTATTTACCTTTATATTTGAAGTCATTTAAAACCAGCTGACCATTGTGCACAAAAATCAACCAAGAAATTTTTATTTTATTTTTTTATTCTAAACAAATACTAATGAAGTCTTGCTGAAAAGTGTTGCTTGCGATTTAAATAATTGTTTAAAAAAGAAACCACAAGTCAGCGTAATTGCGCATTTGCAATAGATCTGTACAAGTGCATACTGCATTCCAAAATAAATATGTAGCACTTATTACGCACAATACCTACATATGTAGAAAAATCCAGAATTTAAAAATTGGGGCTTCATATACATATCAGAATGCACAATTGTGGTTCCATTTGTCTATTTATCCTGATAGATAAGCTATCCTACCGCAGCTGTCAAGCCTTGCTACGCACCTGTAATGGACCTGTAACGTTTCAACTACATACGGATGTGTGCACAACTCTCTGAAGGCGGACATTAATGTTACAAACTTTGGATTAAACTTCCCGGATTAATGTGCATAAATTATAACACGATTATGTTACTGTAGTTATAGTGTCGGTCAGGTTTTTTATTGTGTGTGTGTTTTTTTTGTTTTTTATTTTGCTTTATCTTGTTTGAAAAGTTGGGTTGACTAATATATATATATAACAGGTATCACATTCACAATCAGAGATTCGCTTCTCACGTCTCTTTTACTACTGTATCTGAAAGTGTAGACCACTTATAAGATATAGATTTAGAAAACTTGGTTGTTAAATTTGGACTACATATAATCTATAGATCTGCTTGGGTTTTGAATGACCAATCCAAGCCGGTATCATTCTTGAAACTGGGCAGAGCAAAGGTGTAGCAATATATAAATCTTTAAATAGATCTAGATCCACAAATAGACCAGGGTATCTATGCACACAATTGCAATTTGCGCGTCAAAATAATGCGTGGTTGACTAAGAATACAAATCGGCGGTCGTATTTCATATAGTAGTTCCCTATATAGAAGGAATGAAATAAAAATATATGGAAACGAGTATATTGTTCTGATTCTGTTTGAAATAGAAAATATACGGATTCTAGCATTATTATGAACAAAGACCCATATGTTGTTGATCGTGTTGAATTGTATGTGTATCAATCATTGGCGTTGTAAAGTTGAATTTCAAACCAAAAAATACAGAGTTTTTTAGAGGCAACCAAATAACCCGTTGATATGCCTTTTTATTATTTGGATGTCATTTAGAAAATATGAGTGTCAAATTGGTCACGTTTTATCGTCATGGACAATTCTGGAAACACAATTTGGTGCAGTACGAAGAAGTCATAGAAACTTGGTTTTGAGAATTTATGACAGAATTATGACAAGATGATAATAGTAATGATAATTTTGAGTTCAACCATGTCAAGTAAGTGTGGGTAGAGACTTTGAGAGTAGAGGTTTTTGTAAGCCAATTGACATAAAAAAACAACTAAGTGACCAGACATGTTCTCGAGCACACTTCATTGAAGCGCTAAATAACAGAAGAACCATTCAGCCACCGGAACAGACTGAATGCTAGGCTTTGGTGATTTGTCATTTGTATATAACTAAATAGCAAGTATAATATTGCAATGTTATGATGTTTATCACAAATCATAAAAAAATAAGCAGACGCTATATTATTGCATTTTAACAAAACACAATTTGGCGTTGACATTACGCCATAATTATGTATACGGATAGGAATACATTTGTTCATCCAAGACGTGGACGATATAGTCTCAGAATAGTGTGCGTTGTAAATTTCTAGACTATTCCATGTCAAAATACATTTCGTCGATGAAATGTAAATATCTGAATCAGGGAGATTTAGTGCGTAAAAAGAAAACTAATTCATATTGTGAAAACAGATTGTTACATATAAAGTTAAAGTTTAAATTTATGAACTATTCTTCAGGGAAAACTTTATCAATTCCACGGCGATCGTGTATATTCTTTAAAACTTAACCGGATGTACATAGTAATTATTAAATAAAACATCATGTTCAAGTGGATTAAAATGTGTTGGGATTTTAAGGTATGGATTGAAATGCCTAGGATATATATTATCAAAGGTAAGTTGTTTTTTTTTTTTTTGTTTTTTTTATTTGTTCCGATGCCGAATTCACCATTCCAATCAATTCAACTTTAGTCTTCACTCTAGTTTTCATCTTTTCATCAAGAGTCAGTTTACAAAGTGCCATGACGAAACGTCAATTCCATTGATTTTTCCACCAAAATATGATGTCTAGGTCGTGAAACTGACGAATAAAAACTTCAACAATTGGTCTAATTTGTGCCGGGTGTCTCGACATCGGGTTACCATCATGATCCTTTGCTATCGACGTCATCGACGTGATTTATATTTATTGCGCACACTAATAATTTCTTGTTCTACATAATTTCTAAAAGTAGTAACAATCGATTGTCGTTTGGCATTTGTCCAATAACCATTCATTCGAATTTTCCCGCTAGCGTTGAAAGAGAGTAATCCTGTGCATACATAGAGAAAAACTTTGGTATTTTGACGGACAGTATTATTTATTCGTAGATAATTTATGTTTGAGCAGAGCCAGACGGATTATTTGAAATGGCAATTTTCATTAGTAAAGGGGAAATCTACAAAGCTGTTTTCCTTATTGATGCAATAGTTTCTATTGTAATATTAATGATGGATTGGTGGCTGTGCCAGACCAGCCGAAGTTTATCGACACAAATCAATTGTGCTTGCCTTCAGAAGAAGGCGCAGGTCTTACGTGTGGATCATCCAGGGACATACTTCCAGAATATCTCACACGAGTATGAACGCTTCCCATTCATATTTCAGTTGCACGTGCTAGTACTGGTGGACCTTTCCACATTGAAATAATGATGTAAATGTAAAATGTAATTCGTAGTAAAACCGGGGGTGTTCTCAAACTAGATTTCGATAATTTCGGTATATATATATATATATATATATATATATATATATATATATATATATATATATATATATATAGCTGTAATAACGTTTATTTACCAAGTGACCAGTGGCGCAAATGGTAAAGTGTTTGTTTTGCGTTACAGGGTTCGCTGGTTCGATTCTCATACGAAATGATTTTTTTCACATATTTAATAGCGTGAGTGCACGTTTATGAAGATAATGTGCCATCTACTTTTCCGTATATAATGACGTTAACACATTGCATTTTGTCGTCGTTCAAGATCATCAATTATACACTTTTTGTATTAAACTTATTTGAAATTCGGTGACCGTTAATGGTGCTCGTTGATGTTGACGGTGAGGCGCTTCCCAAAACGTCCAAAATACAGTCTCTATAAAACAGGAACTGTTCTTTCTACTATCTTCAGGGCATATATTGTGATTGTAGAAGATCGTTTCTGACACTTATTCTTCATTTATTACACATTTTATATATTACATAGCTCTTCTACTGTTTGTCTTACGTGCATGTACGTGTTCAACCGGAATAATATGGGGAAAAAACTAGATATTCAGATATACTTTTAATACCCTGTGATTTTTGCGTTAAAATTACTATTGCTGCGTTTGACAATTTACTTCTGTCTTGGATACAGTTAGATCTGAACCGAATCTGAACTGGGAGCATTGTCAATTGCATAAGGTTCGGTACAGTACGACGACCCAGATGAAACAAAAGACACGTTTCCTTAAAACTGTCTGCCACTAACAACGAGCGTTCGCTTTATTGGAAGCTCTTTTTCTGCTTGGTTATTCAGTGATAAATTGACAACCGGAACGGAAACGAACCAATGTAAACGTTTTGCGGTCGTTTTACAACATTGCAATTAGATTTGATCCTGGTGAGACATTTAGTGACTCTGTGTCTCAAAACTGTTCGACTCTCAAATAAAGTGCGCATCAGAATGGCTATATGGTACTTTTTACCGAACCGGAAGGAAAAGAACCGGAACCAAAAGTGCAGTCGATTTGATCAAACTAAGCACTGCACTTTTGCAAAGGTTAAGAAGATCACAGCCTACATAATTTCAGTATATTTTTTATTCGATTGTAATTAAATGAAAAAGAAAAACTTCCTTGGGAAGAAACCCTTTAACAATTACCAACCTTGAAACTAGAATTTGGAGTTCCTCGGAACACATGTGTCATCTGCCTTGACTCTATCTACTAAGAGGAATACTTCAAAATAAATTGAAATTAGAGTTGTGACTCTTGTGCAGTGGCCTTCCTCTGATGTTGCTTTATCCACCTACATGTATAAAATTTCATCTCAATAGCATCAGTAGAACAAATAAAGAAAGGAATTGAATGTTTTCATTAAACCATTAACACGTGTGCCCTTGTGCGTTTAGTACATATCAATTCCCTTGAATAAAATAATATTGAGACGCCCCCTTAGAAAAAGGGCAATTACATAGTACATTAACATTAACATAAACATTCACATTTAATGTGGGAAGGTCAACTATTTATAACGATTTCTTTAAATAATGTAATATGGTTTAAATGCCTGAGATTTGATCATATTTTATTCGGATTCTAGTAACAAATAATCAAGGAGTGAATCATATTTACTTTTCCATAATCTTATCATTATCTTTGAATAGATGTTTTTATATAACTATAGAATGTATTCTTTTATTATTATGCATCTGAATAAGTTTTCTGTTCGTTTTTTGTACCATAGGCATTATATATTATTTTGGTATGCATCCACAAACTAGATAGATAGTTATATGATTATAGATAGGTATATACACATTTGCCACATTTTGCGGTCATGGGGTACAAAATTTCTTTGGCCAATATTAATTAAAGAGCCGCGCAGATTTTCCACATAACATTCTGTAAAACAATCACATATCTCATTTCGATGGCGATAGAAAAACCTGCGTCATCCGTATGACCTTCAAGTGATGATACCTGCGGCGGCCGTACTTTTGTGACACTGTACACACGTTCGTCTTACGGCGTCCCAGGGAAGGCCATTGGGTAATCATACGTTAGTGACATTGCAGATATATATTTAATAAGGGTTTCGGGATTCTATTGCACGATATTAAGAATCGCAAAACAACTTTTATATTTCAAAAGTTAAATACAATAGAATATCGATCGTAAATACCATATGATTTTTATTTTGAACCCCTTTTGCACAGCTTTGAGCAATCAGACAGAGAAGGAAAAAAACATGTCTATTTAGAATGTATGTTATAAGCATTTCTATATATTATACAGAAACAGGACTGAGAAGATGAAACTTTTGTAGTATATTTGATTTCATTTGTTGTCTTTTACATTCTGATCGCCAAAATATGTTTTAACAATGTTGATAAACATACTGAATCTTTAAACGCGTCCGATACATACTATCAGTACATCCTTGTACTTGTTTGAACATTTGCAGTACATGTATTTTATTGTTAAATAAAGATGTAAAAAATAATTATGAAGTTTTCCACGGCGTTTAGAATATCAATTTTTCTTGGTGCATGAAGGCTTTTAAAATTCTGCACACTATGCTTTTATAAACGACAAAACTATAAAGTTATACAGCATTATTTATTTTTAATATCTAATTTATAATAAATCGATCGTATTATATAAAAATAAAATTGATAGCTGTGAAAGATACATATACTGTACATGTGAAAACAAATTGGTACGAAAGCTCTATATAGCCCTTATGTAGCAAATCCATCGTACGGGCACCGTTGGGTTGCCTTAAGGCTGTCCTGGGATGTCCGTAAAATTTTTGTTTAAGGTCTGCAGAAGTCATTTGGATTTCATTTTAACTTAGGACAGCCGCACGGCAAAACAGTATGGTTACCATGAATCGCTCTACGGCCTGACAACGGCCTGTCAAATGAATACGGCGGCCGTAAGGCTAAGCTAAAAATAATATTACTCCCCGCTATAACTCTTCGGTGAACCTTATAGTCTGACCTTCTGATTTTATGAGGCTGCACGTATCTCATAATTTGGTGAGCGTGCGTCTGCCGTATTCTCGCCGTTGAGCAAATGTGACATAGATAGGAGGTTAATGTTAATTCCTTGTTTTAATATCTATTTCAGAGTTTGGATAATGCTTACGAAATGCAAAAGAAGAAAGAAAAGAAGAAAAATGGTAAATAACTTTATGTGGTCTTTTTCATATCATCAAAAAAATATAATTATAAAGGCATCGTTTTCTTTGATGACTTATAGTTTGACATTTAGTATGTATCAAATAAGATGTTTTTTTGTTTGCTTTTTTTGTTGTTGTTTTGTTTTGTTTTTTTTATTTTCAAATGCCTATATATATAACCAAACATATCAACTCAATAAATATTGACTGTAAAAATGTATATAGAGAAAAGCCAATTCTGCGCAAAAAGTGTTTAATGTTTTGAACAACAATGATTAAAATTAGTGGACAAGTGTTTTACAGATGTATTCAAATTGAATTTCAGGCTATCCAATAGATTTACTTGGATATTTAATAAACAATGTTTGATTAGGTTTACTCAAAAGAACACATGATTTGGTTCATAGATACGTTCGTGTGCAATTGACCACGCCATGAATGGGAAGGGTTATGCTGAATTTTTTTATGCTGAGAACTGGAAATGTGAATACTCGAAGAACAGTTCGGAAAGAAGGCAACTAATGCTTTGTAAAACATGTACATGTATTTAACAGGCTAGTTCCAATGCCCCTGCTAGGCAGTCCTATACAGGGGGAACTCCCTATTCTGGACACCCCAAGGACCATTAAACAGTCCGGATTAGAGAGGGTTCCGGATTAGGGAGGTTTTGTAAATCAGGCTTTAACATGCTATCGTTATATTATATGTAAAATATATGTACTTATTCTTTGCATGGAAGTGATCAGTATACATTTATTTATTATTTTTTTTATTTTTAATGGTAAAATTAATTTTTTTTTTTGTGGTCTTTAAACATAGATAAGACCCCCCCCCCTCTCTCTCTCTCTCTTTTAATCTTTATCCGCTTTCTATCTCTATTTCTCTTTCCTTTTTACTCAGCCTGCCTTTTTTTCTCTCTTTTCTTTCCTCTCATTCATCTCTGATTTTCATAGAAACAAAACAAATTATGTCAATATTTTTTTTTCTTATTCTTTGATAGCCTTTTATTCAAAGGCATAAATCACAACAAATCAAAATGTTTGAAACAATACTTAATGAGAAAAACACTTATTCAGCATTTTTTTTGTGGATAGGCACACTTTTCAATAATTTAACCGAATGGTAGTGACATGAGTATTGTAACACTTTTGGATTCATCATTTCACACAAACTTTCAGTTCACAATTATCTCTTGTTCCCTCACTGTAACTGGCATTGCTATTCTGTGTCACACACTTGTCGTCTTGGAAACTCTGTACCAAATTGCTTTTCCAACTGTCGATTGTGTCCTCTGTTTCTAACCCTCCGTCCAGATCTTCAAAATCCTAAGCTGTAAATGGAAACTCTCTGATGAATACCGCCAATGGGACATCATCATCATCATCATCATCATCTTCACCACCATGCAGTTCTCAGTGACACTCTTCAAACCAAGCAGTGCAAAATATATTATAATTGTATCTTGTTTAACATCATTCATAGATATCTCAATTCAATATACTGCATCCAACAATGTCACATTTTTGCATAGCTCCATCACATTCTCACAACTGTCCATAGTACTGATTAGGGCTTTCACCAGTTACCTTCTGTAGATCGATTTGCAGTTCTTAATAATGCCCCGATCTAATGGCTGGAGATATGATGAAGTGTTGGCCGGGAGAAATTTCTCTTTCACGTTACTGAAACTGTGGTCCGATACCTTCTCGTGTAACGTTGTATTGTATCTCTCTTCCCTCACGATACATCTGTAAGTCATTCTCAAAATATTGCACTAATCATCCAGGCATTTTTAGCTCACATTCCTTAATGTTTTTCAAACATCGAGGGCTATTATCTTTTTTCGATGACAAGTTGCTGAGCCTTCCTCACGTAGCACTACATGCTAGCATGACTGGAACGCGCTCCTTAGAGATCGTTGTATCATTCGTCGATTTTCCCTTGCTTGCTAGAGTTCTCTCTGGTAATGCAGTAAAATATTGTCCAGTCTCGTTACAGTTGAAAATGTCCTTTTATTCATAATTCTCTATAGTCTCTGGTATGCGGGTCTTAAAACATTTACATTATCGATGGCAACACTTGCACTTTTATCACTCGATTTAAACTCCTACATTGAGTATCTTGATTTCCACTTTCCTAACCAACCACTGTATCAATACACACCACTAAAAGTTAAATTATATCTGCAAATGTGGGTGCCTTCGTTGCCGAGAGGGTAAAATCCCTAACTTTTATACTCACAGCGTGGGTTCGGGTCAAGGCAGGGTCATTCGGATTTTCAAGTGAAGAGGTCTTCCAGCTGGCTTGCCTCGGTGCATGCAGGGTCTTCCTTCAGTTGTTTTCTATAAACATTAACTGATTTATATGTAGTCGAATATTCTTCCGCGCAAATTCAAGATGGGCATTTTCGTGAAAAGTTCTACGCACTTATATAGTCTGGCTCTATCGAGATCATTTGTAACTTATGGGGGTACCTGCAAATATATATTGTACTCAATACACATACTTGTTTATTTATTTATTTATTTATTTATTTATTTATTATATTTTATTTATTTTATTTTATTTTATTTTGTTGTAGTAATTATGATGATGTGCATACTTCTGTAATAGTTCAGAGGCAGGGAACAGAAGAATAAATTCAATAAGTTTAGTATGATAATGAGACCTGTGACAAAAAGCTTAATATATAGTTTAAGAGTGAAGGGAATGGTGACATTGTTTTAGGGATATGGCTTGAGGGCTGTAGATAAGTCTGGTGATCAAGGTTTTAAACAACCAGATCGGGAGTTGATGGCTAATTATCTAATGACAACTTATCAATGATATTTTTTTAATCTAAAAGAAAATATATATCTATAGAAATTGCAATGGTCTTTTCTCGGACAGCTTTTTCGGATATGGACTTAAATACATGTATTTCCTATGAAACCTAGTATTTTATTTGATATAAACTAAAAACATCAGTATATCACCACGCAATATCTCCCCAACAACTTAAAACCAAACAAATGTGTTGGTCTATGATATTTTTCCTAAGCTTACTGTATACAATACAATGATAACGATGATTAATAAAAGATAGAAATAAACAAATTAGCGGGAATTTGGACCAATTCGATATAATGAGATCAATACAATGAGAAATTTCAGCACTTAACATTATTTTGTAAAGTATCAATTTGTCTTAATGAGTAATATCCCTGGCGTAGCAACCTATGTAGTGTAAAAGCAGTAAATATTCAAAGCTTTGTTAAAATAACTATAATCATTATTAACGAATGAAAATGCAGCAGTAATTTCGCTAAATGATAATTGCTTTAGGTGAATTTAGCATTCATGAGCAAGCACAGTTTAGAGCCTAACTGTATTTCTTTTATTTTTTCTTATTAATTACATTTTATGTATATTATAGTGTCATTATTATCAGGAATTGAATGTTGCAAAATAAAAATCGGAAATATACATTTGCAAGCTATGTCCTGAACATATTTACATGTCGTCTTTGTATATGGGCCCGTTTTTGTTTCCATGTTCTTATTGGCGCTCAGCATATAAGGATATAAGATAGTTATAAGACTGTTTGGCCCAGTGTCAGAATAATGTGACTTTGTGTTGTATCATGTCACATGTCTACGGCCCGAACCTGCAGTATGACAGAACTTTATCTGTCTCAATCAGACAGTTTCCAAATAACTAAAATGCTGTCGACGGGACGTTTAAATCCAACAAAGAAAGAAAGATATAATACAGTAACATTAACTCATGTGTTTCATATAGCTCTTAGCACATCGTTGTTGTCTCCCTTATAATATTACTCAACACAACCTTTTGTATAGAACAATACATGTAATTTCAAATCCGTTGATTGTCCTCAAAGAAATCTCCCAGTACGGGGATTAATTCTAGAATGTCTTGAAAAGTAGAATAGAAAACTAAAACTTACGATGGAACAAACAAAAAGGCTTATTACCATTCAAACCTTGTTGATTATCGATTACGATTATAGAGAACGCACTCTGCCAGATGACCACGCGTAGGACATTTCATAATGTTTTTTTTTGTTGTTGTTGTTGTTGTTGTTTTTTTTGTGTGTGTTTTTTTTTGTTTTTTTTTCGTTTTTTTTTTTTAAGAAATATGCCATATATCTGTTTTAAATAGACAAATTGTTATTAATTAAAGTTGTGATCGATTTTCAGTTTTGAATATGCGAAGAAAAGGTGATGATTTTATACTCTGAAAGTAATGATGAATCAACTTATTACAAATCAATCTTAAGTATGCAGTGATTTCTTTCTTAAATTGTGAGTGGGTCCGGTACCCCCTCGTTTGTGAAAAATATAGTTCTTTTGAATCAAAATTGTAAAAAAAGGAGCAAAGTTTCCGCTAATATTGTGAGTAGGCAAGAATACCTTGGACATTTTCTGCATACTAGTAGAGAATGGTAGATATTTTCAAGAAGTAAGATATTGTGGAAGTGAAGCATTTTTAGCTGAGTATGAAAGGCTTTTACCATGCAAAAATACACTTTTGAATTGTGCATCAATTTAGCTTCCTTCTAAATTGTGAATGATTCATACATGTACCAGAAATAGAAGGAAAATTATTGCTGGTATGTGATTAACCGCACACAGAGTAAAAATCGTACAGAAAACGTAGTAAAATGCGTTGCATGTTTCATTTAGCAAGAACACTTAGGTTAATGTCATACGTGTATTGAAATATTAAGTCTTTTTAGGTCTCAAGAATATTTCTATTGATTCATTCCAGTTTTAAATATTGCATTTCATATCATATATTTGAGTTTACTTTTCTCTTTTTCTCACAAAACCCTGACTTACTTAAAAAAAGAGAAAATAGTGTTTTCCGTTAAATATTTCAGTCCAAAGTATTGCGTTGAATAACCCTAAAGGTTGTTTGCTTCGAAATACCAGATAGAAAATTATTACTCCTGTCATTTACATTAAAACGCTTCAATAAAAAAAAATAATGAAAAATTGCTATGCAGTATGAATATTGTGTTACCGTTTTGGCGTAAGGCAAATTCTAAATCAAGGTTGTTGTTGTTTTGTTTTTTTTTGGGGGGGGGGTGTCTTTGATTGCGACCAGCCAACTGACAGTTCATAAATATTGATATATTTATGAAAGTCTGTTCTTAATTTTACAGTTTTCTTGTTTCTACCTTTTTTTTCCGAGGCAAAAATAAATCGTTAGCCAATGATATTCCACTTGTGCTGAAATATATTTTATTTATTGCGTTTAAATTTTCACAAACACGCGTAATAATATATTTGCACCAGCTTGAGAAAGACGTATATTCAATGTAGACTATGGCAGGCCCGATTTCAATCAATTACTTAGTGAAGAGGTGTTTCCCATCAAGTAGTAATGAGAAGTGGCAAGACAAAATAGTATAAGAAATGCTTTACTAAAGTGAATTGCACAAATCTGCATAATTATCACCCCTGTCGTAATATGGGAAATGCGTGATCTTTCTGTTCTGACAGATGTATGAAACAATCAGCAAAGGGTCATAAACCCGTTAACATCTATCTTTAGTGAAAGTTTGACTCCTAACTGAAAATTTGAAAAATGCTATAAAATTATGAGACCAACGCACGAAACAATCTACTTGCGCTTAATCGGGAAAAACGTACACATACTCGTACTATGTAGACAATGACAAACACAAACTTTGTTAAAGATGAATCGGAAACTAACAGGGCATCGAGCGCTTAGCTAACGAGGGCCGTAAGAATGTCCCACAATCTATGTACGTTTGTCTTTTGACAATCCGTGCGTTTGCTGCACGACCATAGCGCGGCCCGAACGATGCCCGGTGCGAGGATTGTGCATAATGTTGCCTACGTAACTACCCACTTCTTCAGATTAGAGTCGGCAGGAGGGAAACAAAACTAATTCTTTAAAGGTGGCCTGGGCTATGAATTAGATTAACAATCTCCCGCAAAGGACGCTCAATGCACTCGACCTCCGCAATCGGTTTGCATTTTACGTAGAGCATTTCATATGAAATGAAAATTCACAAGAATGTTGTATTGTTGTATTGGGGTTTATTGTCGCTGCGATAGTATTTCAATCATATAGCGACGTCCAGCTAATTACAGGTAGAGGAAGACCCCGAGTACACAGAGGTACCCGGGTAGAATCACCGACCTACCGCAAGCCAGCTGAAAGGCTTCCTCACATGAAAAATCCGAAGTCCCTACCGGGATTCGAACCCACAGCGGTGAGGGGCTGAGAGATTTGTAGTCTACGACTGTAACCGCTCGGCCACAGCGGCCCCTTTAGTTTTCAGCTAAATTGTACATGTATGTAAAATGTAATCGACCTTAGACATGACAACGAGCTATAAAAATAAATAGATGCGGGGTAAAAATACGAACAAACATTCCCGTGCTGTTGGAATGTTGTGTACGTGATTACCGTCTCAAGCTAGAGCGACGTCCAGCTTTTTAACGGTGTAGAAGGGTCCCCGTGTGTAGAACCTTCTACCTAACACAAGCTAGAGGGCTTCCTCTCATTACAATTCGTGTAACCACACTAGAACTAATAACGGTTAAGGGCTACGTGATTAATTTTTAGTATAGTTTGAAACTAAAAGATATACAACATAAGCGAGTATAATCATGTTCTAGTGATTTTTATTATCAAATTTTGTTTCCTAACAGGATTTTCCAAAGGAAAGATATGCGAAGGTCGGAGGCGACCTAATATCGGTCAACTTTCTAGACCATAACATCCTAATTTCTAAGTACATATATTTGGTATAATTGTTCAGTATGATGAAACGTGCGCAAACACATTACTCATTTTCAAGGCTCACAAGTCAATGTCACTTTAAGGTTGAATGTCACAATGGGTGTAATATACATTGGTTGTACTGTAACTTCCTCATGCATTGAATACTTTTCTCTAATAATTCAGATGTATGGCCCATGTCCCTAGCTCGTAAGACAATGTCAAAGATTAAAGGACAAATTGATAGATTTATTCTTTAAGAAAGTCATTTTATACGTTTTCACAAATTAATCGTTCGTTTTCATTAAAAACAAACAAATATGAAGATGACGTTTCTTTTTCTTTTCTTTTTTTTTCATTTATTACAACTTAATGTCACCCTTTAAACAAAAAGTGGTTTTAGCTTGATTACTTTTTGAAAATACAAACTGAGGTAAAACATTAAATACAGATATATGAGTGATATGAGTGATTGCTTTGCCTTAATCACTTTTCTCCATAAACATTAGATTCTTCTTCTTCTTAAAAAAAAGGATCCTTCTGGAATGTAAAGAAGCTCTGCGAAAACTCTGCTCATGGTGAGATGGAACAAACAATTATTGTTTTAAAACACTCCAAATGTAAAGTTAAAATGCAATATAACTATGTATAGGTCTCTGGTTTATTACTTGGAAATAGAGGAACACACGCTGACGTGGAAGTCTGCCAGAGATTCTGCGCTGATAGTTGTGGGAAGTCTGTTCCAGTCGACTATAGTGCTTGGGAAGAAGGAGTTCGCAAAGACCTGGTTAGTAATGCGTTCTTTGTAGAAGCGAGATCTAGTTTGCGAGTTGCTTCTTATGTACGCCTTCCTTGGTAAGTCCATTCTGAATGCGGTATAACATTGCAAGTCTAGCTTCCTGTCTGCGCTGTTGAAGTGGTTCCCACTCCAGGTTCCTCAATATGTATATGTACACACAGGTGTACTAGATGTATAGACACCACCTGCAAATCTGGCTGCTTGTTTCTGGACCTGTTCCAGCACAGATATTTGTGACTGTATGTGAGGATCCAATACGGTGGCTGCGTACTCGAGGCTGGTGCTTGTAGCCGGCTGATTTGACTTTCCGAGTGCAGTCGTTTGGGTTTCTCCTGACAAATCTTAAGGTACGATTGCCTGATGATGCAACATTATGTGTGTGCTTTTCCCAGGAAAAATTATTTGAGGTAGTAGCACCTAGGTATTTGCTGTGTTCAACTAATTGGAGGGTTTGACCGTGAAGTCTGTATGGGAATTCAATAGTATTTTTCTTATTGTTTGAAATGTGTATTACGTAACACTTATGAGCCATATTTTCTCCCAATCTTCCAAGGCGTCCAGGTCCTTCTGTAGCTTCATTCTGTCATCAGTATTTCTCACAGGTATGTATAGGAAGCTATCATCAGCAAACAGCCTGATGTCAGCTGATGAGCAGTCTGGCATGTCGTGTTTATGTAGGCCAAAAATAGCCAAGGGCCTAACACGGTACCCTGAGGGACACCAGAGAGTACATTGTTTTTGGAGGATTTCGAGCCTTCTAGTACAGTTGCTGTTTTCTGTTATGAAGACCTGATCCACTGGTTGGGTGAACCTGGAATACCCTAGTAGTGGAGCTTGTAGAGGAACCTGAAGTGAGAAACTTTATCAAATGCTTTTTCAAAGTCTAGTAGGATGGCATCTACCTGGGCTCCAGTTGAGAGAGAGTTTCTTGGCAGTACTATTGATGGTGATGATTAATTGGGATTCACAGGATCTGTGTTTTCTTAATCCATGTTGGTAATGACAATTAATACTATGTTTATCAAAGTGTGTCATTATTGAGCTGTGGATGATATGTTCGAAACTTTTGCATGAGACTGATGTTAGGCTGACTGGTAGACTTTGGTGAGGATAAGAGTTAGTTCCTCTGCAGCAGTTTTGAGTATTTGGTTGGGTATTTCATCTGGTCCTACTGCTTTGTGGCAATCAAGATTCTTAAGGAGTTTCAGTACTTCTTCCTGTCGACTCGAATAATTGTTATGCTATTTTGACTTTTTCAATGTTTGCAAGAGGAAATAAGTAGTAAATCAATTAAAATCATGTACGTAAAATCAAAAGTTTAGATTAAGTTAAATTCATCATTCTACCATACGTAGGTTACGTCCCAATGCTCGTAACGTCACACTGTGCTAGGCCTTGAAGAACGGATGCTAGATAAAGGTGATACTGCCAAAACATTCACTGCGGCGATCCGGAGGCAGTTCAACATTTTGCCTGGTCACATACAAGCTTTGGTGTTTTGGATGTGTAGTTATAATTCAGACGTGAGTTGTGGTAGCTGGAGGTTTTTTGGTTCGGATATTCGATCATGGTTACCTTGACTGCTGCTTTTGTAGAACTTAGTTCATATAAAACGTATATTAGATATTTTATAATAACTAATTCCTATATAGCCGAATAGGCTCAAAACAAAATTAATACTTTATTTGTGCATATTGCATATATTAAGTTTCAGATATATTAGAGTCATTTTCAACTTTAAAATCCTTAAACCAATGTTTCATTCGGTGGTGTGTTCTTCAATATTTCACCCGGTAATCGTTATAGCTAAGTAAGTTAGCTAAAACAGGAACTCTTATTTGCAGGCATAATTTTTATTAATTTGATAGCAGATTGTATACATTTCACACATATTGTTAACATATCAAAGTAGATATTGTATAAGCATATTTAACAGATAATAATAAAATTAATACTTTTTTACTCAGTCGTACAAAATGGTGTACGGGTACATAATTACGTCACACGCATATAACGATATTACGATCTGGGCTCAATTTCATCAGTTTTTGTTGTTGTTGTTTGTTTGTTTTTTGTCATCTAAGAGTTTATTTCGATATTACGATCTGTGGTTAAGGTGCTCATTTTTGAAGTAAAGTGTTTTTTAACAAAGAAATATTCAATCTAGTAATATTGCACGACCAATTTTTCCCTCCAAATTTATATCGTTTTCTCGATTCTGTTTCTATCGAGACCATTTTTTATTTCAATCAGTCTTACAGATGTATGTTTGCATAGTATTAACCTCGAAGTCTTGATTTGGAGAAAGTATTGTGCCTACGTGATCTTAGGCGATTATGGTCGAAGTTTTTGCGGTGGGAACTCATAATATCGTCTTTATTGCCGTACGGGGGATACCTTCAAAACTATTCAGTACTCAATACACATACTGCGTTTTTAAGTAGGGCTTGCTGGACAGGTTTTAACTCCGCCTCTAATTGCAATATATAAACAATATAATAAAAACAGTTCTTCCCTCCTCGAAAATACAACCGACTTTAAATAGAAATTAATACAAATCAAACTTGGTGAAATTGAAGCTAGGAAATATGGCCCTTAATTAATTGTAGCCCTTGTGATAGTGAACGAGTTGAAGTTTGATGACAGATGATTTAATATTTCAGAAATTATGGCCAAGGTTAAAGTTTGTCACTGCAGTTTTCGGTTTGATAGTTTAGAAGTTTTTTGCACTTTTTCTAAGAGGGAGATAAATATGGTCAGAAGGAACATATGAGTTATGTTAGTGAAGTTTGGTGACAGAAGGTTTAAATAAATAGTTTAGAAGTTATGGACAAGGTTAAAATTATTCACCACGAAATCGCCAGAGTGACGACAATATCTTTGAAAACAGACAAGCTATGAATAAGGCAAATCAGTTCACTTTCATATTAACAGAGTTAATCATAGAACGAAACATACTTCTATTCAATATTAAAACAAAAAACAGTAGACCAGTAAAATGCTTTTACACTGATTTACGCTGAATTGTCTATTTATTGACATTTACCCTAAATCTTAATATGATTCTCATTTTCATTAATGCTGATAACACTATACCCTCTTAATGTTATCGCGGTGTCAATTACCTGGTGATTACCAGGTAAATACCTGGTGATCATTAATTAGTGGCGTATATATATAGGATTGATACTGCAAGTTGCGTCAAGTTGTTTCATTTTCCATTTAGAGAGCACGTTGTAAACATCTGAATATGTCTATTGAAAACAGTATATCCGCAAATAAGCGTATTGTTCTGATCGTGTTTTTCATGAACGTCTTTGGTTTAATTGCAATCTTAATAACGGTCATGGTGGCTATGCCAGAACTGGCGGAATTTATCAACACAGGGCAAGTGTGCCTTCCTTTTCAGGAAGGTTCGGGACTTACGTGTGGATCACCCCAGGATATATTGCCGGAATATCTCACACAAGTACGTACACTTCATTTATGCGAGATGCACTTGCTAATACCTGTATAACATTTTTTTTTGAATAATGCATTGTGGATTAAATACCTGAGATTTGATTTTTTTTCGGAATCATGCAGCAGTATGAACAAAGAGTGAATCAGATGCTGAACGTTTAAAGTTAATCATTATTTTACCATTAGTTGAACATTACCTTTAAATTGAGGTTTTATGTTTATATGGAATTTAAGCGTAAAGTGGCAGTGTAGAAATCGACAGAGCTTTCTATTTTTTTTAAAGTATTGAAATTTGTGTGTCCGTTTCATGTCCCACGGACTGTTAATTGAAAACTGTGTCCACATGGCAAATATATACCTTTAGTTTTGTGTAAATGCGATTCACTGACTTAGCCAAATTGTAGAGGAAGTAAATAAATAACTAAAAAGAAGGTTAGATAAAATGTATTGTTTTGATTTTTCAGAGGTTAAATAAAGCCTATAAAAAGCAAAAGAAGAAAGAAAAGCAGAGGGATGGTAAATCACTTAATATTGTCTTTCTCATACCATTAGATACATATAATTCTCTAATCTCTTTAGTGATATATAGTTTGGCATTTAATACTAATTCAAAATATGCCTGAGACAAGATAATCTTGATTAGAGCGATTCATTGAAATGCATGTGTATTATAAATGTGATGTTGCAAATCATGTCTTCGTACTGTATTTATCTGGTAAAAATGATCAAACCACAAAATCAAAACAGCGGCCAGTTTGTAATTGAAATGACGCCATATTGTCACATGCATTTCTTTCAAAGGATGTTAATGCTAGCAGGGCAAAATTGTGATGACAATTTCAGATACCGACGATCTTTTTTGTATGGAACGCTACAGTGTTTTATGTTCGGCATTGATGTTATGTCAACATAGCATTTTAAGGAGTCATGTTATAATCATGTGTGATTGTTTTTTATATTGTTGGGTTGTAATATCATCAGGTTAAGTTGTAAAATTGCCATATGGGTTGTAATGTCATAAGGTGAGATTATAATGACATCATGCGGGATGTCAATGTCATTTTATGGCATTGTAATATAATCATGTGGGATTGTTATGATATTATGCGTGGTTGTTAAGTCATTATATGGGGCTTAAATATCAGCATGTGGGGTTGATATGCCATTTTTGGGTGGTGCAGTTGTCCTTCTGTGATGTCCACTAGATTTTCTGTGTGATACAGCTGTCATTCTGTGATGACCACTTGACTTGCTGTCTGATACAGTTATCATTCTGTTTTGTCCACTTGACTTGCTTTGTGGTGCAGTTAAATTACAATCCCAATTTTACAACCTTACATGATGATACTTCATCCCAACGAGATGATACACAACCCAACAAGATGGCATTACAACCTCACCTGTTGATATTACAACCCCACATTATGACATAACAACACCATGTGATGATAACACGACCCTGAAAAAGCTATATGGAACATTTATATATTTTCGTTTTACTATATCAAGCAACACATTGTATTATTCCAAAATATTCTCAGACATCTTAAAATTTTAGATAGAACTGACAAATTATATGAAGTTAATAGTCTGTAATAGGGCGAAATGCGTACACTATTTTATTTAAGTGTCAACATGTGTATTCACATGATTTACAGGCTATCCAATATACACTTGTGTGAGATAGTCGATGGTTTATATGGATTACTCAAAATAACACATGGTTTTAATTGCGATACTGTTTGTTAGCAGTTCACATAGCCAAGAATGGAAAAGGTTGAGCTTTAATTGTTCAATGATAAAAATTGAAAGGTTCACTTTCGAGAAACGGTTAGGAAGAAAGCAAGCTTAAAAGCCTAATAAAACATGTATTACTCCTGTATTTGATCTGGGCAGATATCACTCCAACGTTTTGTCTAGGGCCCATATATTATTCCATGATAAATGATATCTGTACAGTTTTCTTCTTTAATTTAATTACCTTTCTAAATCTGGTTAAACTTGTATTCTCTTATCCTAATTCAACCCTTAAATAGCATATTTATTTAATATAATACATCCATCATTTAATTGTAATCATGACCCATCAAATGATCAAGTGAATTTTATAGTAAACACTTAAACCTATAGTTCTACGTCAACGGATTCTTGCATCTGTACTGAAGTCATTGAATCATTACAATTTAATGATAATTAGATCACCTTAAATCGACTATGGCATCGTTTAGATCATATCAGTTCAGAAAACCATTAAAACTTAGGTGTTTCGTGATATGGAACAAAATATAACCTCTACAGATTAAAAGGTATGTATATGATATTTGATTTTAGATACGTACATCAAGATGGATCCCTACATGTATAAGTTCTTTATCGCAATTAAACCTGCTGCAAGACACTCAGCAAATATCCGGGCTGAAATCCCTGAAAGACAAGGTGAGCTTACTGTTAAAGAAACTTTGCTTTGACAAGGCACAATGTATGTTCAGTAGTATATGGTGGGTTAAAATAACCAGGCCTCATTTTGGATTTTTGCCACATTTATGATCGGTCAATGTCTAGGAGGCGGCACACGATTGGTCGATGGAAACGCCCGAAGCCGGGGTTCGTGGGTATTCGGAAACGTGTACAGGTAAAAGTCGGTGCAATAAGATAGAGAAAACTGTGACCTTCCTACTGTCGGGAATGGATTAAAAGCGTTTTCGCTCCGACGTTAAAGCGGCGGATAGTTTACCCCCGGGTTTGCTTAAAATTAATAATCCGTCAGATCGTGTATTGTTAGTTACAGCGATTCTCTTTCGTTTCTTACTTTTCCGACTAAAAGAAAATGGGTCAAAACGCGGAGTTCTCGAAGGACTACGCTCAAACAAATGTTTAAAAACGATTGATGGAAATAACTCCGATTTAACGCTGGACTGTTCTAATTTGTGCGAGGACGTGAAATGTTCTTTGGAATATGACTTGTTACTGCGAGCATATTCTTTTACGTTTTGAAAAGAACGCCAGAGTGGAAAACGATCAGTAAGTTTAAACGACGATGATATCGGATACATTTTTTAAAAAAAAAGACTGTTGCCTGGTCTAGAAATATCCGTCGCTAGATATTCCAGCAAAATATCCCCTCACCCCATCGACGTACCATTTGAGGTTACCAGCGCCAAAATCGAAGAGATGAATTTTGTCGATTTCTCCATGGCGTTGGTGATGAGAGATTGACCTACACCCAGTTCAGTTGACCCATATAGACCACTCCATAAGAAATAATAAATATTTATAATAATCGTCGATAAGAACTATCGAATAAATTCAACGTCAAGCTGAACCAAATAATGTCACCTTGTGAACACTTATTCATGTCGGGGACTTTTTTATATTATTTAATTTAAAGTAAATGACTACATGCATCAAATAATTGCTATACACATAATAGTTATTTTGCTTAGTCTTGAATATGAAAATGATAATGATATTACTAATTGATAGATATTACTAATTGATATTTTGTTAGAGATATTAAATACTATCATGACACAAATGAAACGGAATAGCTATGACCACGATAAACATCGTGAAAGAAAACAATTTAACAATAGCTCTTATAATGCCAAATAGCTGCGGGCATATTAATACTGTTACGGTGATAGAAGCGAATGCTGGTTCAAATATATACAAAAAACCTCGTACTGTACTGATCTAAGTAATCGCACAATAGTGTTTACTAGAGACAGGATGGGAGAATGTAATAAATGCGGTAAAAGTTTCTTGAATTTAATACTATGAACGAAATAAATGTTACTGGTACTTTAAAAGGAATCAAAGCGCTCAGTGCTCTTAGAGACGGCAACTGGATTGACAGGAAAAAAAACTGTGATTCTTAATTATTGATACAACTGAGGCAAAAGCCACATGACGCAAGATCTCCACACTCTCTCCTGCAACTATAGTCGGTAGTAAGACAATCGAATTTGCACTCTGTTTGTTACAAAACAATCCGAATTAGGGTCATGAATCTGACTGTATGAACTTCAGAAGTAGGTCATTCCCTAGGACCCGATTTATATACACTTTCTACTGTTACTTAAGTGTAAAACTTGACACGGTACTTGATTATTTTAGATACTTAAATGTTTGTTTCTATTTCAAAGTTAAGAAATACTCTGGGAGTAACCTAACTCGCTTTCATGCACATGTAGCCGGGTACAGGTATTTGGTGACAAATCAATAGGCAATAAGACATGAGTGTCTCGATAGCTCAGTGGTAGAGCACAGGAACGGTAGTCCTGAACCCTGGGTTCGTGTCCCGGCCGGGCCATGATTTTTTCACCACCTGTTACATTTGGCGACCTCGTTTCGGTAAGACGCCTTAATATTCTAGGTCGTCATAAATTAGCCGACAAGTGGGAAAAGGACCCATATGTGGTCAGTGAGATCCCATATGAGTGTCAGCCAGTTTTTAAGGTTCAACTCGAGACCCGCATGGGACCTATCAGGACCTTACACAGGAATCTGTTATTACCTTTTGTCTCTAAATTATGGAACCTGAGCTTCAAGCTGTGAAGAAACCTAAACTAGTTCGTAGGGCCAGGACTCGAGCAGTCGCTGTGTCTCATTCCGATCGTGAGGATTCTTCCAGTTCCGAGTCTTCGACGTCCACTGAACGTTATATCATTCCACAGTTAAGGCCTAAATTCCCCCCTAGAGTTCAGGATAACGGGGTACCAACCCCCTCTTTGTCCAAAATTTTGCCTCAAGGTACTCTTCCCCCTTCCGTACCGTCTTCACTTCCTATTACCCAGAGTGCTACCAGTAGTCCGCCCATATCAGCGACTTCCACTCCTACGCCTCCTGTCCCTAGACCCAGGCGTCTGCGTTGTCCACCAGATAGGTATGGTGAATGAGCATGTTCACAGGACACTAGACCACGTATTTATTACATATAGTTGTCAGTATTTGAAATAGGTTGTAGTAGGCGTAGATGTATCGTTTGAAATACATAGTATATGTGTTATTTCAGACTCCTGTGATAAAAGTTGTATAAACGTGTATGATAAACGTTTCATTAGGTATGATTTATTTTCCAGACCTCCTTTACAAAAGATAAATATGAATGTAAAATAAATTTTATCATTGTTTTGCAGGGTGATCATATCTTAATTTATAATTGGAATGTCAGGAGACATTTAAACTCTGCGGGGGAGTTTGTAGAGAATGCCAAATTCACGTATTAGTGTTTGTGTATCTGTTTTGTTAGTCCATGTCATGTCACTACGTTATGTAATATAGTCCATACTGAGTGGTGACATGACATGGACTAACAGTGGTATGTATCCCCGCCTGTCACGCGGGAGACCGGGGTTCGATTCCCCGTCGGGGAGCCATTTTGTAGTATGGGGTCATGTCCATGAATAATGACAAAACACACACATCCGGGTATCCGATATATTTAAATATTCGACGGATGAATATTGTTGACATAGAAAGAAAACCTATAAAGAGATAACAACAATTACTTAATGTTACATATTCATATAACTATATGATGATAGATATACTACACAGATAATCAACTTTAGTTAATAACATATTGGTGTAGGTCTTAATTCTTTAAACACTTAGTATAATTTGGAAATGATTGAGTTAATATTTAACAATATTAAATCTAGTAAACACAGTAAACAAATACAATCTGATAAGTTGTAAAATATAAGTTTGTTACAAAGGAATAAATAAAACATATTTACCAGATCCGCTCCTTATACAAAAAATACAATTAATGCTCAATGGTCAGAGCAAACTAACATCATGAAAATTCGTTCAGATCTACACAGACCCAAGTGCTAGAGTGATGTGAAGAAATATTACTTTCAGGGTGCGGCAAAATGCGCGGGGGTAAAATAAACTGACCAATCGCTTTCACACAATCATTCATGCCTAACAAACAATTTTGACAGGTTCTTGACACGACAAAACTGGACAAAGGATGATCGTGGAACACCACTCAGTATGAGCTATATTACATAACGTAGTGACATGACATGGACTAACAAAACAGATACACAAACACTAATACGTGAATTTGGCATTCTCTACACACAATTACGCGTGAACTACTTTACTTTACATTTCATTTTAATGTATAAACAATCTTTACCATTCATTTTAGTGTATCAATCAGAACACTTCAATTTTCAAAGGTGCACGTTCAAAGATATATCAATTTTAAAAGTACAATATAATTCAAGAATACACAATATTAGTTTAAAACATATCATAATAGAAAAACAAAATAATTGTCAAGTTGAATGAAAACATAAATAAGTCACTTTCAAATGTTGTTAACATATTATTGACGCTCAAAATGATGTGCGGAAAAGTCTGTCTTCCAAGCATGTAATCGTTAATACAAATCTCTTTATTTTGTTTTCCCACTGCTGTTTTCATCACACAAAGAAAGACTTTGCTTTCAGTGACACGCTTATATATTTGTATAATGGCTTGGGAAAGTTTTGAAATGTGCATAACCTCCTCCAAATATTGAATAATGTCCTTTTTATTTACTACCGGCTATAGTTGCAGGAGAATGTGTGGAGTTTTTGAGTCATGTGGCTTTTGCCTCAATTGTATCAATAATTAAGAATCACAGCTTTTTTCCTGTTAATCTTGCTGCCGTCTCTGTGCACATTGAGTTTTTTTTTAAACCTTTTTTATGCTTTTGCATAAGACATTTTTAAATTATATATGAACCACATTCGCTTCTATCACCGTAACAGTATTAATATGCCCGCAGCTATTTGGCATTATAAGAGCTATTGTTAAATTGTTTATTTTCACGATGTTTATTGTGGTCATAGCTATTCTGTTTCATATGTGTCATGATGATATTTAATATCTAACACAATATTAAAAAATAATTTTATGTGTATGGCAATTATTTGATGCATGTAGTCATTTACTTTAAATCAAACAATATAAAAAAGACCCCGACATGAAGTAGTGTTCACAAGGTGACATTATTTGGGTCAGCTTAACGTTGAATTTATTCGATAGTTCTTATCGACGATTATTATAAATATTTATTATTTCTTATGGAGTGGTCTATATGGGTCAACTGAACTGGGTGTAGGTCAATCTCTCATCACCAACGCCATGGAGAAATCGACGAAAATCATCTCTCCGATTTTGGGGCTGCTAACCTCAAATGGAACGTCGATGGGGTGAGGGGATATTTTGCCAGAATATCTAGCGACTAATGTTTCTAGTACAGGCAATAGTTGTTTTTTTTTTTTTTTAATGGTTTTGATATCATCGTCGCTTAAACAAACTGGTCTTTTTCCACTCTGGTGTTCTTTTTCTAAACGTAAAAGAATATGCCGGCAGTAGCAAGTCATATTCCAAAGAATATTTCACGTCCTCGTACAAATAAGAACAGTCCAGCGTTAAATCGGAGTTTTTTCATCAATCGTTTTTAAAAAAAAAATGTTTGAGCGTAGTCCTGCGAGAACTTCGGGTTTTGACCCATGTTCTTTTAGTAGGAAAAGTAAGAAACGAAAGAGAATCGCTGTAATTAACAATGCACGATCTGACGGGTGATTAATTTTAAGCAAACCCGGAGGTAAGCTATGCGCCGCTTTAACGTCGGAGCGAAAACGCTGTATGCCCCGTTTTATCGATTTTTTAATCCATACCCGACAGTACGAAAGTGACAGTTTTCTCTATCTTATTGCACCGACTTTTACCTGTACACTTTTCCGAATACCCACGAACCGGCTTCGGGCGTTTCCGTCGACCAATCGTGTTCCGTCTCCTAGATATTGACCGATCATAAATTTTGCAAAAACCCATGTGGTCTGGTTATTTTAACCCACCATATACGACTAAGTTCAGCACAGTGCCTTTTTATGGACATATGTATAATGTTATAAGTTAAAGCTGATTTGTTAGTCGGGCCGCCGTTGTTGAATTGTAATAAACGCTAACTTTTATATGTGTATCTCTAACCGCTACAGAATCGAATCCCGGTAGTTTTTTTTTTCTTCTTTTAATTTAGGAAGTTTTTCATCTGGCTTTTGGTGGGGGGAGTCTTTCAATTAGCATGTGTTGGGGCAGTGATTCTACCTGAAAATGTTCATGTGCAAGAAGGGTCTTGATTGATCTGTAATTTGAAGAATGTCTTTTTTTACTTTAAACCCGTCGCGACGACTGTCAACTCTAACTTTTTTTGGTTTCAAGGATGGTTCATAAATAAAAAGTTGATAATACATGGTTTCATGGAATGTAATAGATTTAAGTTTCTGATTTAAAGCATGAAAGAAGGTGGCGTGAATAATTTCATTGTGTTTTTGTATTTGAAGGTTCATCGGAACAAGTGATGCCTGTCACTGTTTGGAAACAGGAAAACGATCTTGATGATCAATATGAGTTCCAGCGATCCAAAGTAAGATATGAAAATGGTCGAATCATTGTCCTTGTTTCTGGCACCTACCTTGTGTATTCTTTTCTCGACATGTATGAAGAATGGAAGTCAATTGATTCATTCCCCAAAAGAGATGGGCCCATTAAGCATGGTATTTATATATTCAATTTCACGGAAAGGGCCGAAAAAGAGCTCGTGACGCTATGCCACTTGCAACAGTACCCAGCAAGCCGCCGATTTAATATCTACAGCAGTTTTGTCATGACGCTGGTGGATCTGAGGGCTGGGGACGAGGTGAGAGTCAAAGTCAATGATCTGTCGTTACTCTGATACCAAGTATTTAACACGTTTGGGATGAACTTAGTATAACATTTGGGAAACTGTTCATATGGTTTGCTGTTTCTGAGGGTTCCATATCCCTAAAGGTCGTTTGTCCTGAAAACACAATGTACTGAACCATAGTATTGAAAATCCCGGGTAAGGGATGGGGGATATAGCGTGTCTAAATACGTATTTGTGCTCAAACAGCTGTTATATGCCATCGCGTGTGTTTATGTGTGTGTAATTATTATGTATTTGATTGTATGGATAATTATATATGTATGAAAATATGACTAAAGACTTTTATTTACACGTACACATGATTAATAAGTGTCCATAACTGTGTATAACAATGTTTGTATTCCATGCTATTCCCATGTTTGTCATCTTAAACTTTGGAGGAAAAAAAGATAAATATATGCAGCCGAATATTATGATAGATAGCTTTACAACTATACGTTTCTTCCATCTCTCTTTCTCTTTCTCTCTCTAAATATATAGCATACGAACATATTTCTCTGAGAATGATTTACACTTTGAATCTGAACTGTCATTTTATATATTAAAGGCCCATTATTTGTCAGAGATTGTAACAATTTCAATACCAGAAATGCTTCACAATTGAACGAGACTGTAAAGTAACCTAAATGGTATTTCATGACAACATATCCGAGCTCCATTGACTTCAAATCGCAGAAAAACGCACCTCCTTTTGGAAGGATGTTAAAATACTTCCTTTGTTTACATTTTGTAATTGGCGAGCATTTCCGACGATGGCATGTCAGACTTTACTCGGATGTGACACGACTGAAGTGTAGGAAGCATGCGCACACGGAAAACTTTGATTTACGTTTTTTCCCTTCTCAATTCTAAGTACTGCAGCTCGTTCACAGATGATAAAAAGAAATGAAAGAAATATTCTCCCTCGTTAATAGTGCTGAAGTCTTGGAGTTTTTATTTGTGACAGGATTTAGAAGCATTGCCTCAACTGAGAGAGATGTTTAACAGTAAGGCAGATATCCAGCAATGCCAACAATGTGTAATATCACGATTAAGGACGATTCAGTGGGTTGCCACTGATTTAATATTTTAACACCAAAATGTAATTCTATTAAAACATAATTAAAAATCTAATTTGCCAAACGTTTATACCAAAAAAGTCACTTTTTTGCGAATTTGACCAAAATTTCAATAAAAATCAGTTTTAGTAAAAAAAAACATACGTGTTGAGGTATACTTTTTTTGCATGTTCAGAAAGCCTTTTTATGACAGGATATATATATATATAACTTTTAAATTCAAACATAAAAGTTTTCGTGTTGCATGTCCCTAGTCTAACAAAGAAACGATCAATATTGACCAAGGATCAATGTCATTAACCTTACTTTTCAGACTTTGTATTAAACGTTTATCTTTATAACAATCCCAAAATAAATAATGAGGATTCATATGGTATATAATTTGTTTTATATCTAAAGGTACGTTGTTTCTATTTATGAAGTCTTTAATAAAATTTATTTAATCTTTATACTGTTAATAATCAATATTCTTCCTGTCACTTTTTTAAGATAATCAATAGTTACAAGCAACATGCTTATCTTTTAAAATTCTTATTTCTCTAGCATATATTGACAGTATATATACATAGGATTTCCCCTCCAAAATGTTGTGATCATAAAATGATAGTATAATATTTGGTTTATGTCTGTTATACATAGTTTGTAAATGTAAACCATGTATGACTTTAAAGCATCTATCCAAAACTTATTTTTATCTTTCTGATGATATCATCAAAAAACAATTTTCCACAATTAAAAAAATGTCTTTGTGAAATACAGATTTGATTAATTTGTAACTACTGTCATAGTTACTTGTGCAATTTTTCATTCATTTCATTTTTAAACTCAAAATATAGCTAGATATATCAGTCATCTTTAAAACTCCCTTATCATAATTTATTAATAAATATAATAATTAAATAATAATTTTTCCATTCAAAACAAATTTTACAATATTTCGGTAAGTAAAATTCAACTCACACATTGATTCTAGATTAACATCTAAACATAAACCTTATAAATTAAACTGGGCAGTTTCTATCTGTAATTCACGAGCCATATAATCTCGCATGTCACATGTATCCCATGTTTTGTGTGCCGCTTACACCATAAATTCGCAAATTATTTTTACTTGAGTGACCCTCTAGTTTGCCTAAATGATCTTTAATGAATTTACCTCCGACGTAAGTTCAATGTTTGACTGTTCTTTTCATTTTCCTGTTTCAGTTATTTTACTAAATCATGTATTGAATAGATCTTAGTGTTCCGCGCCGATAAATCTCGCATCATGCATTCATTTTGATTCACAAGGTCCTGTTTCTTTGTTTGTTAGAATGAAAACGTTTCATCTTTGGTATTTAAATTTAACCTGTTTAGATCACTATGATCAGTTGATAAACGATCAGGTTGAGAGCAGGTCAGAGTTGTTTATCTGGTTTCACGATTAGGAGTAGACTGGGGAGGTTGCGGCCCGGGATTGCTCTCAATGTCACTGCATAGCGCCAACAACGAAAACAACACACACGCACGAAGAATATTAGATATATTTCGTTTATGTACACACAGTATTTCCGCTAAGAAAGTCCTCTTTCCTCTTATAGCGAAGGTACTCTAATATAATGTAGAAAATTAACGATTCGTTGAACTGAAGGATAGATGTAACAGTTTTTGCAGACTTACATTGGGTTTATCTATAATAAAATCATGTGTCTAGGTATGCTCAAATGCAGTCAAATTCAGCAACTATGGAAATTTATTATAAACCTACAAGCTGCATTTGATCTTCACAAATACTGGAAGCCGAGTGTTCAGTGCATTGTCTTCATTACGGTAGGTTTTGGGTTCGATATAAGGTCACGGCATACTGTCATCATAAATTATATTGGTGCACAGCATAAGGACAGATACAGTACTTATCTGCCAAATTTTATGACGATGTGATTGAGTTTTGTCGACTGTGTGGTATGACTGAGGAACCACTGAGATAAGATAAAGTCTTTATAATCATACTATGTCAAATTAATATATACACGTGTACAGCATAGAGATCATAAATAAACACCCGGATCTATAGGTCACCACTTAAAAATGCCATCAATATCAGAAATACGAACAATCACGACAATTTTTTTATAAATAGGATAAACTACGGAATGTATGTATGTAGAGTGCCTCTAATAATTCGAAGTGTTCAAAATAAAAAAATTGATATCATTGCGCAAACAGAAATATTAAACAAATGTCTTGCCTACTGAGCATGGCAGACATCAATATGTGCCACGGGTATAGGGAGCTGGAGACAGAGATAAACCTATCATAATACGATACATATCCAGAATGAGTCAGACTATGGATTTTAAGGAAAGGAAATAGCATAATTGAACGAATGTGCAGGAAGGCCTTTCTAAATAAAACAGAGGTGTCCGAGGTATCGGTAGGGAGAGAGTAGAAAAGAGTTAAGTTTAGAGACTGTAAAGAGTGAGTAGGAAGAGTGTTGAATACCTCACATCAATGAAATTGTGTAAATGGAGTTTTATTGATATGTAGAGCTAACTGTAGAAAAAGTTACTATATGCACACACTATGTACTTAAACGTGATCGATATTCAATAAATAACAATCAACTTGAAGCAGCTGACCTAGCCATAAATGAGAAAGGCAGGGCTAAAATGCTCTGTGCTAAAATATGTAAAGGTACGCTAAGGCTGTAACCGTTGTATAACTACATATAGCTGCTGGCGACAAATCGCGCCAAAATTTAAACCCATATGTAAGCGCATCCACCGCAAATGTGACATACGATACATACGATAGCGAAGAGAACCTTTATAGAAAGTATCTTTCGCGATATTCCTTGGCGTTATTAAATAATAACAGGGTAGCAAGACCAAAGTTTATTTCTAGATGAAACAGTTTCCTTGACTTTGAGAGAGGAGAATCTTTAGCATGGTTTGGGATGAGCCTGACCCGAAACTCAACCTATTGTTACTATTATACACTTATCTTACATCTAATGTAAAATCTGCATCATAAACTTTAAACCCTTACCACACGGATATTTCTAGAAAATTATTTTTGGAATGGGACTACTTTTGACACGACATACTTCTGACGCACTAAAATGACGTCATCCATGTAAACACATGTAATGTGTGATCGATAAGTTATGTCTAGATTTCTAACATCTGACCACAAATATATAATAAAAGAAACAATGACATTTTTTAAATTTTTCTATTTCAATTTATAATAACAACTTTCCGAAAGCTGACTTTGACAGTAATTTTAAAATAAATATTAAAATAATATTGAATGCTGTCATATCCTGTGTTGTCCGCAATCAACTAAGCCTGTCGTCTTACATCCCGAATTTTAGACTTTCCGCTTGTGTAGGAATCCTGATTAAATCACTTTTCCACTCATTTCTTCCTTTGTTCTCCCCCTGAAAAGTAAGAAAAGGGTATGTTTAAAAACCAGGTTTCAGAAACAAACAGAAAGTAGTCTGAAATTTTGTCTGGAGCAAACACAAACAAACCCTATTTTTATAAATGATCTGCTACAAAAATGCTCTCACAGTGATGCCACAATTTGCAGCACCGAAATTGGCCAAAACAACAAATGTAAAAGGTGACTTGGATCTGTTGTTCATGGGGCAATGTGGATAATTAGGTTAAAAAACTTGGAGAAGTAATGACAGACTTGTTCATAAAAGCGGGGTTCACGGGGTTGGGTAGTACAGTGAAATAACCTCTACAGAAATCATGCAAATAACCGGCCATACTTATTTCTGAAAAACAGTGCAGTGAAATGTTAGTGTAAACACACACACACACACACATACACACACACACACACAATGTTCGAACAATTGAATAGATCTAGTAACTAGTGCAAAAATACCTGTCACATTTGATGACCACTTAAGAACCTCGACATTGTACTGGTCCAGTTTATTCTGCTCCCGAAAAAAATGTCCCTGCTCCACAAGAACTGTCAATACATCCTGTCACCGCCATATCTCTGTCCTACAGCGATTTCCAGCTAACAAATCAGATCGAGTCGATGTTTTATGGAGCTGTTTTGAATTTTGGAACTCTGAATATTTTCCCAACAGGAAATCACATATCCGACTGAATGTTCGAGCTGCCTACGGGTCACTGTTAGCCATGTGCTCAGTTTGAAATCAACAAAGTCTTATAATATTTAAGAGTTCATTAAGTATATTAATGTAATGTTTGCTTCACTGTTTAATTATCAATTATACTATAAATGTAAAGTTTAATTTATTGCTAAAATGTCAATAAAAGGCATTGAGTAATAGAAATTAAGAAATAAATAGTAAAATGAAGAACTATTTGCGTTAACACCGGTTTCTGTTTCTTTTAGTGTATATATACGCACCCGTAATTTGAATAAGCGAAAATCGTTCAGGATGTGATTTTTTTTCTCGCATTTTTTTTTAATTTTATTTTTTTTTTTCTCCAAAGATATAAAGATAAATAGAATAATATGCTATTGAGTCGAGTCATTTATATTTCTCCCAGCCGAGTCTGATAAACCTTATTTCAAAGCACAGTACTTTGCATATTATTCTCTATATATACAAAAAGTCTTTCACAACAGCACACTTATATCAAATATACACATATTGCTCGGCTATGGTACATGATGGAAACCCCAACTTGACATTGGACGTTCTAGTTCATGCTTAACAGTAGAACTGCTAAATCGTAAGCACCATGACGAAACGATTTCAGATATTTCAAAAGGGTAGTAATAAGGGATATTTTTTCCTGTAAAAATAGTTTACGAAGATATTCATTACATCACCCTCACAAAGAGTTAAGCTAAAATATCATTCCCTTGAGTTATTATCTCGTTCCACGAGTTATAATCTCGTTATCTTGTTTTTTATCTCGTTCTCTCGAGTTATTATCTCATTTATCGAGTAATTTTCTCCTTCCTTTGATTTATTATCTCTCAATCCCTCAAGTAATTAACTCGTACTCGCGGGTTATTATCTCGATCCCTCGACTTATTTTCTAAGTCGTTCCCTTGACTTTATATGTCGTTCCCTCAGGTAATTATCTCAATACTTGAATTTTTATCTTATTCACTTGGATAATTAAGCTGTTTCCTCGATTTTTTTTATCTCGTTCCCTCACATAAAAAGTAGTGTATGTCACCCCTATAAGTGTTTTATTGACACTTGCAACACGTATATTTCCCCATATTTTTTTTTTTTTTTTTTGCCTTGTCAATATTTTGTCAGAGCTTTTACATATTTTTGGGAATGCTGATTTGATCTATTCGATTCGGTGCTGCATCATCAAAAACTTCATCATTGGCCTCATTCAGGATGTTGTATGGTTGTTCTTGTGATCCATCTATGTATTTTTTCTTCCAGAGGCCCTGCAAAATTGAAATTAAGTACCAGTGCAATCAGCTAAAATGTATAGTTTAACAGTATTGACATTGCAGCTGCACCATGGCATTTAAGTGAATTAAAGCTAAGTTTAACATATTTCCTTTTCTCTAAATGAATGAAATAATGCTACCATATAAGACTCTATAAACAGGAATAAATGGTACTCAGATGTACCCTTATTCAATCAAGTGACTTTAATAAGAACACTTGAACCGTGTTTTAGTACGGCTAACAAAATAACAGTCTGATCATTTTAGGTATGTCCATTTACATATGTAAAAGGCAGGCGAGAGCACACCTTTTCACCAACTCTATATAACAATTTCAAATGGTTTGTGGTTTAGAAATATTATTAATCTAGATGCCTAAGTTTAACATGTCGACCCGCCGCCTAAGATGCCCCTTAAACCTCTTAGCGTGACTTTGGCCATGGAACTAGGGACCAAATCGTGTGTGAAACATTGTTTTATTGGGTGCTATTTTTTTTAGAATCCTTTGATCCAGAGATAAGTTTCAGCCCGGACAAGCAAATCCCTTCTAAACATGACCTTGGCCATGAAGCGTTTGTTCGCAGCACTTTGTCTCATTGGAACAAACATTGACGTTATTTGAAAATCCTGTGATCTAGAGAGTTATAGCCGGACAACTTATAGACACATATTGACAGACGCTCTTTTCGGCGTAGAGGTGAATATTTCCTTACTCTTTTGACCAATTTAGCTACCTAAAAGTGTGTATACATGTGTATGTATATTTTGATATGGAAATGTGTCTCTGCAACACTGATTCACCGCTGGCATAGTTTAGTCACAACCAAATATTTGCTTGTATTTTTAAAGGTTTATATCCTGATATACATTTATATCAAATTTCATGATGATGTGAAGTCATTTTCATAGAAAAAAAAGTTTAAAGACAAGGGGAGGGGGTACAATATCATGAATCTCAGTTAAATTCCATACATTATTTCTTTTGAGATAAAATAAAACAATAACAATATTTCATTGGAAAAGATGGTCAGTTTTTGACTAGGTCAACCAGCCTGTATGTTGTAATTAGTTACAAAAATCACTGAGAGCATCCAAGAATGAGAAATGTTTCTCTCTCTCCCCTCTCTCTCTATCTTACTTTAATAAGGGATGTGTTGGCTAGTTTATTTACAGGCCCAAATCTGAGAACTATTCCGAGCTATTCTGAGTAGATTCCATGAATAATCATAATTCAATCAAAGAAGTATATCATATGAACATATCAAGATTATACTGTGCATTAATTTTCAATATTAGTACAGTAATGCTGATGACTAATTTCTGTGAATTTAAGCCCCTTATCTGCCATCCAGCTTTATATAAATGCAATATCAGTCAATAATTTTATGTTAACATACTTAGACTCAAATGTGTACGGTAAATTATCTACTAAGATTATTTTATAATAATAAAAAAGCAAGATGCGTTCGAAAATCACCCGAGCAAAATACCTTTTGGCCCCAACTCCGGGGTTTTGATGTCAAAAATGATCTTAATTGATAGGTAATCATATACGTAGAGTCAAAAGTGTGTCAAATATCAAGTTTTTTTATTTCAAATAGTAAGTGGGCAATGCTCTTAACAAAAGTTCATTACACGAGACGGCCACTATCTGGCCATGAAGTTCCTCACCTGAAAAATATTGCCTGCACAAGTTTCTTTACAGTAGGAGTTCCACGGAATCATTGAACGTACATACACCTAATCACCAAATCTACCTCAGATTGTCCGGAAATAGGTTTCGTCTAATTCTACATCCGGTTTAGTGCCTTTTTTTAATAACCTCAATAAAATGGATATTTCTAACCCTTTTCATTATGTTTTTGTACTGAAATATTTTGAAATTTATAAGGAATAGTTTTTTTCAATTTCAGCAAACATTTATTTCGACTGACATCCATTTATTTCGAAGAATTGTACTTTTTTGCAGAAAGTTTGTTTTATTTATTTATATTTTTAGTGAAATACGCGCTTTTCTCATTCAAAAAGCTTAATATCTGTAATACAAATTTCCTTTATAATTTGTTTACTAGTACGATATGTTCTTAAATACTAAATATTAGAGTATAAAGAAAATTTGGATTACAGATTTTTACAAATTCGTACTCATATTAACTCACCGTAATTTGTAGGTCAAACCGGAAGTTCATTTTTATATTTCTTTCATTCGATAAACCAAAATAAGATATTTGTCATTTGTTGTTCATTGCGTAAAATAAACACAATATGTTAAGAAATCAAAATAAAATGTCTCTTGGCTTGTTTCTAAATGAATTTCCCGAGATTCAGCCCCTTTCGGTAATTACGGTACCTTTTACTCTTAGGTTTGACAACTCGGAAACGGTGCTACAGGAAAGGGTTTTTGGCCGTGACGAAAGCCAGCGTTCATTTTTGGATAAAAAGTTCTGCTACATCATCAACAAAATCATCAAAGGGTTTGGAAAGAAAGGTAAAGTACGTTTTCATTTACTAGTTCGTCACAATAAGTTGTATTATCAATTTAATCTATTTTTTTGGAAGGTCTGTCAAATGGCATGGTTCTGCGCACTCCATTTTCATCACACGTGATATTCTGGTAAAATGTCACAACTTTGTGGTTGAAATGGTTCATTTGATAGACATCCGTTTTTAAAACATACTTTTTCATCTAAAGAGAGATTGAACTTATTATTTAGACGCCTTCCATGCCATTAAATCGCCATCATTATCATACGTATGCAGACGACTGTGTTAAGATTTGTAAGTTGGAGGAGTATGAAATGTTTTAAACTCTTTTTTCGATATAATAAGTGGTGTAATTTTGATTTCTCACTAGCTTAATCAATACACAATCAAGTCCATTCATCTTCTTCTTGTGTCAAATTTGTTTTCAACATGAATTACTAACTTTTATTCAGTGACTCCGTATATTGATAGAAGGCTGTTTCAAAGGCGTTATTAACAGTTTATATGAACAAATTCCACAGTACAGTACTGTAGTCAATATATAACATGACATCCATACATGTTTTCAGTCTCATTTCATGATTATTGTATTAATGATCTTCTTTAAATCCACTGTATGAAAAAAAAATGATAAAAATAATTTTTAAATAAGGTTTATAGCTATACAACTCAAATGCAGTAAAACAAGTTTTAGAAAAATGATTGATAGATATAGTGATATACCAATGAAATTAGCATGCTGTTATCATATCTCTTATGAAAACGTAACCAAAATATGTCATTTTTGAGTTCCAAAGTCAGTCAAATTGTAAATTTTCCCCGATAACTAAGACCCCGTTTCCTTCTCAATTTTGTCATACAACATGTTTTTGTTTTTTTGTTTTTGTTGTTGCTTTTTTTTTTTCCAGGTGCCTTTCTGTAACATAATCTTAACCACCCCTATTGAAATGACTTTCTTTATAAAGAGTAACCAATTTTGACCATTCATGCATGGTTTCTTGTTACTAATTTAGAGGTTTTACCTAGTGGAAAACTGATAGGAGATTTGCATAAATAAAAAAATAAATAAACATACATTATTTGTTTCAGGTCCAAATCAGGTCATTATTCTTCAGAAAAAAAATGTCTCCCGCTCATAATGATGGAACGAAGTAAAGTGACTCCCATAGAATAACAACATCAGTCAGTATTCTTCAGAAAAAATGTCTCCCGCTCATTGTACTATGACCCGACGGTCGTAATATTATGACCCCCCCCCCCCCCGTCCCCCTTTGCGAAGAAAAGTGACCTACACGAAGAATTGTGATCCCCATAGAATAACGACTAAGGATCATTATTCTTCAGAAAATAAAAATGTTCCCCCGGACATAATGATGAAACGAAGTAAGTGACTCGTATAGAATGACGACCTCGGTCAGTATTCTTCAGAAAAAGGTGACCCCTTTCCTATAAAATACTGACACCCGTTATAAAAATAATGACCCCTCCTTCGGATGACTTATACTTTAAATTTCTTCCTGTAGTTAATATTACTACTCATACTTAGTATTGTTGTTTCTACTGCTGCCGTCCCAACTGAAGTAGTTCCTATATATCCTATGAAAAAAATTCCTGGCTACTCCAGTAAATTCGACAAAGAAGGACTATACTTATAATATTGTGTTAACTTTAACATATGAATTGCTGTTGTTAAAATCATGTGTTCCGTTCATTAAAATGATAGGTAGCTTTTTGATGTTTTTTACTCTTGAGATGGCTGATATTATACAGGGGCTTCCGTGGCCGAGAGGGTAAAGTCGTTGCCTTTAACACTCATTCAGCCCCTCACCGCGTGGGTTCGAAACCCGGCAGGGTCATTCAGATTTTCATGTGAGGAAGCCTTCCAGCTGGCTTGCGGTAGGTCGGTCGATCTACCCGGATGCCTCCGTGAATTCGTGGTCTTCCTCAACCTGTAATTAGCTGAACGTCGCTATATGACTGAAATACTGTCGAAGCGACGGTAAACTCAAATAGTCAAGTCATATTATACAAAATGACTTTATGAGATGTCGAGCGACCTCTTACTTACGATACCACGGATGCAGTTACCGATTACACGCGACTTTTCTCAGCAATGCATTCTTTTGGTTAGTCAGTGAATCCAAATTTGACTTAATACATATCATGTAGGTGGGGGGGGGGGGGTCACATTTTCTAAAGAAGAATGACCCAGGTCAATATCTTATACATATCAACAAGGGGTCACGTTTTCTGAAGAATAATGACCCGGGTCAATAACTGATACATATCATGTGGGGGTCATATTTTCTTTTAAAATGACCAGGTTCAATTTCTGATCCGGGGGTTTTCAAAAACCCCAGTCACTATCTTATACATATCATCAAGGGGTCACATTTTCTGAAGAATAATGGCCCCTGTCAATATCTTTTACATATCATCAAGGGGTCAAATTTTCTGAAGAATAATGGTCCCCTGTCAATATCTTATACATATCATCAAGGGGTCATATTTTTTTAAGAAAAATGGCCCCTGTCAATATCTTTTACATATCATCAAGGGGTCACATTTTCTGAAGAATAATGACCCCTGTCAATATCTTTTACATATCATCAAGGGGTCACATTTTCTGAAGAATAATGGCCCCCTGTCAATATCTTTTACATATCATCAAGGGGTTGGCATTTAAATTTTATTTTTTCCACTCTTCTATAATGTTTACTTTAAAAAATGAACATCATCCTGTTAAGCCAAAGAAGTATAACACCTTCTTACTTTTTCTTTTGTTGAAATAGGGTGTTTCTTATATTATTGTTGTACTTTTGTCACAAAAACAAGTTGTCATGGGGCTTGGTCGCCAAGAATCATAAAGGTAGATTTGATAACAACTTTGAAGAATCGCACAAAATTATATAGGATATACTATATACTATCTAGGGAACAGACATGGAGCTCAAGGAATCCAAAATTGCATGTTTGAAGAATCCCTCTGATATTTATATAGAATAAGAACTGCTAAATCAAGGCAACGAGTCATCGCCGCTATTCAATGAATCGCCATGTTGAGGAACAGATTGGAGTAAGATTCTTTTTAGATAGATAGATGAAGATAAAGTAAATACTGTTTTGTATTTGAAGTTCATCGGAATAAATGATGCCTGTCATTGTAGGAAAAACGGACATAATCACGACAATAGATATGGGTTCCAGCAGTTTGGAGTAAGATACGAAAATGGTTGAATCATTGTCCCTGTCGTTGTTCCGATACCCGGTGTTTAACAAGTTTGGGATTAACTTAATATGACCACCATTTAGGGATACATGCTCGTCGCGTGGTAGCTGTTACTAAAGACCCCATAAAAAGACCAGTGACCGTATTCACAACTTCCTGGTCATGAAACAGTTATTTTGATAGAGAATAATTATGTTTTGGGGTTTTTTTTTTCATTCCTAATAATAATGGAAAATGGTTATAATGTTAGACATTGTACATTAGTTGAATAACGAAAATGAAAGTTTAATCTTATAAATGTATCTTTAGAACTTAGTATGATTTCCACTTCGATACGTGATCGCCATGTTGTTGCATTCACTTAAGTTTTCAAAGTCCTGAAGCCTCCAAAGCCATTAAGCATCCATAGTGCTGAAGATTTCATGTAAAGACTCCATGTAAAAACCAGGCACCGTATTCATGAAGCAATTTCACAACAAAAACAAGTACATATGATAAAGAATATCCTTATTGTTTATTAAACTGGCTTTTATGGTCCATTTATCTGCTGGATTGAGAGTTAAATATTTCATAAAATAAAGATATTAGATAAGTTATGCCAATCTAAATCCGTGATTACGGTCCTTGCACTGCAATATTAAAACCATCTTGTTGACATGTAGACAAGGACATCTTCATTGTTTTTGGAATATGGCCAAATCCCTAGACCTCAAAATACGAGTTAAAAAAAGAACCTTATCAACAGAAAACATCCACATTTGATTTAGATTTTACGACCTTGAACCGTTTATACGATGACTTTTTTGCTTTATTACTGGCCATATTCTGATTAGATTAGCACAACTTCATTTAGCCAATGGTAATTCAAGAAGAATCAGTTGTAATATTAGCCCTACTGTCATTTATGTCCTTCTTCCTTCCAAAATGTGTTGCAGTTTTAAGACATATTTTATTCATAATACTGTCGTTCATAGAACTCCAATTATACAATGTATATCTATAAAGTTTTGTTTATTTCTTTCCGTTTGATAATCAAAGTATCGTCTTTAATTTAAACTGAAAACTATGTACATATCTTACCTTTGGATATCTGTGTTGAAATAAAATTCTTAAATAACTCCGAAACTTTGAGTGTTTTGTATGATTAATATATCCTTCAAATGTAACCAACTGTCCACGATGGCCAATAGGTAGAGCGTCCGACCCGGGACCTTCAAGTGTATTCATGCAGGATTATTTGGTATGGCAACCAAACAAATATTAGCTACATATTAAAAATATCCTCTTATCTCAACTAAATAGCCAGAATAATCATTTGGCACACATGCTACCTCATAGTCCTCTACTACATATATTATTGATAAAACAGCAAATTCCTTTAAAAATGATAGATTTGGATTCTTTAAAAAATATTTCATGTGTTTATTGTGGGTGGCTTTTGTTCGGCGTCCGTCCGTGCGTGCGTCCGGCGTCAATAATTTCCTTTAAAAACAAACACAATCTTTTCTTAAAACGCTGTATGGATTTTGACTAAACTTCACAAGATTCGTCCTTATGATGCCTCTATCAAAATTGTTTAAATTATTTTGGTTTGTTGAAAAAGTAGGTCACAGGATGAAAAACAGATTTTAAAAATGCATATTTTGAAAACCTTTTTCTGCAAAACTGCAGGGCCTAGAGCTAGATATTTGATTAGTAGCATTGTCTAGCGGACCATTACCAAGTTTGCTCAAATCATGACCCTGAGGTCAAAACTAGCCCTACCGCAGGGTCACTTGGTTTTACATAGACTTATATAACAAAAACTAGAAAAATCTTCTTTTCAGAAACAATGATGTCTTGAGTTAAGACATTTGTAGTGTAACATGTCCTCGTGCACCTCTACGAATTTTGTTTAAATCATAGCCATGGAGTAAAAATTGGCCCCGCCCCAGAGTTCATTTTATTTTATATTGCCTTATTTACTAAAATCTTGAAAAATATTCTTGTCAGGAACCACAAGGCCTGGGATTTAGATATATGGAGTGTAACATCTACCAAGTTTGTTCATATCATGGCACTGGGGTCCTTATGGACGTCAAGATTGTTCATATAATGGCCCAGGGATCAAAGTTAGCCCCGCCCCATGAGTCACTTAGTTTTACATAGACTCAATAAGGAAAAATCTTCTTGTCAGAAACTAAAAAGCCTGGAGTTTATATATTTGGTGTGAAACATGGCCTTATGGGCATCTATCAAGTTTGTTCAAATCATGACCTTTGGGTAAAAATTGGCTCCGCCCTAGGGTCACTTAATTTTACATAGGCTTACATAGGAAAGAATTTAAAAGCTCTTGTCAGAAACCACAAAATCGTTGGTTTATATATACAGTCCATTCGCGATGGAACGAAGTAGCCCCGGGAAACGCATTTATTTTGTTCCATCGCGTATTTCGTTCCATCGCATCTTTCATATTGACGATTGAGAATCCCTTTATGTATGTGCTCACTCGTTTACGTTGTGTTTTAGTATGTATTGACGAAAACCATGTACTGTCGTAAAGATTTAGTGTCGTAATATGTTTAGTGTGATGTTGTTTCATTATTTGATTCTCTATATTTTTTATTTTTATACGAGGGTCCTGGGTCCTTCACCGAATTACTCAGAACATTGTTATTAGATATTCAATGAAATTGTATTTGTAGTAGTCTTAGATTGATATGTTCCTATTAACATGAAGTAGAATGGAATGACAAGACCTAGAGACCAATATTTATACTGCTGCTTATAAAGTTTTGACATAAAATCACTCATTAATCTTTGTAACAAACAAACAAACTCGCTTGTAAGCTTCGTGTCAGTTTGCAACAATCAACGTCACGGATGGCGTGCTAATAAGCTGATTACAGACAATATAATGGCGGACGCGTGTAAGCGACAAGTGTCACTCGGGTAGGTGTGAAAACTGACCGACACTTCGTTCGAACGCGTCATTAAACAGTTGTTGATTAGCAAATCGAACCACATACTTCGCTCCAGTGCATATTTCATTCCATCCTATTCGTTCCATCGCATCTTTTTTACATTGAATAAAGAACAAATATTGCCGGGACATGGCAATTACTTCGCATTACACCGTCATTTCGCTCCATCGCATTTCGTTCCATCGTGAATGGACTGTAATGTGTAACATGGCCTTATGGATCTGAACCTTGTTTTTAAAATCATGGCTCTAGGGTCATAATTTGTCCCACCCTATATTGCTGTGCTTCTGCATGGATTTGTATTCAGTAGGAATATGTTGAAAAAGGTAATGAAGGTAATATTTCTCAGGTCAGCAAGTCAGAGCCATCTAGGCCCTCTTGTTTAAATTCTTCTTCTCTGGAATCAACGTTCAGAATTATGTTTCCCTCATATTTAAATAAGGGAGACATATTGTATATGTCAGATATGTATGTCTGTCTTTCCGTCCGTCTGCTGTATGTCCGTATCTCTGCCACACATGTTGTCCTTTTTCTGCTCATGCTACAGAAAAGAAAATAATAACATAATGAGAGGAAGCATAAGATCTATAATTTTTCCTTTTCATATTTTCTTGTTGCATTTAGTGCCCTAAGATTACTCCTGTTCTACTCATGCTATTTAAGTAAAAAGTAATAGAAACATAAATGGCAAGAAATTGATGAGAGAAAGTGTCAGGCACAAGGTCCTTTACTCTGTCCTCAACATTCTTATATAAAACAAATAGAATGATAGAAACGAATAAAACCATAGTCACGTTGTTCTAGATAGGAAATAATTTATTTTCAACCATGATTTTATTGCATGAAACATACTATTTCAGGTAGAACAAAAAATAAATCAGCAGTGAGTGTCGT
This sequence comes from Solen grandis, assembly GCA_021229015.1. Taxonomy (NCBI): domain Eukaryota; kingdom Metazoa; phylum Mollusca; class Bivalvia; order Adapedonta; family Solenidae; genus Solen; species Solen grandis. The sequence continues at coordinate 50,069,379 of CM037786.1, read as the reverse complement.
AGATCGGTATTTTCTATATCTCCATAATACATAGTAACAATCATGCTTCAAAAGCTTTATGTAATTTGAATAAAATACGTCATCGTTTCGAATGTCCAATGAAAGCGTAGATTAAGCATTTAGATTAATGGCATCATTAAAAAAAGTGGAATTTTCACATTAAGACACCTAAAATTTAATTAATCTTATATATGATGGACTTCATTTTGTCATATATAGTGTATGTATTAACATTGGGAATGACCTTCATCTAAGTTGTGAGAACTTGTGGTCAGACCCTTTTGTCATTTGTACATCTGCAGTAAATTGATATCGTTTTGTTTATTTCGTAAATGTTTTGACAATAACATATGTTTAAACTAAACTATGTATTTACATCGAACCTGCCATAGTCTACATTGAATATTCGCCTTTCTCGAGCTATTTGATTATAGGTTTTCGTGTGTTTGTGAAGATTTAAAAACGCTCCAAAAGTGATATTACTGAGATTCAGCACCGATATATTTCTTTATAAATTGTCATTTGGTTTGTCGCCGTCAAAGAAAATAAATAAAAAACAATCAGCGCCTTGATTAAGAATTTGTCTTACGCCAAACGGTCTAAAACATGAACTATTTGAAACTTTTTTTTGTTGAAGCGGTCTATTGTAAATGACAAGAGTAATATTAGCCTACCTGGTATTTCGAAGAGAACAACATTGAGGGCTTATTTTAATATTATTCAGCGCAATACGAAAAACGTATTTCCTGTTTTTTAATGTCCATCATACCTGCTTATGATTCAATTTTCATGAAAAAGAAAAAATGAAATATCATTGACATATTGTAGACTAACGCATTGGTATACCATGTGCAAATGTCTTCTGTAAAATAACAGTTAAATGCATTGAAACTTTTGATCATATTACGCCATTTAGTATTTTGCATGGACGTCAAAATACTCATATTTGCATTGAGTATTCCTGAAGACGGTCCGTAATTGGAAATAATTTGAATTTAAACAAAATGTCACAGAAACAATTACCTTCATTAAAGTATTGTTTCTTATTTATGTAGTCGTCAACGAGTATGTACTGATTGCATCACTTAACATATCTGTAATACGCATTTTGCTTTTATGTCAGGAAAACATATTTTGCTTTTGGAAGAATAATGGGCCTATAAGTGACTCAGGATTCTATGAAATAAAGAGAAATAACACTAATATGCGATATGACATGCACTTTTTAAAACGGGAATAAATCAATAGAATATTTTCCCTTTTGAAACCGAAACAATATACATGTATAATATTTAGATACACGTATGACAATTTTCTAAGTAAAATTAAATTACATATAATAATAAAATTAGTAAAAGTAATTTAAAGAGTCCAAGTTTTTAAACTTTTGAGCATTTTGTTTTGCTAATTGCAACACGTCTTTTTTGAAATGTACAATACACTGATCAAGTTACTGCACGCAATCACCTCAATACAAAGCACTTCACGGGACAAGGACAAGCTGTCTGCACTGCGTTTGTTTAAACATGTCGCAATTAAAGCTAGTTAGGTCATGTCATTGCCACGAGTGCTGTGCCTATGAGAAAGGAAACGGAAGAAAAATGTTTAAGCCTGGACATCCAGCAAAGACACTCAACATAAATTTATGTATGAGTACTCGTATCAGAAGCGAAGTGGAGCGCTGCGATAAAAATAAATAATTCGTGTCTAGTTATTTTACATACATTTATCGTATGTTTATTAAAATGGTATCACGTTTAAATAAATTCAAATGTGTCATTTTTTTAAAGTATATCACATACTTGTATGTTGTTATGTTATTAAAATATACACTTTTCATTATTTAGAGTCATAGTTACACCTGTGGAGTAGCTATTTAATATTGTTAGATGTAGAAGAAAAAAAACATAATGAATGAAAGCAAAAACAGATAAGTTTTATAAAGAAATAAGAGTTTTATTCGATGTATGCTTTCATCAAATATTGGATATATACTATCAAACAAATTCACCATGTCCCGATGTGATTTTTTAGGGTTAGGTATTACTTGGTGAGAACTGGTAACCTAACAAATTGAAATAAATTATTGACACAAAATCAATATTCTGAACAATATGACTTATATGAAATAAATAACATTATATTTATAGAATAGTTAGAGCCGGTCGCTAAGTGTGTAGATCTATTGGCAGAACGTCAAGGACGGTTATGGGTTTGAATCATCCATGACTTAAATGAGATCACGTAAAGTAAGTCAGAGCGTTTGTAGGTATCGTCAGAAAACGATTCAAAGAATTGAAAAATAAGTAAATCCGGAGGAGAATTTTAAACAGTCTATGCAGACATAGATTGGGTTTATCTATAATTAAACCGGTTGTCTGGGTATGCTAAAATGCAGTCATATTCAGGAACTAGGGGAAGTAAATATAAACCCACAAGCTGCACTGCGTCTCAACGTATTGAATTTCTTTTATACTGGTGCCGGTTCCTGAGTGTTCAGAAAATTTACCTTGTGACGTGGAAGGTCGTGGGTTCGATCTCTGGTCGTGCCATATCAATCTTATGATAAATGGTAATGGTAATGAGCATACAGATTTAAAGACAGATCCAGTGTTTCATCAAGATTTTTTGACCTTATTAAACGGCGTGGTATCGCAGTGACGCAACACTTAGATAGGGTAATGTAATTTATGTGTAATCATAGTATGTCAAATTGAAAATGTTCAACATTGAGATTATAAATAAGCGCCAGTCCCTATAGGTCTGTAAATCACCATTTAAAATATTAGACGTACTAATAATCAAAAACAAATTATTTACATAGGAAAAACAACAGAAAATGTATAAAGCATCTCTAATAAATTCAATTAATTCCATATCTAATGTTGCGCAAGTGGAAGTAAAGTACTAGTCTCATCTTATGCAGCATATCCCCAAGTTCACTACCTTAAGTATCTCCTCTATTGACAAGTTTATAAAATGACATCTGTATCCTTGAGCAATGGAAACTGGTATGTAAATACTTGTATACTATGTAATGTAGGCAAAGTGGTGTACAGGCTTATTATGAAATATGGACCATAATACAGATAGCCCAGTTTTAAGAATGATTCTATATACTGCGCATCAAATGCATGCACTTAAATCTGTATTTCTAGGTCTGGTCAGTAGTTATCGTTTAAGCGTTAACGGTGTTTTTTATCTGGGGATTACGTCAATATGGAGACAACTGCCTGCGTTTCTATACAGATGTATTGTGGCGCAATCCAAGCTAGCAGCTACGGAAACGTAGAAATACATTCATTTGATATTTCTGCGCTAATTCAATTCACTTTTATTAACATTGATCAGAAATTTTAACACAAGTCAACATATTTGATTCACAAATATGATAATTTTATAGACACAATACTTGACTTGCTTGATATTTTTGTCTAGGCTTATTGAAATATTTTCGCCCAGACAAATCATTCAGTCTTTATGACAAATATGTTTTAAAGAGATTTATGCATTTTTCTTTTCGAAAAGAACAATTTCGAAAAGTGAGATATTTCTAGGTGTAATGTTTATAAAATGTCCATGCTTTTGAATTATATAAATTGATGTTTGTTAGAACATATCAAAGTGAATGAAAAACAAAATGTCGACTTAGCGCAAAATAATTCATATGAAGGCTCTTCTACTCTTCAGTACCTTTCCTAATAATTTACAATATTCTAAGATATAAATGGTAATCACGATTACGTATATTTAGAGTATATCTCATGGCGTCTAGGTCTTGTTATTCCCAAAGAATGTCGTTCATTTGAAATACAAAACAAAACAAAAACACAGGTAAATCGAAGTTATGTTAACGGTTGATAGATCTGGAAGGATGTCCCCAAGAGCAGACAATGTGTAATTGAAAACTTCCAACCTACAATGTAATACGACACTGCTTCAAAAATACAAAAGACGCATTACACCTGATTGTCAACTATTCTAATTCTCACAACGCAGACCGCGCGATGTCCATTGTCTTCACCGTCCACAGTATTTCACTCATATAGCGACGCCCAGCTAGAAGACCCCGAATGCAAAGGATCTCAGGTAGTTGAATATTTTACATAAAGCAGATAGTGAAATTGTAACCAGTTTTTCATTGCATTTCTGAATATGTCCTTTGTTATATTATTTTATGTCGCATTAAAACAGCTCATTCACAGATTTCATTGACTGAGAATTTGAATATAACTATTTTTGAACGGTATTGAGCCTATATTTAAAAAGTTTAAAAATTAAATATCGAATTTCCTTTCACGTTACTGATCATATTCACCTACCACTCGGCTACCGAAACCGATTAGTAAAAGGAGAATATAAAACTGTAGGCAAAACAGCGTCTTTCATTTTTGCTGTACTTATGCGGATGATACTATGATAGTATTTATACTGTAAAATCATTAATTTTCGTTGATTATATACCTGATGGAACTTCGTGGGTACATTTATTCGCGGACCTATGTTCTAGAAAACACGAGTTCTACATAGGAGACATGTTTTCATGGGGATTAATATTCGTGGATAAAACCCTCCACGAAATCGAGGAAAATTAGTGTCCCGTGAAGATAAATGATTTCACAGTACATGGGAAGAGCAGAAAACACTGACATCTCTTTTTGCGAAACATGATATAATTTATTTGCACAGTTGTGTGTTCAGCTAGCAAAAACTGGATTACCTGTGTCATATTATACCGATAAAAATACAAACTATATTATTTATATATTCATTATATATTTATATATTAAAATATACTACATGTACTGAGCGCAGAACAGAGGGAGATAAACCAGAGTATATTTATAATGATGTACCAGGGATCGAACACACGAGCAAATCGGAGTTCCTCGGTAACGAAATGTATTCACCAACTACTCGGCTACTGGGACAGGGACTGATTCAAGAGTTATTTTGAAACCTTTATTATGCACTTTATGTTAACCATCACAGCAACAATGCTTTAATCATACCTTGCAACATTCCTATAATTACAGGCGGAGGAAAATCCCAAGTCCACAGAGGCAACCCGGTAGAACCACCGACCTACATCTATCCAACTAAAAGGCTTCCTTGCATGAAAATCCAAGTGACCAAACTAAGACTTGAACCCACAATAGTGAGGGACCGAGTTATAGAAAGCCAGCCATTATTACCATTTGGACACAAATACTACTTGCCGTTATTACTAAAATCTTATGCTGGAATGTGTTTGTTGACTTTCAACAAGTTAGCCTGATATGTTTTGTATACACATGAAATATATCTGAATGATCTTCTTTAGAAGCATTATTATCATATAATATCATCATATTCATCATCATAATCATCATTATCTTCATCATTATTATATCACTTTTCATTAACACTATTAAATATTTTTACAAATTGAAGCATACACCATTTGTAACAAAAACATCTGGAGGGCAACACCAGCAGAAAACCAAACAGGAAGTCATTGAAACAGAACATGGCTTGAGATGAGAAAAATTGCAAAAAATATAATTTAATATTGAAGTCTTAAATAAAGTTTACCAAACTTAACACAATTTGAAGTAATAACAAAAGAGTGTAAACACAAATTCCAAAATAATAATACAATTAATACAAAAAAATGGAGTCTCTCTATCAGAATGCCAAATACAGGTACATGCAAAAATATACAAGAAAGCCTACAAAACCATATACTGCAAAGAGTTTTGAGTGCACTGTTGTTGTTGTTTTTCCTTTCTTTCAAAATGGGTCTGCCCTGTACCTCCTTAGGTCTCATTTAGGCGCATTTGCAAATAGAGCTGACCCATATCAGACTGCTCTTATAGAAGCTGTCTGATCAGGGTCTCCTGTTTGCTTGTGCAATATTGTTGCTCAGTTTCTTTACAGTCTGCATGGCAAAAAAAATTCTATTATTGTTTTAAACGCCAGTTAAAGTTCAGTAAATTAATGAATTTAAACATGAATATTAATGAGTTAAAGGTTTAAACTTCTGCAACAAAGAATAAAACTGTAGACATACATCTATTGAGTCATATTACCGTACATTCCAGTAAACTTATTTACTTACTTTTTATTGGTGATTCCAATGAGTTTTCAAAATGGCAAAGAAAAAACAACAAAAGGGCCTATACAGTATTGCAGATATAAAACTATTTTGTATATAAGATAATAACAGGGCAAGAACACCAAAATGTAAATGCATTTCAATCAGATATAAAATAGTTCTATAACTGTTTTACTAAATTAGACATTCAATAACAGGTAATCTATATGCCATTTAAGTTCAAAGATATTATTCAAATTTCATTTCATAAAAATAGTACTAGTAAGTACTAGTAATGAAAAACAAAATGTGTTGCTATCAACATAAATAAAAATGAGGGCCTTTCAAAAAGAAAAAAAGACACTTTGAAGACTGACCACAAAAAATCTTATCTCCTTCGATATCTACAATTTGGTCAGCCCTTGATTTTATCAGCGAAACATTTTGAGCAATCCATAAACACGAACTAAACAGTTCATCTCATTCAATATTAGTGTTTAAACAGTACAAGACTGTACCACAAAACTTCGGTTTACTGTTTGGTACCCGATACATTTTGTTGTAATTTGGTTGCGTACTGAATACAATTCTGCATTAGCCAAGGGAGTGGTCGCTGTCTTGTTAGTTTATGGCCGCTGTGTATTCAATGAAATGAGACATTGTCTTGACTTTCTAGATATGAACAAGGCCCCAATGTAGATAGCATTAGAATTGTTGATGCTCATCCATTCTGCAGGTCGACGGTTTGGAAGACTTTCGATTTAGGACTGAGAGGGCACCAAAAAATATAACATTTTGTAAGCTTTTCCAGAACGACGTGCAAATCTCCAAACAAAACACCTAGAACAGTAATTTGTATTGTTGCATACCGTACCGAATATTTTATAACGTGTACCGTACCGTGATGGTCATGTATCATTTCACCCCTATTCAATATACAGTACACACACAAAATGAATAGTTCTCATTCATTTCAGCAATAAATCGGGGTAAGCTATAGGTCAGTATTTTGCTATCATTGTCAAGTAAATGACAAAGTTAAACCATGTTAAACTGAAACTTATACCTAATAAAGGTTCCTTATTCAATACACCTTTTTGTATTTTTATCTACTGTATATACTGAGAGTTCACTTTACACCATTTTCTCCCCCACAACAAATTTCCCCTCAATATTACTGATTTATCATCTGCCCTGTTTTCTTGTACAAAGTGAAGGCAACTGAATACATGTATTTAATCACAGCCTGAGTCTAACCGATATCAATGAATGTAATTTGAAACTCCACTACTAGGTTTGTCTTAGTTCAAAGCTAGTTTATCCAATATTGCAATCATGTCCAGTTTTCTATTTTTTGGCATGGGTGACCTTGACTGATATATCCAAATCTACTTACAGTGATA
>CM037786.1:50041868-50061800 GCA_021229015.1 Solen grandis | reverse complement strand
GGTAACTTACTTAGAAGTGATTGATTGATCAAGTCGGTCACCACCAAGTATGAGTATCTGCTATAGTAAAATATCCCTTACATCATAAATGCTGTATGTCTTTGGTACATGTACAATACTTTATGGATGTCTTTAATAATACAATAAAACCCAATATTACATCAAAATATATCAGTTCTTAGTTACATGTGTATTTAGATTCACTTGTGTTTTATTTAGTTATTTTTCACATATTGTTTCCCTGCATGTGTATTCTATAAATTAAATTTGAGTATAATGAAAACAAAGTCACGAAATAATGACATATAAGTGACATATATTAAATTTTTTTTTTAAATTTTTATTATTATTATTGCTATTATAAATGAATAATCAATTTCAGTACAAAATTAATAACCCTGCCCATTGTAATTACGTATATATATATATATATTGTAAATAATTATGTGTTTATTTGATAATGCTGCCCATATGTACGGGCCTTATCATGCCTATGAAATAAACTGAAACTGATTTCATGACACTTACACAATGACTCAGTTACTCATTTCAACTGGCTGTATGCTTTTAAGATATAAGAATTATAAATTCTGAAGATACATATCACTGTTTTCAAGGTTTTTATGTGGTTATTATGTCAATTAAACTTACATTAATATCAGGCGTTAAGTTATTTTTTTTTTTTTCATTTTTTTTTATTTTTATCCACATCCATACTAATTCAATTACATTGGTTATTTTGTGAGTGGTGCATTACTTCAAACCTAAATAAATACTACTAGAATGCATATTTATATGTTGAACTTAACTCATTTCTTTTAAAATTTGTTCAAAGCAAATACTCTCATTTCTTCTCAGCGTTAGACAGCATTTGACAACACCGTGTCCCTGGGGTGGTTCTTGAAGGTCATTGCTCTCGATGTGGCATTTATGTTCGAAGCATGGATTGTGTCTAGATAAACGTCTAGATTGACATTATGTATTTAATTTGTAAACAGCATAGAAGCCCTTCTAATATTTTATTCGTACTTTTTTTTCAGCGTTTAAAAGTCATCTGCAGGATGTCTACAGATCAATGCTCACTGGACACACATATGCTATATTTGGTGAACCTTACACAGAGTTAAACATGACTTACTGAATTCCAGGAAGTCTGCAACCGAGAGAGGTAATGGGTATTAAAGAAGTTTTTAATGAACATGGGAAGTCAGTCAAGAGTATTTGTGTAATACTGGATTACTGTCGCATGGTCTGGACAGCTGTATTGAACCTGACAATGTTACATCAATTAATTTTCTACTCATATGTTATCTAGATTTTTACTGCTGTTTATACATTTATGAATCAAGGATCTGCAGATATATTTTTTAGAAATACAAAACTGCAAAACAAATAACAAGTTTATGTTTTATAGTATTATTCATTAGTGGAATGAAGTCATCTGCCACAAAAACTATCGTCAAAATAGTGAATGAAATATTGGAAAATTAGACTGTAGACGATTAGAATTCAAAATTGCATAATAGACTCAATCTTCAATCCCTAGCACTGGAGTGTGTAGAACAAATGTAGACACTAGTAGATTTCAGTCTTTAAAAATAGTTCTATTTGTTTTTATAGTTTAAATGAAAATCAAATGAGTATTTTAAAACATCTTATGAATTCAACTATCATTTTGTCAGTGAATATATACTATCGAAGTTACAAACAAACCATTCCTATCACAACAATGTTCAACACGTTCAACGAAACTTTACAGAAAAGCAATGGCTTTCAAACTGTCATGCTGGATCTGTATAAGAGAATAGACTATATGACGGAAAGAAAGCTCCTCGAAACAATTAAAATGAAAAGCATCACTCTGACAACTCTAAAGTTGAAGGGTTAGGATGTGAGCCATATTTTGAGTATTTACAGTGTAGGAAAGTATCCATTTTAATGCATTTGCACATTTCTGACATTAAACTCAGTCAGGCAAATAAACAATCTTTGATGACATGCGTGGGAAAAGCAGTTGGTGTACAAGAACTCGTTTTTATTGATATAAGCTACACAAATTATGAACAATGTCCGTGCCCATTGGAGTTGATAAAATATTCACAGTTAAAGAGACTAACACTGGAAACAGTTTTAGCTTGGCTGGATGAGTGAACACATCAAGTCTTACTGATTGTCTAGCAACACGCACACACCAGTGTTCTACGACCCAGATAAAGATAATATCCGATCGCCTACAGAACTTCATTTGGAGAACATTGAAAATGAATGTGGTGTTAAAGCCGTTGCTGATCTTCTACCGAGCTTTCTCAGCTAACCTTGCTTAAAATACGCGCGTCCGACTTTGGAAATAATCATGTATGCCTTCCGAAGACAGCAGTCAGTTAGGAAATGATTGAAATGGTAAAGTGAATATGGAAAATGATTAGCTTATCCGGTTTATCAACTCTATTCCTGAAAATGAGATTTTTCTGCAAGTTTAAACTAAACCTCTGCACTCCATTGAGAAAATTCCACAGAGGTTTGACGTTACTGGCTATGAAAAATGCATACCTTATGGATACAACCTTACTGTAAAAACTTTACCAAAGTCCAACTTGATACTTAAGAGAAACTCTGAAAATAGTAGTATTTCATCTGGCAGATAGTCCGAATCTATCTAATCATATTTTCAATTCACTCAATATTGAACACCAAAGACACCGCAGCAGTGACACAAACATGGCTGCCAAAGACAAGAATGAAACAATGTTATGTACACCGTTGAAAAATATTGAACGGAATGTGTGTACACATACTTGCAGACCTTCGAGATAGATTTATATCTGAGAAACTAGTAGACCTTGATGCACTAACCATGATATATGATAATGTGTTTATATTGTATTGTTATAACTATTCTAATTAAATTCATAGTCTTCCATTTAAGACTAACAGTATACTTAATGTAATACAAACCATTATTTTTTTGGTCCTAATTTTCAACTATATTGCAATATAAACATTATTGTAACGTTTTGTAAATTGGATTTTAATATAATATTATTTTCAAAACTTTTGAGCCTTCATTTTAGCATATTGTAATACATTGTTTACTGTAATGATTTATATTTCATTGTATTACTGTACTATATCTCGAATGGGTTTATCAATGGAATGTTACACATATATGGTAAACAACATATGGCAACAGATAAGATCCCATGTGAGGAAGCCTTCCAGCTGGCTTGCGGTAGGTCGGTGGTTCTACCCGGGTACCTCTGTGTACTCGGGGTCTTCCTCCACCTGTAATTAGCTGGACGTCGCTATATGATTGAAATACTATCGCAGTGACGGTAAACCCCAATACAACAACAACAACAACAACAACAGATAAGATCCAGTTCTGTATATGATTTTTGAAGGAAATAATCATTGTGTTGTAGATATCCAATCAGTTTCACGACTTATTGGCCCGGTGTCAAAATAATGTAACTGGGTGTGGTATCATGCCACATGTCTACAACGTGATACTGCAGTATGGTAACACTATATCTTTCTCCAGTAGACATAGTCTCCAAATGACTAAAGTACTTCCGGCGGGACGTTGAACCTAATAAACACAAAATAACTACGACTTGACCAGTTATTGAATTTAAGCTAGAGCTGGCATTGACCAGACCCCTATCGCATATAAGAGACAATTCAGCTTTCAAGGATGCAACAGTTAGAAAGGTTTTTGATGTGTGTTAAGTGTCGTGATTTTTGTTATGGGGTGATCATTTGTGTCATAGCATATTAATTTCTTTTAGAGAAATTGATTTGGAGGTTTATAGCAATTTCTGTGAAGGACCAGACAACCAGAGAACCAGCTGTTCATTACATGTTTCATATTTGACCATATTTAGGTACAAGGCAATGTTTCATCTTAATACAGTTAAGGAACGAAGCAATGTTCAATAGTGATCAGATTAAAGAACGAGACTTTGTTTTACATTGATCATATTTAGGAACAAGACAATATTTGAATTGAACACATTTAGGAACGAGGAAATGTTTCACATTTTTCATATTGAGGAACAAGGCAATGTTTTCAAATTGATTATATTTATGAACAAGACCAGGTTTTAAATTGAACATATTTAGGAACGAGACAATGTTTCACATTGATCATATTTAGGAACCAGACAGAGTAAATGGACCCCATACTCACAACTCCTATGAATGAATGTATACACATACGCTAGCACAGGCATAACTGTGTAGGGAAATACACTGTAATCAAAGTAGACCGAGACTAAAAAGAGACTTTGACGGGTACATGTAAATGCACAAGTTTGTATAGAATATTACATGATCTATTACTCTGTATCTAGATTGTCTATTTCAGTTACTAGGTTATAAAATGAATCAGTTGAACACACAATTGGTTTTGCTACTCGATTATTTGATAAAATGATCGAGTATTTGTCATGCTTTCATGAATTGTGCATATATGTAGTCTTTCTGTTCGTCTTATTGCTGCAGAATACGCATGTATACGCACAATGTCGTGTAATTCATAATATGCATTTTTTTCAGGCCCGAAGTCAGCAAGACCCACCCCCTCCCCCAGCTGCCCTGGTCATAAATCCATTATCAATTACATAATGGTTGTGCTGTCTAAAGGAAATCCCCATCGTGGAACAATCTACATAACCACCTGAACAGCCAGAGAGATAGATAGATAGATTTTATTTGGCAGATATGCATTGGCATGGACAATTTATAAAACAAGTACATATAAAATTGTTACATGTTGATAAATTATATCCATGTCAAACACACCAACACCAAGGACGACACAAAAAGAGTAAATAACTCTTATTTCCATTGTGGTCCTTTGTGTTGTTGGTTTGACATAGAGAGGCAATGTATTAATTAAATGCTTTAGTAAAAGAAAAATACATAAACTATATCCAACGACAGATGACCAATTAACAAACTCATAAGGTGGACTGACTAATATAGGAATGTAATTGGCAAAGTGACAACAGTGTAACAGTAAAATATTACTTATAATTTTACATTGAAATTGAAATGGCCTATTATACTTTGATAAAAATATTGTATGCAAAATATAATTAAATAAAAAAAATGAACTTTAAAATGAAATGCCAAATGATATCTTACAAGTACATTAATAAAATTATTCAAAATGAAATTTTGATAGAATTATGTTTTTATTATAATCAAATATGATGTAAAATACTTCAATACCTTAATTTAACATAAACAAGTTTAAACCTAAGAAAATAATAATAATATTACAAAAATATAAATATCACAGTAAAAAAAAAAAAAAAAAAAAAAAAGAGAGAGGAATGTAACATCAAATTATGCTGATCACATAATAAATCATGAAGAATTTAAATATCACAGGTAGAATAATAAATCACAGTTTAAAAAAAAAAAAAATTAATTAAAAAAAATTTTTAAAATAACTTCGAATCACAGATTTAATTAAAACAATAATTGTTACTTTAAAATATTTATCATTACTTCATTAAGATAATTGATACAAATAAGAAAATTAGGACAGTGTATCTAAAAAGTACCTCTTTACTGCTTGTTTAAAAGATGAAAATTTGGTGATACATGAAACATTGGTTGGTAACAAGTTCCATAACTTGGAACCCACAAAACTGAATGTTTTACAACCAAAACTCTTAACTTTAGGAAGAGCATATGCACCATTTTTACTGAGCCTGGTATGGTATGAATGAATACTGTTTTGCTGTGTAAATTTAGACTGTAAATAAGTTGGGGATAACCCATGTTTGACTTTAAATACATGAGACAATGTAATACAGTCAACTCTTCTATAAACTGGAAGCCAACCTACAGACTTAAACTGGTCTTTGCCAGACTCCTATTGTCATATGACCTCCTGCTGTTAATGTGTAGGTAATTCTTGACTTAGTGACAGACATGCAAAATGATTGACACGTTCACTGATAAACAGACAATTATCGAGTGAAACCATGGATATGTCGTCTGCCGAACGATCTAATGATTGAAGAAAAATGGGCAAATATAAAAACTGTATATCAGTAAAAATATTTAGGACAGGCGATGTTTAAGAAATATCATGAAAAATCGGTAGGTATAAAATTAGCCACTAAAAGCAAGAACTAATTTGGGCATAAAAATGTAATTATTATCGAAACATTTTCTTTTGAGCCCAAAAGAATTATTGATTTAATTAAAAGAACTTTGACTAAATCTTATCAACGAAAATCTTAATTCACTTTTCTCCACATGTATACAGTTCCAAATCTTGAATTAACTGCGGGCAAATTAATTGCCAGATTGATGAACTTTCAGGTATGAAAGATTGCCGATTTTGTTTTTGGAAAAAAAAACAAAAAAAACAACAACATGTAATGCTTTTTTTGACGTGGGGATTATAAGCAAAACATTATAAGTATTCCGCAGAGAATCTGCACCCTTATCGTTAGCCTTGTAATTAAACATGATCAGAAATAGGTTGTTTCTAAATGTCATCAACTTAACTATTTTTACTTAATTTGTTAAGTATTGTTTTAACGAAATAATTAAATTCTTTTTTAACTTACTCCTCTAAATATTTTTTCCTGAAAGGAATTAATACAATCAGTAGGCCTATACATCATCGTGTTCACTTTTCGTAATATTTACAAATATAATAATCTATGTGTACTTTAGATTTATAAAAATAAATAAGAAATGAAAGAATTTTAAAATTGTCATCTGCCATATTTTGAGACAATGTATATGTAGATCAATTCTACTTATTCAAATCAAATCCAGGTAATCAGTAATTGAGCATTGTTACTGATAAGTAAATGAATACTAATGCACAAAATACACAATTCATGTGTAAAATAAAATATATATTAAAGGTTTTATCTTAAATATCAACTTCTATTGTTACTGAATAATGTTTGTTTTATCACTAATTAAAAGCTTTGAAAAAACAAAATATGTCAATTATAAAAATGTACAAAAAAGACACGCGGAAGGGGCCCACTCCTTCTGCATGCATCCGTCCAAGCCTAAAACGTGCGCCTGAAGATTTTTCTGGGAATCTCTTTTCTCTGTGTGAAGACTGCTTTCAGATTAACAATTAGACAGTCAAGATTAATAAGTTCGAACCAATTCCCTTCCACATCTATACCAAAATAAATATGTTTAACATGAAATTTGATTTTGTTTTTCTCAGTCTTTAACATATCTGTTTTTTACACTGTTGAGTCCAAAACTGATGATTATTCAATGCAATCGCTAATTGATAGTGTATACAAGTCACCTTTTTGTGGGGGGTGCAGGAAACCCTTATCAAATATTTTATGTTAGTTTGTGAATGGAAATGTACGATAAAACCATATTTCTGACCTGGAATAAGTTATGCCCGTTCAGTCATATCAGTGACCCCTCCCCTTATACACCATTATTCTTATTTTATTTATATTTTATTTTTTGATCGGGGTCTGTAAATATAACTGTAATCAAATACGATTGTAAAGCAGTTATTCATTTCCATGGCTTTGTACAGGTAAGTTATAACATTATAGCGCTTAATGTTTAAGGCTCGGTCCCACATGACATTTTTGCCTCGGGAATGGGATGTACTCCCGATGGAAATAGCGTCGTATGATTTTCCCCAGTGAGACCTAGGCATTGGACCGAGGGCCTTAGTTTTAAAATTATATATCGGATTTAAAAACAACAACAAATACCTTCACATTTATCCCCAGATACCTTTCAGAATGCACCTCCATTATACCATAAACATTTTATTCCGGGGGAGCATGCCCCGCATCCTCCTAGCACTCCAATCACATACGGATTCCCCCCCCCCCCCGAAAAATTCAGGTCCCTGGACTGCATTTTAGGACAATGTTTCAGAAATAGCACACTTGGTGAAATTATTTATGCGTTTTTCTTGTATAATTTATTTTTAGGATATTTACTATATTCCGATTTACAACTGGAGTTTTAGGTTATTTACATCTATTTACTTGATATAACATTTTGGGTTTAGATGAAACATAAAAGGTAACACAGTAATGAATTTTTTAACACTTCCTTGTCAATTTAGAAATGCTGCTTTGGCAGTATGAATTAAAACAACTAAATAAGAAGGCTTACGCAGGCTTTTGTCTATTTTTTAGACCACAATTTCCCCTAATTTGTAAAAGTGAACTCGGCCTTCAGGGGAGGTTACTACTGTGAAGAAGTTGTGCAGACCATTGGGCGGATTTGGAAACAAAAATGAATATATGCGATTTATGATCTTACGGTTTCGCTTGGTTACAAATGAAATATTTATACTTAAAAAAATGAGAAGGTGCATTATATTTAATGGAAGTTGGTAGCTTTTTAGCTTGTAAATTAAATTCGTGAATGGAATTGAACCAGCAACCTCAATCAAATGATTCAATTATGTTGTACGTTTAATCTTGTATACTTAAATACATGCTCATATCATAGAAATAAATGATTTTTTTCTCACGCCTGTCTTCACATTATAAATATGTTATATACCGACACTTTGAACATTTACATTATTTGATTGTTTTGCTTCCATGTGTCGAAATGAGATAAAATTCAGCCCGCGCGATCGTATTTGTTGTGCTTGCAACAATATCATCGAAGACAAGAAATCGTACGAAAAGGCTGGTAAAATATGTGTGACGGGGCTAAAATGGGGGGGGGGGGGCTCATTTTTGGTATATCGTACGTACTATTAAGGAACCATTAGTGTGGCGGGAATGCTCTTCAGCATGAAGGGGGGAGATTCATTGCTGTTAACTTCCTTCGCCGTGCGCGAAACCGCGCGAGAATAAACCCTCAGCGTAAACTTGCTGTTCTTTCCTTTTATAGGTGAGTTTCACGTACATTTCCACATGATAAACAGGTTCAAACAATGTTATGAATTATGCTCCCCATCTGTTTGTTTATTTTGTTGTGACAGAACTAGTACATTGTAATGCATATATCACTGTCGTGCCTTGACACGAGGTCCATATGAAATCCAGGCTTAGACGAAGCTAAGATGTTACAAGCCAGATAAAGAGACTTCTATGTGTTTATTCCAACATGACATTATGCTTATCCAGAAATGTAAGTTTGATAAATCGTTATGGAAAGTTTATTCTGTAATGACAATTTAACATCACTGTCGTGAACCGTATACGTCGAGCATGATTTGGAAGTGAGGTACAAGAATGTATAAAACAGAGGTTTTAATTGGTTTGTAAGAAAATTATGCTTTGTCTATTTTTGTTTACTGATTAATAAATCATATTGTGATTAACTTAATTCCACAGTCATGAACCGGACAAGGAACACATGACTTTGAGATATTGAGTTAATCCAATATTAATGTCTCAAGGGTTGTGAATTGTATAATTGTTATGATGTAATATGAATTAACTTGTACTCTGTATTTAACACTATCACTGGTATAGTAAAGGATCAACAGTTTGGACACAGATAAACTGTATTATATTCATATTGTCAAGACAAATACTGAGTGTTTCGTGTTAGATACAAAAAGATTCGATTGACTTTAACTTCCTTCGCCGTGCGCAAAACCGCGCGAGAATAAACCGTCAACGTAAACTTGCTGTTCTTTCCTTTATAGGCCATTCTGACCTTGGTATCATATGCACATTTTGTCAAAACTAAAAACTGTTGTAAGAAGATAAGTCTCTTACCATTTTTAAAATTAAATGCGTTTTACCATTTTGTAAAAAAAAAAAAAAAAAAAAAAAACATTGTTTAATTGAAAAATAATTTGCTGCTTCAAATGGGACTTTGTCTCATGACGTGAATCTACATATGGTAACTTTTATTTAGCAAAAAACATGAATATCCATATAGTTTGAGTGTGAAAACTTTCAACTGCGTCGTATCTGTCAAGTGTTTCACAGTCTCTGAATTTTCAGTTCGCTAAAACTTTTGTTTTTCAAGTTGCATATACAGCGAAAAAAAAAAAAAAAAGGAGCGTGTTCATATATGTTTATCGTTATCACGCAGTCCTACAGAAAGAGCAATAAACAAAAATATAATTTTGCGTTCAAGATGGCTGCATTTGAGTATAAAATGAATGGTACGACGCATTTATGATTCCCAGCCCTGCAAATTGTTTACACCCGAAATGAAAGTAATAACCAAAAGACTGCTTCGCATGAGATTGCGTCATCAAAAAGTGACGTCATTGGTCAGTGCCCGAATTAGATCTAAGGAGGTCAACAATCATTATAGTTTGCCCTCTATATCTATCCAATCAGTGAGCCCGAAAATTTAAATTCCTGGTCGATTTAATTTGTTAAGAGTTCGAGATTTCGCGAGACCTGTCTACTTAATTGTGATTTAACTGTTATGAGTTTAACTGCGCATGTCATTATTTCAAATTATGCTCCACCCTATTCACGTGATATTCATATATTGCGGTGTTTTCTACACCGATCCCTACACACGAGGCGTGCACACTGGCGCATGTTGACGGCATTTATAACCATTTAGTAAAGTTGTATAAATATCCATGTTTATAGATACACATAAACATAGAAATGAGGAGTATTTTTACATAGAGATGATTACCAATTCATTCCAAACGGACTCATAAGGCAAGAATAATATGCTAAAATAAATACAAGGATAGTTTGTTTGTTTATTAAGTTTATCGTCCCACACCTAATGTTGTTAGAACTTGTGGCCCGACCCAATTTTTTAATAAGTTAAATAGAATATGTTTAAACTAAACGTCCCACCGACAGTTTTTAAGTAATTTGGAGACTTTGTCTACTTGAGACAGATAAAGTGCTGTCTCACTACACAGTATCACGTCGTAGACATGCAGTTGTCATGAAAGCACTCCCAGTCACTTTATTCTGACATCAAGACATCATTCCTGGAACTGCCCTTAATATGCTGAGCGCCAAGCAAGGGTACCAATATCTATTTTTGCGATTTTGGTAAATACAAGAATTAGTTGATAAAACGTTCATGAATATCATACAAATTATGTATCTGAGTTGGTATTTCCAGGAAATTCCTATCCTTGCTATATACCGCCGACAGCGGCTTTTCTAAACGATTTTATCTTCATATTTTGTTTTTTCCTTCCTTAACATCAATCAGTTGCTGTCCTCTGATATCTTAACTAATAAAATTAACACCCTTTTTTCTCGCGGTCTGCTTTTTTGTAATTATTTTTTATATTCTTGGGTTATATATTTAGAATTCTTAATTCTAGTTTTTATACTTCTAATTTTTTGCGTTTGTTAACCTTTTGATTGAAATCATAGACCACAGGACCATAATATTCAGTAAAACGAAACTTTAAGAAAAAATTTCCTCTCTACGTATGAGGTCGAATTTTCTGATATGAGTGTCCTGCGCATAGGTATGTACGATTATAAAGACAAAACAGTAGAAACGAGAGCGGGGCAATATCTTTAATGTAAGCGTCTGTTAAAACATTTTGTTTTTAATCTTTTCTTGTTAGAGTCGCATCTGTATGTCACAACTCAGAAAGTACTTTAGGGATTAAGTTTATGCTTTATACAATGGTCAAACTTTACTTACCAAGAGCAATAACTCTACCTTGCTTCATCTCTTACATACTTGTACGGTGAAGTTATGCTTTTCTAAAACTATTGAAGGTATTGATATCATTCTTTACACATAGGGACAATGTGAAGTGACAAAGACCAATAATTTTATCTTGTCCCATTTTCTTGCTTTTCTATTTAAGTTAAACCTGTCTGCATGTCTGCAGCAATTTCATGACGTATTAAATGTATTGAAAGGATCAATACTAAGAACCACTATTCCCCTTTTTAAATTTGTCAGAGACTATGAACAATTTATTTCAATGGCTTTTATAATAAGAAGTAACTTCCCATATTTTATTTTACATGCATACCACAAAGAAATAAAGTGAGTGCCTTTATAATTCACACATTTTAAATTTCGCTTCTGACAGTGATCTCACTGCTTTGATTACCATCCGCGTGCTACATTTGCGTCCCTAACATAGCCTAATCTCTCGAGCGACGTTTCGACGTTCAATTATGACACAATTCTGTAGCATAGAAACCTACAGTCCCGGATCCCCCCCGCTGTCTTGTTCAAACAATTTTCTAGGCTATAGTTCGATGAAATTTTAGGGATTTGGGTTATTTTTTGTGCTCTGTAGTGGATTTCTCCATTGTGAGCCCCTTACTGTTGTTTTACCTGATCAGTCACCTGGCCCCTGCTCTGCCTGAGACCCCCTACGGATAGGAAAAACTTCCGTCACCTGCAACATCACTAAGTGACTATGACTGCTGTAATTCGAATCGGTCTGCTGCTTTCGGCTTTTAACAACAATTAAAGACGATCGCGACAGTTTCATCAGTTTTTCAAAACATTTTGAAATTCCTTTCTGTATTGATACAATGTTATCGTTAAATATGAAATAAAACAGGGGGTCACCAGTCTTCGAAAAAACATTAGTGTTTTATAAGAATACTCTATACAGCCGTAGTTTATGATGGAATTTCACCTATGCAAACTAAATCTTATATTTTACTTCAAATGGATCAAGTCAAGGTTAAAATTATGTGACAAACAGGCAGAAAGACCAGAAACAAAATGCCCCGATCTATCCCCCATCCCTCGGTTGAAAATGTCTAGATCCATGCTTGAGATAAAATATACCTACTTTGACTACGCACGTGAGATTGTGAGGTGAATTACATGCCTTGATTTACATAATCTATGTGCGTGAGATTGTGATATGCCTGCTTTAACGTATATATTATACAAACAGAAAAAGAAGAGTGCATAATAAGTTCCCAAGATTGATTTTGTACATGTATGATTAATTGTTTTGTAGCCGTCGTCATTACTTTTGTAATAATATGCACATTGCCGTTTTGTAGATGCACAATATCCACCGTGCCTGTACCATAAGTAAGAGGTGGGCTTCAAGTGAGTGGAAAATTTCCTGGTGATACGCATCAAAATTAATTAACACGATTTCAAAACTGCATTATATCAGTTCTAGGTAAATTATGATGTCAATAAGGAATAGTCATAAAGTTGTTCATAATTAATATTTTCAAAAGTATATTCAGGAAATTAAACCCGTAAAACAATAAAATCACGAAACATAACATGGAGTCCGTCATATTGATTTGTTTTTGGTTTTTTACAATATAGACTTGACTAAAAGATCGCGTTAAAGTAAGTAAGTCTTTCATGAACAACAAAATTAAAAATAAAAAATAAAGAAAAAAAGAAACCAATACTTCCTCTAAGATTATGTTCTTCGTTTACCTTTTTTTTAATCAAAGTGGTCATAGAAATATTGAGCCTCTGTTTTTTACTGTCACATCTTTATATGTCAAACTGAAAGTAATGCTGGACCATACTGCCCCCTTTTCAAGCCTTGCTGAGTTTGTAAATGGCTGGAAATTGAGATAGGAAAACCCAGACTATTGACTATTTGAGTTTACCGTCGCTTCGACAGTATTTCAGTCATATAGCGACGTCCAGCTAATTACAGGTGGAGGAGGAATGCACAGAGGCATCCTGGTAGAACCACCGACCTACCGCTGGAAGGCTTCCTCACATGAAAATTCGAATGACCATGCCGGGATTCGAACCCACGTGGTGAGGGGCTGAGTGAGTGTTAAAATCAGCGACTTTACCCTTTCGGCCACGGAACACCCAGTCAAGATTTATTAAAACAGAGAGATCTACAGCCCAACCTCCATTGTACTGTTACGTCCATATTAGTTTGTATGACTATATAAAAGAAAAACGGAAGTTACAAGTAGAAACAAATTATACTTTGTGGTGTGGTAGTTGTTGGTACGCACTTTAGCCAAACGGAAGTTATGATACCGCGCATGTGTGATGTTGATTGCGGTATTGTGTGAATCGTGTTAGACGTATTGTGCATCAAAATGTTAACCATAGATATCCGAAAACACGTTGAACTTTTGTTATGATGATGTACTTCAAAACCAAATGCATTGTGTTACTGCTGATCCAGGTAATTTACATTCATTCTGTTTCTATTTTAAACGTCAATGTGCAAGAAAGGAAAACGTATCGTCGTTTAACACTTTTCATGAAAAATAATGTGAATGGATGGAGTTTATTAAATTAAATGGCGGAAACAAGTTGCGATAAATTATTATCACGGAATGAAATGCGATCCACGGTAACACTGGTTGATCAACGTATATACATTTTGTTTCTCCTTCATTTATTGCTTTCTGTTTTCTTATGAGCCTAAGAAGTATATTGTGTTTCTGACCCAATTTAATTTTAAACAACACAAAGAGAACAAAACAACTTCACCATCTAAACTCAAAATACTACAAAGATAACATTTAAATTCACTATAAGCAATATAAACCTCTCCAAATAAATAACATAATATTTGTTTCGGATATCAAACTTTATGTATGATTTGAATGCTTTGTTGTTAACAAAGGTAAATAGATAAATGTGTATGTAATATTAATCTCTGTGTGTGTGTGTGTGTGTGTGTGTGTGTGTGTGTGTGATATTTGGGATATGGATGCACAAAGAGCGCGGTCTAGAGGGGGCACATTGTTTTTATATGAACAATCTCATTCACTCAGGGAGTATATGCAAAGACTTAACTATTTGCGGAAGAAAAATACTTTCTTGATTTTAAAGGTCAACTATTTATTGTTATTATATGAAGTTAATAGTGTACTCACAGGATGTAGGCTAAGAGCACATTGAATAAGATACTTAAAAACAGAGGATGGCAGCTTTCCCAAATAACGCGCTTTGTGGCGTGCTTCGAGAGTTAACGATAGCACGCCCACATGTCACACGAGTAATATTTACCGGCAAGGGTTTTCTTGCCTTCATAGGCACACATGTAGAATGATTGCTTACTGATTGATTCCCTTAATTGCATCTCGCCGTGTTGTCGATGAATATCACTGAAGTTTGTTCCTGTCAAAAAATAATCTAACAAATAATTGATTAAACAAAATAGCCATATCAGTATTATATTACTTAAAATATCCATTGGAACTTACCACTTCACCGTCCGCCTTATTTGTCGATGCCCTATAATGACGTCACACACCCGATAACGTTGCTTCTTTTTTGTGGTTGTTGTTGTTGTTTTATCAAGTATTTCCGCCATTTTCTGTACACCTATGAAAAAGTCGGTACATTATAGCTCGTTGGCAGGTAAATAATCAATACATTTTGAAAAGTGAACCGCCAAAAAACTATTATTTATAAACATCATGCCATATTTGTTTACTTGCTAAGTTCGATAAAAGAAAGAAATGGACTAACGTTCAATCAATTTACAGCAAACACAAACTGCAAACGGCAGTCCCCAGCCCCTACATTTTGAACTTCTTTCAATATTCATTTAGGATTTAAGAGTATAAGCTGTGGTATAAAGACAGACGATATGGCTTTAATTTTACTTCTTTGTTCAGATCAATGTATAATAATAAACTTAACCAGATATAAAAAAAAGTTATTATTCTTAGAAATTCCATAAATTCTTTAGCGCTTCATATATTAATAAACTTAAATAGATATATTAAATGAGTTTTTTTTTGCTCATCTTCATTTTTAGTAACTTTGTTTAATAAGCTGTTTTTTTTTTCTATTTTTTTTTACTTTAAAAATGTTATTCTGCACGAAAACATTATAATTGTAAATAAGTATATAAGTATAGTCAAAAACGATATAAATATTTGCATTCCTTGAATGATATTTTCATTTTGCTTGAAAATTTGAAGTAAATTACTAACTTAATAAAAATTCACGAAATTTTTATATATGAAGACAATGTACCAATAATCACGTCTTATTGAAATGTCTGTTTAGTTCTTAAACATTCCGATAATGGACGTTAGGGCCTTTCCACTGTTTTCAATTGTCATTGGACAAAACTCATTTCGGATAAGGTCATGCGTTCGAATGATACCAATATGAATATCACATGGTGTTTAATATAGAAACAAAGGGGCCACAGACGTATTTCGAATAAGACCAGGCATTTGAATAAGACCTTAGGTGTAACCAGGGATTGATTGTGTTTGGATAAGAAACTTATCGCCCCCAATGAATTGCGTGTATACAGAAGTGTGTGTGTGGGGGTGGGGGGGGACTATAGCTCTGTTGTTTTTGTGGTTGGCGTTTTTGTAATAGCCATTTAAGTCAACCGCAAGTTTAACTGTTGTTATTCAGGTAGAGATGTCTTCACTGTCAGGTATAGCCGATGAGCTGTAAGACTTGTCTCCTTATACGGTTTTGATGTCCCTCTTTTTAGTGACTTGCTTCTCAGTGCAGTCCAAGCACCATTTCCTTGAACAATGGTCATTAATAAATGCCGCTTCGCTGGATGAAATTCTTAAAACTTTCTAGCTCCGCAGTCCCCCATGTACTCAAAGTTTTTAACGTGTTTTTGAATTGATATGTTGATATGTGGTGCTTTACCATACTTTTACAATCATGAAATACTATGGATCTACATAACGTTCCCTGGGGACCTCTACAGCTACAACCAGAATATACGAATACGTATATGATACTCGCTCTCTCTCTCTCTCTGCAGATACAATTAGAATGAAGATAAATTTCTTACTACATTAAATTCTATGAGATATATCAACTCCATATGAACAAATGTATGAGGACAGTTGTATACCAGCACAAATCTATGTCATTTTCACCGTTTTTTCTTAATCGCTTCATTAAGGCAACAATCATGTTAATAACACAGAATACACAATAAGAATTTCCGCCGATTAATCAAGTATAACAAGATTCGATTTGAACTTGATATACTTTAGAAAAAATAAAATTCTATATCGCCTTCCGTATAAATAAATCAAATAAAAAGACCACAAAAAAAATGATAGAAAGAAAGAAAACGTGCACCAGATACACAACTTCCGTTTTATTTGACCTACACTAATCGCGTTTTCCACATGGATGAGGAAATTTAACCAGAATGGAAATCCCCGACCGCATTGCTGTTTCGGTATTGAAAAGATGAATTACATCAAAATCAATATAATCTTATTTCTTCTGATCCAGGTAACGTGCATTCTATTTTAATTGCGTCAAGATCTTTTTAATATGTGTATGATTAGGAAATATCTATACAGATTTATTTGCAATTGAAAGGAAGAAAAGGAAAATGGGTGGGATATGTGCTTAAGATAAGATAAGCTTTATTTTGAGTCGCCAAGGCATACAA
The DNA here is from genome assembly GCA_021229015.1 of Solen grandis. NCBI lineage: Eukaryota > Metazoa > Mollusca > Bivalvia > Adapedonta > Solenidae > Solen > Solen grandis. Next base: position 50,044,525 of record CM037786.1, on the reverse strand, counting down.
ATAACATAAGCTTTTTAGAGCATTTTTAACCGACTAATTAACCGTGGAATATTGTTAACAATTGTAATTTAATAAAAAAAAAACACAAAAAAAAACCAGAGTACAGAGTCTATTTTTCTCCTTCGCATAATACAAGAAATTAATTTATATGGATAATACAGTCTACACCATAACAACGTTTATAGATTTAATACATAAGGTAACTGGTTCATATCCCGGTCATTTATTTTAAACTTTTCAGCGTCTACTGCTCATCTAGAGTCCAAGCGCTGGTCTTTTCAGAAAGGACTTTACGTGTTATGGTGCCACGTAAATAAACCATTTGGTCTATTTTAGAATAACTCGGGTCTCCCTTCAATACAACGGTTGTCCTTTCTACCTACTTTCTCTTCAGAAAATAAATAAAAATAAAATAAAAAAACAGGATCACTGATGTAAATAAACGGGTTATCCTTCATCGAAAAGTTTACATAAATACATACATAGCAGGCTGTCACAAGTTGTTCATAAATATTGTTACATGATAATTTAAGTGCACACACCGGATGTAAGATAAGAGGATGAAATGATCTTATAGTTACACCAAAGCATGCGTGTGTTCTAGGGTTTGTTGATGACTTAGCTGTTAGTTACTCCTGTTGTTCTTTCTTTTGTAGTTGTGTTTAGGGGAGGGGTATTGAAATCTGATACATTGACCATCTATCTGCAGTAACGAATGACCTATCAGTTTATTTCTCCAAGAATGTTTGATTGTGGTCTTTTGGAATTGGGGAAATCTTCACAATTAAGTAAAACACTGACATTAGAAAACGAGTAAATGATCCGCTATTTCATATCTGAAAGAATTTCCGTCCTTCTGTATGTCTGTCCGTCTGTCTTTCGTATACGATATCATATCAGGAGGAGACATTCATGAGCTTGATTCAATATCGTTTTGTTCGAGGTCAAGACATATTTATCCCCAAAGGCGTTGTTCTCGTTTTTCAAGAGATGGTTTACATCAAGAACAATTTCATCTTTCTTTCTGCTGACCCAATTTCTTTTTTGTCTTCATTCCGATTAAATGTATGTTATTGTGTGTTAAAGGAATATTTTTTTTTTATATTTATATAACTGTTTGCCTTGAAATGAAAAAGGTGGGACTGATCGGATGAGAATTCGAAACGCATATTATAATGGAGTGTAATGTGGTTCACATTTATTGGCATATAGTTACAATGACTCATCAGTTAATTATATTATTTGTCTCGTTGATAGTCCTAACATGCATAGTTCACAAAATATCCACAACTAGCTCCAGTGCAGCAACTTGGAAGGCCATTTGCAATTGAATTAATTTACACGTAATTGGCTATTTTCGCTCTCTACCAATATATTTCATCGTGACACTAATTTTTTGTCCTTCCTGTGATCCAATTTTGATATGAAAAGCATTACTATCATATATCACCGTGTTTGCTTCTTTTTCATAAATGCGCATCGTTGTTTGGTCACTTTTTATACTTTTATTATTTTACGAGTTTACGATAACCTAAATACTTTATATGTGTATGTCTTTTCTTTTATATACATCAACACCAGATCTAAGATTTATCACAAAAGACGTTCGATGACCTTGATAAACTGAATCATTTTCCGCCTTTCACCCGATTGTAATCAAAATTTTATAAAGGAGAACAAATTATATGTACTTGACTGTTTGTCATACTTTCAAATCGTTTAAGCTCAATTTCCTATCTGCATAATTTGCAATTGTGACACAGAGTGAATAGTTATTAGCTCAGTGGTAGAGTGTCCGCTTTGCGTTCGGAAAGTCTGGGGTTCGAATCCCAGCCGGGGCACTTCCTCCGGTGACCACGTCAAACCAAAGACGCATACAATTGGAACTAGATGCACCCTTGCCTGACACTCAGCAAAATTGGTTTGCTATGGAATCTCGGAGTACACAGTACTGGTTCTACCAAGAACGTGTCTCCCGTGTATCGGTGCTATAAATTGGGTACGACAAGGAACCAAGGGGTCTTTTTTTGCAAAATGAGTTAAGGAATTGCACCAATTCTTCCATTCACACATAGGGTACATGCAAAGGACTGAACTACTTCTGTACTGTTAATACTTGATACATAACTAGTGTGTTGATGAGTAGGATCAAGAAATAGCCCTTTAACAAAGATTATAATAGTCGGAAAATTAAGATTCCATGAAATGATATGAAATAAAAGCTACGAATGAAATTAAAGGATAATTAGCAAAGACATCTGATATAGATTAAGGAATCATATATTTAGCACATGAAAAAGACAATGCTTAAAAAAGAAACCAATGTAATCCGATCCTATTGTTTCTCTTTGTATTTGACATACGGCCAGTGACTACATCATTATGATAAAGCTATTCGTGGAAGTGTGTTTTTACATGCAAACACCGGATGTAAGATAAGAGCATGCAAAGTTCAAAATGCTTGACACACTTGATGCAGTACTAGATTTTAGGTTAAATCATCTCATACAAATAAAGATTTGTTGTTGGTTGTGTTGTTGTTGATTTAACTGTTAAATTTTTTGATTTTGTTGATATTTGTATTTTCTTTTCTTTTTCATTTTATTTTTTTGGAGGGGTAAGGGGGAAGGTAAATCTTATACCATGGCCATTTATCT
>CM037786.1:49991768-50041768 GCA_021229015.1 Solen grandis | reverse complement strand
ACCTCCGAGAATCTTCAAAATATATCTCGAAATATAAATGCCACCGATTATGAACAAGGCTTTGTTCTGGAGGGTTGTGCACGAACTTCCGGAATGCCGTTGACGTCAGGACTTAATATGTCATTTAACGTAAAATATATATACAAGCGGTCCCGGTGGCAGAGTGGTTCGAACATTAGCAGTAAAACTTCATCGTGTCCACTTAAGAATGACAAAATATTGTAAGTGTCGTAAAATTCGTAAATTGTTATGTTTTGAAATGAAATTCCTACAGATGATGTCGATGAAATTGATTTTCTGGTTCAAAATTGCATGAAATACTTTATTATATTCATTGTTAAAATTATCAAAATGTGACTGGTTCGTTTTTAAAGTTTTTATTTTTAAAAAATAATTAATGTTTATTTATAACATATTTTTGATATCACGGTATCCTAAATTTGGTGATATCATTTTGAAAGTCTGTGGCAATAAATGCATCTAAAGTGTTAAAGTTTGTTTTTGGCAGTTTGTAAACACAAATTTTATGATATTGTGACGTTATATGGATTCAGAATAACGGTATAGTAAAGGAATTTTTGTAAACATAATTAATATTAGACGCGTTGTGTAAGGTGCATATAGCATGTATTTCCAGGGCTTGTTGACTTAAATCCACCATCATATATTTTCGACTATGAACTAGGTAGGTCAGCATGCATAGATTACATAAACGGCCAGAATGTAATGTAGGCCAGAAGACAAATATTGTTCATGTGGATATCATAGAAAACAAGGGAGATAAGTCGTCTAGTCTTCTTGTGGCAACAGCTTACTTCCATACTTTAGTGAGAGACTCGTTAATTAGCATAATATGTTACTAATACCTGATTTAATGATTATTTTCCAAATTGAATGAATACTGTTTATGTTATACCGATTTCTTTCTTTATGCTGATATTATTAAAGACTTTGCAATGTATGTATGTATGTATGTATGTATGTATGTATGTATGATTTGTTCATATTTCTATATTCATTGATGTACAACGTCAATAAATATATTATTTTATTTAGAAAACCCACGAAAACTTCAACATAATAATGGCACATATCATTTGGTCCACAACTTACCGTATAACCGTTGCAATATAATATTTGATTGAGTTGCTATATTAATGAAAAACCATTGCTAACTTATGAATACAATATGTACATATAATTATCTTATTTGTAAAATCATCAATAATTTGTAGAATCTTTAATAAGAGACCTTCCAAAAATTCAACTAAACATATAATGTGACTTGTGTTCATTTAAACATGTTTAAAAATAAAAATAAGTATCCTCTGTTTATTGTATCATGTGTGTATATAAGGTAAGAAATTATTTTTTTATCAGGTGCCATGTGTACCGATCGATCCCTGTGATATAAATGTATTATAAACGAGGCAATAAATGCTGATCAATATATTTCGAAAGGAAGAAACTAGTATTCGGGCTGAATTGAATGTGCAGGATGTCTCCAACCATACTTTTGAAATAAAATATTTAAACAATGGACAGAAAAATATATATTATGTGATAGTAACAGTATTATCTATATATATGGCATGACTTTCTAAATGAACGTATAATGTAGATATTGTTACTTTTGACGCGACTAAGAATTAAGATGAGAATCAACTGTGCATGTGATTTGTATGTACGTATGTTCCAAATGTATTTCCTTATCCAGCTATTAGTATCCATTGTGATAACATTCAATAGTGAATTCATTTTAAACGACGCAATTGATACTGATCTTTATCGGAAGGGAAACAAATCAATGTCTGGGTTGAATTGAATATAGCGGATGTCTCCACTTATAATCATGAAATGGACAATGGCCTGAGCAGAAAACAATCAACAATATTGTCTGCAGCTATCAAGTACCAAGGAACATAAACGCCTTAAAAGCAACAATGCTGAATAGCAATAAAACCACATTCAAGATCGATTTATTTGGTTACAGTAGGTACATGAACGTGGTTTTACTTAGCTGACTATACGATAATAAATCATACATTTTGAATACTGCGAAATAATTAATTTTCGTGGGACACTAACTTTCGTCGATTTTGTTGAGGGTTATATCCATTAATACTAATCCCCTTATTTAGACCTCACGTTTTCTAGAACATAGATCCATGAATAAATGTACTCATTAAATTCTCGTGGGTACATAATCAACGAAATTAAATGTCAACGACAATTAATGATTTTACAGTACATGTATACCGAATCTATATATTATTCAAATAACGTTAAACTAATGAACCAGCTGTATTGAACATGTATATCAAGCAGAAAACTTGCACACTGTTCCGAAAAGACTGCCAAATAAATATAGTGAAAAGAGAAACCCCACTGGCCTGTGAAGTTAAATGTGAGAATGCAAAATCAGACTTTATTGATTGTTTTTAAAACGGGAGAAATACATAATATATACCGGTAAGCATCCTAGCATAATTCACACAAGTGTGTTCTTGTCCGGTTTTAAGATTGGTTTATTATACATTAACGTATTCAGTACTTTGAGTTTCAATATGAGATCCAGAGATCTAGCGGTATTTTTGTGTTGACGGATTTATATTCTTTAGTGTAACATTTCACGTTTGTAGTCAAGGTCGGCTATGGACTTTCTGTAAATTCCTCTTACTGCAAATTGTTTAACGATCAAAAAATATATATAAACGCAATTCAGTGTTTTTCCTTTCCTTGTTCAATGAAGTACATGTATTTAAAAACGTATTCGATATTTCCTAGTGTGCACCTCACTCCCTTGATTGCAAATTAAAGTTAGCTGTAGCCCTATGCATGTTTGTTAACTGTAGATATTCATCTGCTAGAACCTTAGACCTTTGATATTTAGACCGTTTTAGTTTACGGGATCCAGTATCATTGTTCATAATAACTCGATAATCAGAAAGCAACATGAAGAAGACTAGTTTACAATAGCCTAAAAATTGATGTTGTTAAATCATTGGGTAACTGACTACGGATTCGAATTGTGCGTGTTTGATCCCAACTTTGGACTGGTATTTTTTAAAACCTTATATGACACAAAGTCCTGGTCTAAACAACGTGTTTTGGTATTATCATTTTTTGAAACTTTTTAAAGAAACAATGTTATCACTATTGTTAAAACGGCACTCTTACAGCTTACTGTAACACTATGTTATAAAATATATATTTTAAAAGCAACATTTCGGGATCACTCTTTCACATTTTGCATAAACTTAAATTCCTGTTTATGCAACTTGCTATTCGATGCTTTATCTGTAGATATATTTGATTATTTGATATGCATTACATGTATTAAATATAACTAAATGCAAAATTACAGCTATTATGTTATAGTTATACTACATATCTGTTCCCTCCAATGATGTATCTTAAACGTCGATGGTCATTTGCAAACGATATTTCCGTGTATTTTCTTTTCTTTCCACATTATAATAACTTTGTTTAAATTACATATTCGAAGCACACATTTTGCAAATTGTATTAATGTATACAGTTAAACTTTAAACTTACAACATTTTTTTTAAATTTAGAATGTATACATGAAAATGCTTTCACTAAAAGCATCACATGCTCTCTTCCATGCGCCTGTTACAAAAAGTTACAGTTATAATAGATATAATACAGACAAATTTTAAGCACTTGCAACATCTTTGACTTTCAACTCTCACCAGGTTCTAATTACTGGTCCAACAAAAGAATCGAGTAGAGTGATTTCTATGAGTTACTCATTACATAAAACATTTTTAATTGATGAAACATACCCGATATATAATATATATATATATATATATTAATAATCATAGTGTGCATATGTTTATCATTAAAGTGATACAAAATTTAAACATTTATACATTTACTATACACGTTTGCTCATATAAAAATAAGATATGATCTACAGAGGCTTAAAACATCGCTTGCAAATAATTGAAGCACTTGATACATTATTTTACATTGCCGTCTCATTTTTTTTGTACTTTTGTAAGAGATGTGGTATTTGGTATATGGTACATATGCCTTGTTTGGCTGGATGCTTAACAAACGCATCTTGTTTAATATAAGATATCACCCTTCATTATCATGCTATGATTTTTAAATGTAAAAAGCAATATATATCTTGCAAAGCAAAGTATTAACTTATTAATAAAGTTTGATTACTGTCCCATTCATAAAACATGTCCGTGATTTATCGTTTCATAATATATCCGTATCCAACATTAAAGGAAGAACATACGGTAATGCCCTTGCAATGGTTTGTGATTTTTTTGAATGATTAAATAATCAATACTTTTAGTTAATTACATGATTTCTTAATATATGTCACCTTACTTCGCTCCTATATAATGTGATTCTTTTGGCGAATCATGTTTTTGTCTATTTTGAGAACCGTTAAAATGGGTAAAATACAATTATATTAAAATAAATGAAATTGAAATTGAGGTTAAAAAAACGAAGCCTACAGAAGCCTATTACAAACTACGCGGGTTGTTCCGCATATTGAACCACATGTAATCCAATTACATTATAAGAATAGATATATTATTCTACGTTTATTGGCAGCTAAAGGGATATGATTTGATTGGTTGTTTTACACATCTCTAGAAACGGTGTAAGAAACCAAATCAGATTTTATTACACAAATATGCTATAAGACAGAAAATATGTGCAAATGTGGTCATATACAACAATTCTTTTAAACTATAACTGTCACAGAAAATGTATAGCAGTACGTGGAATTCTAATCAAATATGGATGGATAAGAATGCAGTAATATATGTAAGAAGTTTAAAGTACATTGAAATGTAGCATTTTGCTTTTATCGCTTGTCAAAACAGGTGTCGACCGAATCCAAATTTTTCTTTTTCCAAATAATATTTCAGGCTAGAGCTGTTAATTTTGAAAATTAGATATTTCTCTTTCATTTCACAAAATATATTTTCATTAAATGAATAGTGAACGGATTATCATTGAAGCCCGATTTTAATTTCCCTCTAATTATAAAACAATGGAAACAATCATCATTCGGGAAAAATCGAAAGATACGAGATTCAGATACAATCAACCAAACTTAAAAATAAATTTATAATAAATAAATAAAAAATATATCTATCTGAAATGTGGCTTTGTTAGAATAAATGCAACGAACAATTAAAAGATAAACATGTTTTTGAAAAAAAGAAGAAATATGTTGAGTGTATTTGAGTTTCCATTTAGAATTTAAATATTGAATGTTGCAGACCGTTTCAAATTTATCTTTATTGTTGTATAACTGTTCTATCCAGCTATAACTGTGTTTTATATTTATTATTTTAATGCTATGCACAAATATAAAAAAGGAAAAGGGTTAATAGGTATGTGTTATTCTTAGTATATTACTGTTAAACTTCTTATTTTCTTCCCGTTATCAATCCCGTTATGCTGTTTACATTGATATTTATTAATATTAAAAAAAACCCAAAAAACATAAAAAAACACACACAAAAAAACAACACGACATCTTGCATATATGACCTAACATTAAACCATATTGTTATTACTAACAATTGACATAGAAACTCGACGCATAGTAATGTTATCAGATATTAAGCTATATCCTCCAATTCACGTTCATGTAGGTGTTGTCGATAGTCGCTTGGTAGGCAACCACGCAATCATGACAGAAGATGAACTGCTCCTGGTAGATTATACAAACCTAGATATAGTTTTTCGTGAAAAAAAAAGTCAATTTATTCTTACTTTAAAAAGAAATTTGCGTAATATTGTTGTATTATCCATCTTATAAACAAACTATTAAGAATGAAAATGGAGTCCGTGTAAAAACGACAAAAATGAGAAAAAAACATGTCTAATAAAAGCATGAGTAACGCTTTACATTAAACATTATATTCCTGTTGCAATAAAAAGGAGTTTTCTTTATCTTAAAATAACAACATATACTAATTTTTCAACATTACCTCGCTTGGTATCGCCAGATGCCTTATTGACCTGAATTGTCTGACAGTGTTGATCACGTTAATGTTTTGTTCATAGTTTAACTTCTGGATAAGTAACGCAACGACACTAAATAATCCGCTCCTTTCTGCAGCATTCCTGTAAAAATGATATAATAATTAAGGTAATTTGCCTTACTTGTAAAATGTGATACAAGAAGAGGCAAACTAGGTAAAATGTAAAAAAATGTGCAACAACAATTAGACAATAATTTATTTATTGACAAAAATGCTGAATGATAATTTCGTGTCGTATTGTTGAATGACTAGCTCAATATGTAAGGCATACGAGTTATACATATAATGTTATAACTAAGACATTAATTTTTCATTTATTGTTTTGATCTGCCTAATGTTTAAAATTCTGAGATCTTCCGTAATGAAAGATTGAACATTTTTATTAGTTATTGTGTAATTGAATATTTGTATAAATTATATAATGATAAATAAAGAGAATGTGAATGAAGATATATTTGTGTTTATTTAAGGCTTTTGACCACCAATCATCTATGAACCAGTAAAATATAGGTATTTCTACAAAAATATAATGGAATTCTAGATTTACATACAGGCAATGTATAAGTGTTCTTCCGCCATTCCCTTCAATCTTTTCGGCAGTTTGTTCTACATCAGAGACCATATGAACAAAGTTTGTAGCATCAATTGGTACTGGGTCACTGTTCTCCCACAATGACGGCTGGAAATGGTACACCGTCCTTCTTTCAACTCCACGCTGTGATGCGAAGATATGCAAAACACAAATTAAACTTTTGGCGAAGTATTTAATACTGACGAGCGCTGCTGAATATTATCAAATATGATATAGACTGTCAATGTCTCATTTTTATGACAGTATAACGTCGAATCCTGAAAAAGGTATCATTTCTGAAATAATCATGTGACTTGTGTCATTTGAATGTAAAAGTTCATTTCTAAATACATGTACAGTAAAACCTCTCCAGAGCAACATTTGACAGAGACACAGAAATATGTTGTTCTAGGGAGGTGTTGCTCTGCAGAGGTTGATGAACGGTGTTGAGTACTTGAACTGAACGTGAGCATGTCAGAAGTATGTTTAATTTTAGCTGAAAAAATGATAAATATTTTATCTATCTGACTTCTTGTGCTTTCTCTTTCTCCTTTCTCATTCTCTATCTCTAGTAATTTTGTAAGTTTTCTCTGCATGAGTGTATAAAGCATCATTGTAAGTCTTAATACATGTACTAAAGCACCTTACATACAGTAATATATGTGATTGTATGTGTGTGTGACTGCATGTGTCTAACTGTAAGAATACATTACATAAGAAAATAAAAGTCATAATTAATTTCATTTGTTTAATTTTCACCAGACATTTTTTTTTTCAAACATGTAATATACATGTACGTGTGTAAGCATATCACAATTTTTGACAACTGTCAGTATACTGTATTTTGTTAATCAGACATACCATCGTCATTATCAATTCACAGTTCCGACCATTCTTTTATGCCTATTTGTTTTCCAAACATCAAAAAACATGGCGGATCTGTATTTCACAAAACAGGTGATACCCAAATTAAGGTGTAATAAATCACATTAAACCTGTGAACAGCCGGGAGCAAGTCATTATCAGCTATAACACGCGTGACGTTGCTGCATCTAAAAATAGATTTTGGATTTACCTGTGTTGCTCATCAGAGGTTAAAATAGCCGTAGGGAATAATTACTGTGTGCCGTTTACCGTAGCTAAGAGGTGTTGCTTGTTAGAGGTAAAAATGCATTGTTAACGACTGGGGGGGAAATAAAACTGTCGCTCCTCAGAGGTAACCGCTCCTTAGAGGTGCCGTTTCGTGAGGTTTTACTGTACCTATATATTCTTGCTGTCCCTTAAGCAGTTTAGATTGTCTTAAATATATCAAAAATATACCAACAGTTCACAAATAAACTGAAAAGACATACAGTGTGAAACCTAAAATTCAAACATTTCTACCTATGAAAGCAAAATAATAAATAAAGAATATACACACATTGGAAAGATTGACTTTTAAGCATTGTATATACCAAGATTATTTAGTTTGATAAAGATTACTTACCCCCTTTAGTTTCGACAACTCTAATGTGCTCACTACATAATTAGCAAAGGATTCACTATGTGTACAACTAAGTGTGTAGATGCCGACCTCCAATGTCTGGTTAGCTGGTGGGAAGTAAATTCCTGCGGTCTGAAATAAAGTGACGTGATTGTTGTAGAATAGTTTAAAATACAACTAAAGATATATTTAAGCCAATTAATATTAAATGATAAAAACAATCGTAAATATATCTGATATTCAACCTTACGACCCATCGACTAGTCAAGCGGATATAGACCGATTGATACATAAAGTAACTTCATTACAACGTATTTTTACTTTGTTGTAGAAACAATTTACGCATTTTAAGAATCAGATGTTTCCTGGTGATTTTTTTACATACAATTGAACTGAAATATGGATGGGTAGGTTCAACATAATGCAATATCACGATTGAAATTACAGGACCAAGTGTTTTTATGCATTCATTTGACGATCAATGGAGATACACAAGAGATATTTTTCTTAAACAATAATACGGCAGGAGAACTAAATACGTTTTGTAGGAAGTAGTAATGGCATTCAATAAGAAATTTAAAATGTTATTACGGAACAAAGAAGATCAATCGTAATGTGAAACTCTAATAACATTAACGTGTATAGGTATTGCATTTCAGAAAAAGACAAGGACATTAATAAAAAAACAGTTTTTTTACTTGTTCATGTGGTATGTTTGGATCCATTGACACAACACAAGCGATGTTTTCCTGCATAATAAGTCTTACAAAATCCACAAGAGTTTCCGGCAAAGGTGTTTGAGCAACAATAAATTGCTTTCTTTTTAAATAACCCTAAAACAAATAAATGTTTAACATCATTGATATGGTTTTAATGAAATATGAGGATTGATAACAGAAAACCCGTCAACGAAGACATTATAGAAACATGTTCGACAATAAATATACGCCAAACTCTAAAGTAGAATCCAGGATCTTAGTTTTCGTAATGTACTGATCAGGTACATTTATGCACAAACAATCTTTAAAACATTTACATCATGTGAAAAATATCTCTGAAAATTTAGGGATATTGAGGGAATCTAAGAAACTTTGATATAGAACTTACATTTACGAAGGTGGCGTTGATGTGGTCACTATTTCCAAGGTTTTTGGACTCAAGTTTTACTCGATAACCTAAAACAATGTGGATGTATTCAGCAAAACATATCCTTACTTAAAATGATTAAATAATGAAAGGCATTGTGAAAAAGAAAATGCAAGCTATTTGAAATGTGATTACTTATACCTTTTTCAATTATGCATTTTTTTCCATACTGTTTATATTGTCATCCAAATTATTTAAAAAATATATGAATACCAAAAACCATTAACAAAATCCCATTCTGAAATGATTGTTTTATCAAACTTCATTTTATAAAATATAACACAATTCGGAATATTTCTTTTTTTTTTGTTGTTTTCTTTTAAATGTTCATTGCTAATTTCTACATACATGTATTCTTGCTTAATAGATACGATGAGTATTAGTAGCATGCATATTATTGCATAATTCATACATATTCGATTAGGTTCCCACCTTTTCCTGGATGAGGTTACTTATATATTGCTACTCTATCATAGATAAACATCGATAAAAGTGTAAACTAGGTGCGTCAGATAATATCAATTCGAAGTACATTTTAAGAATCAATAAACGATAACTAAAATTGCAGTTGATATCTGTTTACTTAAAGAGTGTATATATGACAGAATGTTTGTTTAAAAGAAATAAAAAAATATTTGTTTGGTCGGTTTTCTCACAGCCATATAAGCTCATTGTCGAAGACGCTATGAAATAAAGGTTTAACATAATCATGAACCATATTTATACCAGGAACATCAGTTTCTTTGTGGTTCATTTTTTTGAAACCCCTGTTAGTCTCCATATCTGGTGATCCCTTGATCACAGTCTGCAGTAGCTGAAAGGGAATAATTGATATATGGATTTGGAAACTGTTGTCATTTAAACTTATCATGATCATGTTAACACGAGCACAGCATATAAAAATAAAGTTTATAAAACATCAATGTGGGAGTAATTGTACATATATAATCAAAAATGTCTGTTTTCATAACTACTTTTGTTTAACAGATGTAGATACTACAGTCAATTCATTCCATGCTTTATAAATATCGAGGAAATATATATGCAATGTACTAAGATATTGATCATTTAAACATAATTAATTTGGAAATGTGTGTATGAAAATAGGTTTCGACCCTGTAATACATGTATGTATATGTCATTCTATGAGCTCTTTTTTCTATAGATTTATATTTGGTATATTTTTTTTTCAATCTTAAGTGCATATAAAATTGTATACCACAGTACATAATTGTTTATTTAAGAATAAAGCTGCTGAGAACGTGTATTTTATAACATAACAGCAACAAAATCACCAACGCACATTGGCATGGTTTTGAACAGCATGCATTTTTGGTTTAATGAACATATCTAAAAGCTCGAATTACTTCGCTCTTACAAATCTTATTACCTAACTCGTTTAAAACAACGTAACTGTCACACATAGATTATGTTTACTTAGGATTTGGTTTAATGTTGTTCTTCATAGTTAATCAAGTTGTTATATATAATATTGTTCTGTGATCTCACATTAAACTGATGCCGCAGTTCATTGCGCCCCTCCTCTGTGACGAACCATGCCAGGTGTTCAGGTGACAACATCTGACTGGGCAACGTCAGTTCGTGAACCAGGGCGTGGTGAAGAAATATGTACTGGTCCTGTCATATAGAAATGTAATCCTTCACCTGCAGGTTTCTTATTGAAAACAATTTATTTTTTATTAAGTTCTTGTAAAATTGTCCAGTCAATGATGACCAGTTTGACTGGGAACTTGAATAATTAGCTTACTCAATTTGAACATCTTTTTTCGAACTTATGTTTTTTTTGGCAATAATAGAGCTTTTTTGATCTTTTCTCTTCCAATGTTAATTATCAGCCATTTTTTGGCTCTAACATGTACACCCAGGCTTCGTTACCTGTTAGCTATGTTTCCCGACTGTCACAGCCTTTATTTGTTTTCAAATGTTCTAGGGAATAATTAAAGCGTTGTTTCTTGCTTTCAGTGAGAGACGATGAATCACCCGCCTAGTGCAAACCTTTCTTAGGTCCTGCACTTTTTTTTCAGATTGTTTGCACACTGCCTTCAGATATGTCATTTCAAATGGCTATATACATATACTATATGTACAACTTTTTATCTTTTCCCAGCTTTACGTAAAAACTGTGCGCATTTAAATGGACTGAGATTCATATAAACCAGAACTTTCCTCAAATATTTGCTATGAATCTAATGAGGTTATGATTAGCTACGAATTTCAGTCATTTGAAACGAACTTTTCATAAATTAAACGGATATCATTGACTATTGTACACGCCATTCATGTGCATTGTAGTGTGAAGGACACCTTGGGTACGGATACCTGTACGTGACAAAACTTTTAGCAAGTCATTCGTATATAGAATACAAAAATGATTTTGAATTAATGTATAATCACGTCAATATCTCATTTTGTTTTAAAGAAAATGAACATAAATTGTTGTATATTATACCAAATACATTAATCTTAAAGAAAACGTATTTTATTTTTGCGATGCCAGGCATTCTACGAAAAACTGAGATACACAAAATGAAAGGGTATATGCAACATGTAATACATACTACATTTTGAACCAGATTTATTCTTTGACCCCTGATCCCATTTACACAGCCAAAGACGTCCACGTACTGTTCCTCTGATCCCTCTTGTATCAACATATCAAGTGCAATATACGTCCCCGTCCGTCCGATTCCGGCGCTGAAATTCATTAATTCAGTTCATATAAGAAACATTTTTATGTACTTTTAAAAGACTGATTAGAATTTTTTCCACAATTATCATATTAATTAGCCACGTCTAAAGCAAAGGAATTGTATATATAGTAATAATGCCAATAAAAACAATATTAAATGGCTGATTTGTGTGATTTTTGTTTTCTCCACTATTGTCAGGTTGTGTTTCTTTCATAACTGAATAATTAAAATCAATTCTGATATAAGCGTCTAACGAAACGCTGTTTAATCATTTTCTTGTCACCACGAACCTGCAGTGGACGATTATTGGTCCATTCAAGCATTTGGGTATTCCAACAACCTTGTGACGGAACTCCAGCAAACTTGTAACGTCATGTGGCACACCCCTATCAGGCCACGCCAAATAGTGTACCTGGTAAACACGTCGTCCCTTGGAACCCTTCGTGTACAATACTTATATTATTAATATGTTCAATATTTAAAACAAAGAGTTCCAGTTAAAAGGACATATAGTTCAAAATACGTTAAAATAATTTCAAGAAACACGGAGCGTTTGCTATTTGTAAAGTTCATGTGATTAATGTATTTTAATAAATATCGTGACAATAAAATTGTGAATATGCGAATATCAATTATCTAAGATAATTCTTTTTGAAAATGTATCGATTGTTTCTGATTTTTTTTTACTTATTGTTCTCTATAATTATGTAATAATAGTGAAATTGACCTGTCTAGTAAGGAATACAAACGTATGAATATAAATGATAAAAGCGATACCTTAACGACATTGAGGTTTCTAATGGAGAATTCAGCGTAGTTTACCTCCGATATTCGATATACAGTGATATCGCCATAAGTTTCACTTTCTGCTTCAGGCCAATACTGTTCACATTTCATTTTCTGAAGCAAAATACGAACGATGCTGTTATAAGTGTTCTTGAATATATCAAAAACATGTTGAATGGAGGAATGTGTTTTGAAACGCAATTAAATGTCTTGAGATGTAATTACTAATTGACTGCTACATTGTAAATATCAGGAGATCTCACATTACACCCTTACAAAAACATATAATAAAAAAGCATTAACGGAAATTGTAATTGATTATCTTGAATAAGATAATTGCTCATTACTTCAGATATTTTGCTATATGTAGCCGCTCTACTCATATAAGAATCTTACTGAAAAGTTGCAAATGAAATTCTGCTTAACCATTAAATCAGAAAATAAAAAATATCTTTCAAGAAAAAAATTGTTAATTTCTTTTTAATTGTTTGTACTCAATTTGCATTAAATAAAAAGATACTTTAGATAAATAATAACTTACAAGTTGAATCCTTGTGATCGTAAATTTTTGACTCACCTCGCCCTCCATAAGTCTTGTCAACATTACAATTTTCTCCACCTTCTGTTGCCAAACCATTGTCCAGAACAGGGCAAACTTGTCCATTGCGGCCTCTGTGGGTCCTTTAAAAATAAAATTCGTTTCCTGAATTAATTGCACAAAAAAGCGGTGTTTATATGAATATTACGATTTAACGCAAAATATGTAATTCAAAGTTAACTAAAGAAAGGCAAACAGTTCTATAAGAAATCAATCATTATTAAAATGAACACTGACTCCAGAAGGAGGGCGGTGCATGTAAATGGACAAAAACAACAATAAAAAACAACAACAACAAATATAAGAAACAACAACGACAAAAAAACAACAACACACACACACACAAACACACACACACACGCACACAAACATACATGACCTGTAAATATGTAAGGCACTTAAAAAAGTCAAAATGCTAAACAGGTAAATTTCAGATATTTGATGCTTTGGTTATAATATCATCGAAAAATGAACTGTGTTTTAGCTCATTTGATTTATTTGATGTTAAATAATATTTCATAATTTGTCTCGTATAAGATATTGAATAAAAGTTCTTATAATTTAAATGTACATACCTAGACAAGCAATGTAGTTCTGTGATTGTTGATAGCCCTATACAATAAAAAATGAGTGGATAAAAAGTGTCAGTTCAGTTCCTCAAACAACCATGTACCAGTACGTCATATATACACATTTCATTATAAATGTCTATGCTGTTAAAGCAGCTCTAATATAGAGAGGAAATGAATTCAAGGTATTGAATGTATACAACATCTTATGTTTCGTCATTATACTGTACTTTTGTTCATTTACGTGTTTCATTTCCGAACGAAAACTGCTTCAGATCAGTTCAATAACATTACACGATTATATGATTATATGAATGTAATACATGTAATAACACAAAAGATTCAATAAATGCACATTATTGACGTTTATATACTTACATCAACATGACTTGCATTGATGTAATCCGACGTTTCTCCACTGAGCTTTACACGGTTTACATCGTCTGAAGCAATAAAAGTTTTCATGACTTTAAATACTTTCAAATAATTTATGGTATTTGCAAATTGGTTCAACGATAAGTTCAAATACATTATTCTTTCTTAATGAGACTTGATTATGAAATATAACTTTACTTTTTGTTTGAAATTTTTTTTTAATGATTTTTACCTAAAACATGACTCAGTGCAACAAAATATTTAAGTAAATAGATAAAAAATATTGGCTCAAAATCATCTTAGAGCAATAATACCTTTAGTTTTTATGAATGCATATCAAATTATATTATATTTTAAACAAATATTTGTCTTACAAATTATGTCTTTGACCTTGATATCCTTGATATTATCATTATTATACCTTTAAACTTTATAGCACTTTTATGTTAAAAATGTAGAAGAAAACTGGATTAATGAGAAGAACATTCAGATATAGTTTTTAATATTTTAGACAATGTTCAACAGTTATCAAGGACGTACATGGGAAAATTTGTTTGTATCTATTTCTGTATTTATTTTCTGGCTTCACTGCCGCTGTGTAGTCACGTGACAGCCCGTCTGTTAGTCTCTGAAATAAATTAACTCCATTGATATTCACATTCACGTGCAAGTTAGCTTTAGTTCTTTCTCTTTATTTTGAAAGAGAAGTACATAGTTTCACGTGTTCTTCTTCTATCAAATATATTCATAATAGTATAAAAGTATATTTATATGTGATATCGACTTCTAGATAGGAGTTTTCCTTTAAGATAATAAATGTAGCTTCTCTTCCAAAGGAACATGTAAATAAACTAAATTCAAATAAATTACAAAGGTATCTATTGAAAAATCAACAGAAATAATATTATTAAAATAACTACAATAATACAATACCTCGAATTCCTTAAGAAATTCATCCGCAGACTTCTCTGCTACTGTTTCTGCCAGTTTCTCGACAGGGATCCTGCGCCTGATCAGACCGTCCGTGTTGTAATACGTGTCATTCTGCTCTGGTATTTTCCCTGAAGAAGGGAAGAATATTCATATCAATTAATAGCTTAACAACAAAACTGTATAAAAAAAACTTACTTAGCTTATCTAGCAAATTTTTAAAAGACTATGAGAAATTATTGAAACAGGAAACTTTAAAATTATTAACATGACAAAAAGAGAGACATCAATTACAGCATAATTGGATGCAGGTATATTTCATCTGGACTTACCATCATCGGTGTCTCTCTCGGATATATTTTTCTCGTTGAACTCCTCCAGGTCGTCATCGTCCATGTAGTGAGGCAATTGACGAGGCACAAGAGGAATATTTAACTCTTCTTTTCTTTTAACGTCCCTTGCTATCCAGCATTGGATATTCTTGGTCTTATCTTTTTGAGGGATGGAATACAAATTTTCTAAAAACATCATTTTGTACTATAACTTATTTTTAGTATATATATTCTTTTTTAATCATCGAAATTTACATGTAAATGTAAGATATTTAATTTAATGTTTAAACGAGTATTTTATGGATACATTTCAAAAAGTGACATTGTCTTTGTCGCAGAACAGCTTTATAATGAACAATATTTCAATGATTTAACAATTTAAGAGATCAAATAATATATATATATATATATATATATATTCAAATATATTTTATCTACATAAATGTATTTTCATTTTGAGTGTTGACGAAGTCTTTTTCGTTTGTTTCTTCATGGTAAGAAAGGATACATACTATGCGAATCATGAATCTCAATATCTGTGAATAGTTATGTTGTACATACCCAATTATTTTTGCCGACATGAAGGTTATTCAAAAATATTTTCTAAATTGAATACATGCGTCTTTATAATTGAATACATGCGTCTTAATCGATGTGTTTAACAACGTTCATCAAATAAATTATAAACTGTCAGTATTACCTTTCTTATGTCCGTCAGTGCCTTCTCTGTATCCATCCTGGTTTAAAACTGCATTGTTACCTGAGAGATTAACAGAGTTTACAAGCTATACATAAAGTTTATTATATCAGCAATCAAACTGGGATAAACAAATAAATCATAATATAGATAATTTAACTCTCATAAGCTTATTTAATACATTGCCTTAGACATTTTTGGAATATAATCACAATTTAGACAGCTACTTAGAGACCAGCATACAAACATGTGTTTTGATAAAGAAACATAACATGGGATGTTATATACGAACTTAAGTCATAGGTGATAGAATATATGAACTTAGACACATGTGATGGTATATGCAAACTAAAGACAAATATGTTGGCATATATACAAACTAAAAATGCATGTGATGGTATATACAAACATAGAAGGTGCATTTGATACATACGAGCTAAAGTTGCATGTGATATAAACAAGCTAAAGATGCATGTGTTGGTATATAAGAACTTAAATGATGGTAGGTACGAACTTAAAAAGCATGTGATTTTATATACGAATTTGCTTGGCATTATTTACATAAAAATGATATATATGAGCGAAGTCACATGGGAGCTCTAGGGAAGGATTGGCTATGACATGATTAAGGCTTACTCCCACCTGTAAAAAATCATCCAATCACAGACTTTGCCTTAGTAATATGTAAAATAGCTTTTACCCTGCTCATTTTCACAGCATGTAAAACCAATAAGGGAACCAGTAAACACCAGCTCAGTCAATGTTCTGATAGTCCAGTTCAAAGTTCAAAATACGTCACTAGTTCCTTATGAACATGCTCTATATCTGCTGACAAGCTTTTTTTTCTTTTCAACATTGTTTTACCGGTGTAAGCGTCCTACCATCATCACACTCATTCGCCTTCCAAGAATGCAGTCATTTATATCAAATGATACTTATCAGAGCAATGGCTGCACTTTATAAACCTGATTTAATGAGCGTGAAAATTATCAATGGATCACAAATATATCGAGGATTTTCGGGATCATTATCAAATATAGGTCTTGTCTATACTACGGAAGAGTTCTAGTAGATATCCCAATGATAAAATTAAGAAAACATAGAAGTACAGTGCATTCAAAACATATAACATCCATGCTACCATTAAACACATGAACTGTCTGATGGAATAGATATTATTATTTTTTTTTTTTTTGGATTTCTGGTTTACCACAGAAGTCCACCTACTGTTGTTTTCGAATCCATGTACTGTTGCGGCTGCTGATGAATTATTCGCGTAGACAACTTGCTTAAAATCGTTGCCTCTTTGTCTTCGTTTTCGTCTGAAGATAAGTATCGTCATTATTGAATCAAATCCATCATTGGTTAAGAAATTCAATATATTTTTTAAATGACAATTCACACATAAATGCTGATTGAAAATGAATTTCAACAATTAATTAAAGGTCAAATATAGAAAAAAATGAATGATTCATTGTTTTATCTTATAATCCTTAAACAATTGATCAAGTTTTAAATGTGTTCAATGGGCTGTTAACTAAGTATCTTTGATCAAGCTTTAACTGTGGTAAACCTTTTGATCGAATGGACGAACCAAAAGGTGGTCTACTCGTACATATTCTTAAGGAACGAATGCTAAATGTTCTTTGCCTCCCGAATAACAACTAAAATTGCAATAAAATGTGTATGGGTACGTTTTTATGTTCTTAATCATGATTGATGATCATAACCCACCTATAGAAAACACAATCACTTTTCGAAATTTCAATAATGTATAGCAAAATATAAGGTACATTTTCAATTTAAAATGTGTAAAATTATGAAATGTCCTTTCTGAATTTTGAGTTTGACACATTTGGTCTCCAAAAATGAATTAAAAATTAAAAAAAAATGTCCGAATTATCTAGAACCATTCTATTTTCCTTGGACCGTTAACGTTTTTCACGATCATTACTATTAAATAATACAATTCTTAGTTTCAGTACAAATATATTATATTTTTTAAGGAATGGAAAGTTTCCTTCCTGGTTAAGTATATTAGCCCACATTCTAAGTTCCTTCAATCTCTACAAAAATGAATTCACCAAAAAGTAAAAGAAAAAAAAAAGCAAAAAAAAAAGCAAAAACAGCTTTATGTCTATATCTAAATTAAATTTGGCATTACATACGATAATGATCTTATCGAAACAAATACACCATATAAATTTACCTTCGATATATGAAAAGGACCGCTAGCGCGACACTCACAATTAAAAACAAAGACCCGCTTCCTGCTACCCCACCAACCACTACCCCGCTGGTACCGCTATCATCACCAATCTGTCCATTGCTGTCTGCACAAAGGTGCAAAACAAATATTGGGTTAAAATAATCCATATTGGCAAATTAGGCAAGAGACACTATGGAAAACAAAAACTCATCCATATAGCTTACACGAGCAATATGTACATTTTTGGCATGAAATTTACACTATCATCATATGTCCAATAAGTGTTTCTGCCTATCTGGGATGTGTGATATTGGAGGACTGAATTATGAAAAACATGCTCAGAGAGAAAGTTTGCATTTATAACTAGCTTACTCTCCATCTGATGTTTAAAAATAGTTCTTACTTGGGCAATTAAGCTGTTCACAAGTTATGGTGTCATTTTGTTCACCAACGCACTCGATTCCGCCATTTTCTGGTACCGGCTGGTTGCATGACCTCGACCTTATTTTGTTTCCAACACCACATGTTACTGAGCAAGGTATGAACTCCGACCATGGACCCCATCCCCCATCCACTTCAAAACGTGTTGAAGTAAATATATGTTTTAAAAAAACTGCCATTTACATTAATGATAAGTTTTACAATGACACTCTGTCCTCCCCGGTTAAGTAGGCTCATAATCATTCGGACCTTAAATAACGTTTTAGTAAATGGTGTTCATTAATCAGTATTATCTTCATTCATCTTACAGAAATAAAAAAAAAGATTGAAATAGATGATTATCTGCATGAATTGCATCATTTTCGCGAAATATAATAACATGTATATACGTTCTGCATTCATTTTAATTTCAAACCGCTGAGTGTATATTTACATTTATTTCAATGTTATCTATATAAATCTTTTTAGTCCAAAATTCAGCTGGAAAGATATAAGGAAATCGGGTATAAAAATACATAATGTATTCTTATATTTGCATACATTGAACCCTCGATACACTGACATAGTCGTACAACACCTTTATTCAGCTGGGGACAAACGGTAATCAATGCTATTTTAATCCGTTACACTGACAAGTTCGCCTTCCGCCTCAGACATTATAAATCGGTGACCAACTGTCACGTATTACTGGTGATCGTGCTTGTACACTCACATTGACCACGACCGATCTCGCCCCGGCATTCAACACAACTTGCCCTAAAATTTTGTCACTTCTTATCAATAGATGGGAATTGGTTTAGACAATGTTTGTTCGTCCCATCGACATAATTTCAGTCATTTGGAGACTATATCTATTATAGACAGATATATTGCTGCAACGCTGCAGTATAGTTTTGTTTGATTCTTTAAATTGAAATAGATTTTCTGTTTATTTAATTGCGATGTTTTCCCAGGGAACATCCGTAAATTATATATATTGTAATAAGAAGATATGCATTTTCATCAAACGAGATTACCATGCCTGTATTCACGTTGAATAAAAGTCAAAGCAGTAGACTATATTTAATTGCTTTGATAATCAAGGCCAAAACATAGATTAGACATGGTCGAGCTAAGTTTAGAAACTGTATAAAATTATCATCAATAACAAGTAACATGTATCATATTCTTAAGGAATGACAAAAATGTTTTCTCGCGTGGATTATTATCATGTTGTCCACATTTGTAAATCAAGTTACGAGTATGATATACATGTTGTTAACGTTTTAGCTCCCTGATACATATATATTTCACGTATTCCTTTTTTATTTTCGAGGGAGGTGTTATCAAGTTGCCTACATAGCCGACACTTATTCCATTCTACATTGTATTATATATTTTTATAGGAAATTGTACTTAATAATGAATAGAAGAGAATTTTAAACAGTGAAATTATCAGGATATCAACTTTTATTTCTAGGTATTTCATCGAAAAGCATCAGAACAGGAGCATGAAACAAGGTCGAGAGTTAAATTTGGCAACTTTTTAAAACAATCGACCATGGAAACGTTAACACAACACAGAAATTCATTATTGCCTATTTAATACATAATAACATCCTGCGGACAAAATGAATGGCATTTTAAAAACAGTTAAAAACAGCTGTACTGTTTCATTATAAAGTAATATATTTGTCACTTCGTTTGATGAAATTAATTACTCTGACAAGTTCAAAATAACGATATTTTTATTCTAGGAAGAAGTAGTGTCGTTAAATTGAGAATTCCCTGTATCAGGTTTGGGGTCAAATTCAAGCTTAGTTGGTTACGTGGAAACACACAATGCATCATATTGTTAAGGCTACCTAAATAAAATGATTTTCTTTTGGTATTAATTAACATACAGTCCGCATTGTTAATCAACTTCATGATATACTTATTAAGTTACTGTAAAGTAGGAATCGAAAACGTACACACAGACCATGTCTGCAATTTAAATAGATTAAGTGTGGTCAACAGAGACTATAGCTTACCTGGACAGCTGGTAAGATTACATATTTTCTTTGACAATTTATTCCCAATACACGGTAGACCACCATTTTGGGGTGCTGGGTTATCACATGATCTGGACCGTGACTTTGATCCCCAGCCACATGTGACAGAACAGAATCCGAATTCTGACCAATGAGCCCATTGTCCGTCAACTATGAAGGTGAAATTAAAGTAAAATATTTCGATTTAAAACAATTGAGATTCCGCTAAAAACAAATTATTAATGATCTCAAAAGTGTTAAATACGTAAAAAAACATTTCATAAATATGATCAATATGATTCAAATGTATTACTTCATTTTTTAATATTGGTATTTAAATCAATTGTTGTATATGTTATATACCAATATTGTGGTACATTTACATACCACCACATTCTTCAACCATTACAAATATCTCTTCAATTCAACATCTACTCAACCATAAAACAAATACTAATAATATGGCAGTACACTTAATTGACTCTTATAAATAAGGCCTAGCCTACATTATTTTGAGACAGTATATACTTAGTATGAGTCTTAAAGTTGGACTTTATCTATGTGACAAAAGTCTGGTTTTATAATTGGTTTGTCTGCAGGCACATATTTTAAACATTGATTTTTATAATGTTTCAAAATGGATAGCATTTATTTGTAGAGAAATGATTCTTCTTTAATTCAAGAAAGCTTTTGGATACAGAACATCTTCTTTTTTTCTCAAGCACATGGACATGACAAAGTTTAGTCATTAAAATATTGGGGTTCTTTTAATCGTTAAAGCCAATACGGTAACAGATACATTCTCATCGACTTCAAATACCGTGTGCTTTTTTAATATTCCTGTAAAGCACCAAATAGTTACGCGAGTTCACTTGTCCTTTTTTATCTAGTACTCCGTATAGTTTTTGGATAATCCTTGACCCGATTTGTATCATAATGCAACATTTGAAATGTCCATTAATAGTGGAAGGGCTATTTAAAAAAACAACAACAACAACAACAACAACAACAAAAAACACAACAAAAAACCCATTATACTTTCTGTTATTCTTGTCAACCTGCTTTATTTAGATACAAAGTGTATACTACACCCACACATGGACAATATAACTTAACATATTCTAATACTCAACTCATGTAAGAGTTGACTGTTGACACGATGAAGGTTAATAAAAGCGTTTTGCTTAAGTTGCTTCGTGCAATTTCCCCTTTTTCGTCATAGTTTTCAGGTTAAGTGGAGAATAATGATCACCCTACAATTCATAAGCCGAATACGAAAAATAAATCGTGCCAAGATAAGAATATGATATTTTTTATCTCGTTATAGCGAGATATTTATCTCGTAGAATTGGGTTAAATATTATGTAGTAACGATATCATTGTCTCTAAATAAAGAGATAATGAGATAATTATAATAATATGATATATTAGCAATCAAAATGTTCAAAATACTAAATAAAATCTTTTAGTTAGCTTATATATTAATAACTCTGTCAAAAGCAAATAAGGAAGTAGCGTTTGGGATATTAACTTTTATACACGTTATAGTTATAAAGATTATTGAGATGCTATTTCAACACGGAAATAACAATGTAAGGATTTTTTTCATTCTAAAGTTCGATTTGTATAGACGTCTTTATGAAAGGTATATACTATAATATACAGTATTATAGACAAATGATCAGTTCTTTCTATTTTTAGACCTCCATGCGATAATTGTCCATATATGGAATTGAACGACTGTGATGATTGTGTTTATATGTTTATTCTGTAGGCTTAAAATGTAAACACGAGGTTATACATGTATACTGTCTAATGACAAGGTTTGTAAGTTCCAGGTATACAGGGATGCGCGATACATTATGATAAAAAGTACAATAAAATAAAATATTTCTAAACGGATATGTCATTAACATAGCAATATTATTATTTTGGAATTAACTGTCTTGGTGTGAATACAATTTGCTATATATGCTTATGCTAGTTGTACTGTTTGAATTTCTATATTACCATTTTACATAAGAACAGTACATGAATGGCCTTTGACACGTCATTAAGAAATTCAATATAATAATGTTTTATGAATATGTGTAAATATACAAATGTTTAAACATATTTCTTTCTCATGTAAACAAAACGCTTAAACGTGTTTCAAATTTCCATTATACTACAACCCGGCATAATTGTTTCACAAATCATGCTAAAATATAGAGTCTTGATTAAACAAAACAAAAAAAAGTGTCTACAACTTACCTATTTCACATGACATCCCATGATATCCCGGTTTACATCCATTTATGCACTGTCCAGATTGTCGATCACACACGTTTCTTCCAGTACCGTCTTTACAGCCCTCGCTACACTGGGACTGACATGTTTCACCGTATTTATCATAGGGACAAGAATGACAGTGGCCATTGGATTGATCACAGATGGTATTGACACAACTTGTATAGCAGTCATGTTGACACTGGTCCCCCCATTTATCAGAAGAACATACACTGCAACTATATTTTCCATTAGAAATTCGCACATTGTATCCTCTGACACATGTCTTACACTGATATGCATAGGTGCAATATGCACAGTAACGTACATAACAGCTGATACAACTGGAACTAGACCAGTAATATCCAGCAGAACATCGATCACACAAGCTCCCGTAATATCCTTCCTTGCAGCTGGTACACATATTCCATGACGTACACGTGGTACATGTACTTTGACACTGATAACAGTGACCGTTACTTAAGAAGTACCCCGCCTTACAACCGTTACAATTATCCCGTGACGTACATGTGGCACAATTTTTACGGCACCGGTTACATAAACCCCTTTTCTCGTAGTATCCGTGTGAACATTTCGAGCACCATTCAAAACTACAACTGTCACAATTGTAACAGGCGTTTTCTGAAAATGTATTTATTTTAATTATTTAAAAAAAAGAAAGTGATCTTAATATATATTGAAAATGTCAATTTTTAAACATTTATCAGGTTCGCTGATTTCTTTTCGTTTTTACGCATTTTCGTAGTTGTAAACTATAAGTTTTATTCAAATACAGCTTCCCAGCATAAAACACAATATTAGCACTATCAAAGATATAACGATCTGGACCAAAGCGATAAGTATTGACAAATATGATGTCACACATTATTTTTTATGATAAATGTGAAATATATTTAACAACAAACCTACCAACACACCCTACCATAGCACCCAGCCAGACAACACGTGCAATCATATTTCCCCTCATGTCTGCAATAGATAAAAATGCATACTACATTGTTATATCATATAAGAGTAGTTGCATGACTAGTTGGCTCGGTGTCAGGATAATGTGACTGGGTGTGGTATCATGCAACATGTTTACGGCGTGATACTGCAGTGTCGCAGCACTATATCTGTCTCAAATAGACATCGTCTCCAGATGACTGAAATACTATCGGTGGGACGTTAAACCCATCAAACAAACACATATTTTATATAAATGCTACCGATTCCCCTAGACGAGTGATGATATCGTTCTCCGCTAACTTGGAGGTCGAGAGATCGTCATATCAATATCATATACGAGTGTACTGATATAGCTGACATGTGATTGGTGTTAAATGTACAAGGGTAGTTGCAGGACTGATTGGTCAGAAGTGTCAGAATATTATGATTATGTGTGGTATCATGCCACAACGGTGTGATAACGTCAGCACCATATCTGTATCTTGAAGATCAAAATTCTGAATGTACTAAAATACAGTTGACGGGACGTTAGCAGATGCAATTAAGCAAATTTAAAGCAAAATTATAAAAAAATAATTTTAATGCGTACATTTTAAATAAATAAATAAATCTGGAATGATGGATGGATGGATGGATGGATGGATGGATGGATGGATGAAAGGATGGATGGATATGTACCATGCTATTATTGCTGACCCTTAATTCATTAAAAATTACTAACCTGCAAATCTTAGAATTTAGAATAAATATATTCCATTATACACAGCGACGGACATTAACCACAATGACTTTCGATAACGTTACTCGTATGAAACTTATCACTATACGTACAAGGAAATTAAAGGATTGAATGTATTGCACACACATGTAAATGACATCAAAACGAAACTGACATTTTTCACATCTATATCACAATCAGGAAGTTTTGAATTTCACCAAATGTATTTTAGAATAAACTGCCGAACAGGGTGGTTTGTCTTCACAAATCTACCACGCTGAATAAGGATTACTGTATTTTCACACATACGCGTATACAAATGGCACTAAGCAACTTTTGCATCGTTTAAGGTAAAAGTCCTTTATATCCACGATGCATGTAATTCCCATTGATTGTGTCTAAAATGAACCAAACACTGAATAAATCACATGGCAATCAGTCATGTATACTGAACAAAATGTATAAACTCCCACCGGATACCGGTATTGAGAGTATAATGAATTGTGTGACTTAAAGTTTCGAGGCTGTTGTTGTTTTGTAAAATATTGTCGGAAATTGATGAAATCTGGAATAAAATATGAATGTAATCACTTTTTTTTAGTTTTGCTTCAAGGTAAAACGACAATTCCTCAAACAATGCAATGGGCGTTAAGAATTAAGGGTTTTTTTTATCTATCAGTGTGTGTTACGCCTATCAATTCCCATCGACAGACGCATGGTAACCCTATATAATATTCTGTTATTGCAAAAAAAAATGGATGGTTTTTCCAGCACAGGCAATAGCGTCACAGACGGTATTGAAGCTAATTTTAGAATTTAAAACCTTTATTTAGAATTTTCTATTTTCGAATATCAACAAATGGCTGATCACATTCGCTACCCAGGACTGTGAAAACGCAGTGTTGCGGAACGTGTTAAGTGGTGCCATTATCACCTGATTCGGTAATACCGTATTTTATATATAACTGATTTAAAAAAAAGTTTGTTTTTAACATTAACGTGGGAGAGTGGAAAACCGGCCACTATATTTTCATTTTCTACCGATCACATGTAAATTAGCTGATTTAAAGAAGCAATCAATGAGTGTATGACCAGATTGACACGACACTTATATGACTGACTCTCTTGAATCAGAATAAACGCAGGTATCTTTACCAAACACCGTTTTGCTGTTTCTTTTTATTTCCATTGCTTGCTGCCAGATCTTCTATGTGGCTTAACCTATGCCCCAAGGTTTAGTCACAAAGAAGCAAAATACCCAAGATATCTGAAGTATTAAAGGTTAATCTCTTCTGCTATGGTATTTATAAACACACAGTTAACACTCATAAATAAATAACATTAATTTTGCAACTGACTTGACTAATTAACCTTAAGTATATATTATATAGTAATTCATAAAAATATTCCTTCTACAATGATCTTGTATAGATATGATCACCTTATATTAAATAACTGCTTTGCTCAATTGGTTATCATTATAAAGTGATAGTTCTATAAACAATATGTTTCATTCATTGTCACTAAAATCAGCTGAATAGGATGTAACTTGTTAAACAGATTTCAATGTTTTAGGTTACACTTTACATGTTGATTGGTGGGGTTGTATATACTTATGCATGTTTTTATGTACGTTTAATAGCTTTATCGTTTAGTTTTTATTTTCGTCGTGCATAGTAAATACATATATTTCCATACTGGAACATATGAAAAAACACATTATCTAACTAACACACGAACCTACCATTTGTTCTTCTAATTATTTGTATTATTTTGTTTCATAATATTTGATAAAATTGACATATGACACAATGTTACTTTATGCAGTTTTATTATGCAAAATTGTTGTGTTTGAAGTTTCATATATCTTAAAATAATAAAATCTAAATGATTTAACTGAATTCAACAGGTAATTTTTATAGATATGTTTTAACTGGTGATATTTCCCCGCATCCTCAGTACATGGTTTATATATGTAAAAAAACAGATAAGCGACTTGAGTTGTGGATAATGAGTAGCTCGAATTCATGAAGCTTACTTAATTTCGATGTGTGTTTATGAATGATTATAATCTATTTTGCAAACATCTTATTATTATACATGTATATATATAATAAACGATACAGTTGATAACAAGAAATCTGTCCTAAAAGGAAAATATTTAGTATCCGGACTGAATTGTATTTGCCAATGTCTCCATCCATAATCGTGAAATCGTAAGATAACCTACCTACTCAATGCATGGGGTGGGACAGATTTACATGCGATATGAACAAACCTGTCTCCATCTAAGTATCAAGGAAGATAAATAACTTCAGTCAGAATCACCTTTTCTTCAAATTTCTTCAATTGGCGAGTTTTTACATAAGCTAAGTTATGTTTGTTATGATGAGTTTTATAGTTTAGGATATTTCTTGAAAATATTATGTTTACCCGTTGCATGTTTCATAGTTTATTTCGTTGTCGCTGTACATAGTCAGTACATGCATGCATACACACACATACATACACACATACATACATACATACTTACTTATTTTTTTTACACTGAAACACATGCAAACACCTATTTTTTTACTAACACACTTATTTAAAATTTGTCCCCCTTATCATCGGTATTATTAATGCTATATAATTTTGATAAAGTTTGCATATCATTTACACCATATTGCTATGATATATGCATTTTGCATACATACATTATAAATGTGTTTGGTTGCGAAGAATAGACATTATTTTGAAAAATATATGCGTTTACATTAAAATATAAGTGTATCTATATTTATCTATATCATTCCTCCGATGACCTTATTATGTATATTAAACATTCTTTTTAACATGACTGAAATTTGTCAAAATCCCCTGTAAATGTATGAAGTAAGTGTTATTCAGACAATTAACTTACGTCATGGATTCTCCTATTAATATCACCACTTTTTATATGAGGAATAGTTTAGATGAAGCTTTCTTAACTCCAAGTTATTGTTTAGAATAAAATTAGTATCTATTGTGCAAATATCTTAATATATTTCAAGTGGATACATAATACACAATGCAATAAACACTTAGAAATATGTCCGGAAAGGAAAAACACAATTGCATTTGACGGATGTCACCACCCACAATCGTGACATTGTAAATAATACCCTCCATGCATAGACAGATGAATAACATTCGATATGACCTTGGCTTAGTGGCAAGGAATATTAACAGTGTATGTCAAACATTACTGAATGTCTCAATCTAAATATCAAGAAAGAAATTTGTTTTAAAAGAGAATACATACTTTATATATATATCAAGTACATATGCCAGTTGCACATGTAAATGAATTACTGTTTACAACGACATGATATCTAAATTGTTTTTCAAAGATATAATCACCAGTTTAAGTTTAAATTCACAAACATGTGAATACAATTGTTTATTCATATTAGATAAACGAATCACCAACCCAATGAAGATGTGTAAACGCACATTCAAAAATAAATAAGTAAATAAAATAAAATAAAATAAATTAAAAAAATAACAACGAGTCTTTTTATATATACTCAGTCAAAAAAGAATATTTTCTGACATATCGTGAAATCTTTCATTGAAACAATTTCAACAAATATGACATAGGGGTCAATATAAAATTGACACTTGCTTTGATAAGACTCGGTTATACAGCATTTATCAAAGTACCTGCATGTAGCATCCCGATCCTTATTCAATCCTTGCTTCTTTGTTTGTCTTGATTTCGAATGATTTTATTCAATTGAGGTTCATTTCCGGTCAATCGGTGCAGACCGATACCACCACCGGATATCGATTTGTGCTACACAAAGCACACGTGCAAAACCACTAAGTTTGGTCTTTATTCGAAGGATATGATTTAATCCTAATTAGTTTCTAAAATGAATAAAAGAACACTGCTTATTATTTAAATTGGTGTTGACATTTTATTAAAATAATTGATCAATATATTTTACCAGTATTTATATTCAACTTTGATTTAGGGAAAGTTGTAATTTAAAGGCAAACATATATGAATCATGTTTTTACATTATTGATCATATGAAACAATGGATACCGAAGTTATGTAAATGCACTCTTAATTAAATATATGTCATCATTAGCTGCTGATAAGTCAAGCTCGAATTCCACAATCGATTTTCAGCGCTAAGCAATATTTAAAATCTTCAAGATTGCAGAAATATAGTTCACCGTGTCTTGTTTTACGAACTGTTATCTAACTCATAATGTTATCAAATTTTAAGATATTTTATAAGAGAATCAAAAAAGATAATATACGCATTTATTTATTCATGCAGTACGAAGTACGTAAAAATGTTTGGAGTCTAACATCATTTCCATAAAAATCTAAAGAAGCACCTGTATCTTTATTAATGGAACAGACATTGATTCAGATAATCTAATTTACAAAATGCACCATTAAGCTATAGGTACACCCCTCTCTAAATCCTTCCAACAGTCCGTCTCCGTCTCGTCGTAAAGATCAGTGGTAACGCCGTAAATTATCTGGCTATTGTAACTCTATTGGATTTGTAAAAATGCGAGTCAAATCCCCGTTAC
The DNA here is from genome assembly GCA_021229015.1 of Solen grandis. Classification (NCBI taxonomy): domain Eukaryota; kingdom Metazoa; phylum Mollusca; class Bivalvia; order Adapedonta; family Solenidae; genus Solen; species Solen grandis. Next base: position 50,012,322 of record CM037786.1, on the reverse strand, counting down.
TTTTAGGTTTCTAATTTGCATCGTGATATCATTCAAGATTGAAAAGATAATATAGCATGTAACATAAAATTATGAAATAATGATTATCATCACCTGAACATTAAATTCAAATATACATAATACAGCGACCCGAATTATGTATTCCATCATGTAGCCAATACTTATTACATGACATAATTAAAACTATAGGGTGTTATCTAACTATACATATAGTGAAAAACTACAAAACAATAGGACATTAAAACATATTACACACAATATAATATTATGCAATACATTACACTACAAAATGTTACAATAAAATAATAATAATATCTACAGAAACTCACTCAGTACACGAAACTCACAAGTTATGGATTGAATGCTGTTGGTTTCGGCTTTTACTGCCGTGCTAATTTTGTTAACTGTACTGTAAGTATTTAAAGAGTGAACACAAAAGACAAGGTGCAAATCAGAATATTGTATATTCTCAACTGCTACAATGATTCCGAAAATTTAGTTAATAGAACTCAAAAAATAAATAATTAACAACATAAAGTTCTAAATAATAAAATCAAATCCAGACCTATTCTTTAATTATTAAAACCAATCCCCATATACATCCAAGCTAATTTCAAAATTCTAAATCTAAAAAAATATAATGCTTAAAAGTAATTAAAGTATTTCATCTTGAGATCCTTTCTGTAACTGACCAGTGGACAAGAAAGGGCGGGGAAAGCCCTATTGGTTAAACAGAAAACCCCCATTCAACAATTTAAGGTAATAAATTCATGTTTTGTAACTCTATTGAAAAGATCATGGCTTTATCATGGGCATTATTAACGGACAAAGAGAGGAAATCCAAACAACAAAAAATGACTAACGTTTCATCATTGTTTCAGTATTTATACAGATGATTGTATCTCATTTCTTAAACATTTCTATTTTTCTTACACATTTTGGTTCTCAGTATATTGCAGATCATTGTCTCTCCATTTTGTGCAAGCAAAAGTTCATACATTTGGTTCTGTTTTGTTGCAATGTAATATGTGTGTCAGGGGCGATATTGTATGATATGAGGATGAATTTGATGGTCTATATCCTGTTGGTGTCGTCTTATGCAAGTGTTAGCTGGTGGTAAATCTAAAAGTAGTGTCCACCGTGAGATCATTGAATGGGGCAGTGATCTCCCGCTTTGTTGTTGTTGTTGTATTGGGGTTTACCGTCGCAGCGATAGTATTTAATACTAATTACAGGATGGAAAAAGACCCCAAGTACACAGAGGTACCCGGGTAGAACCATCAACTTATCGCAAGCCAGCTGGAAAGCTTCCTCATATGAAAAAAAACGAAGTCCCTACCGGGATTCGAATTCACAGCGGTTAGTGGCTGAGAGATTTGTATTCCACGACTGTAACCGCTCGGCCACGGCGGCCCCTCATCTCCCGCTTTGTATTTTCTCGTGCAGTTGAAAAAAGATATTTGTACTGAGCGGATGTGCTTGGTGTCTGTTTCTTTGTGAACTTATTTTGGAAAGTTGGACCATTTGCTTCCAAAATTACCCGTATCATTATTGTAATTTCCTATTTGATAGAGTTGCTAGATTATTGACACCCTTTTGCTTAAATATATCATGTTCAATCGTACATTTGTTTGATGTCAGAAAATAAAACCTTATTTATAAAATATCATATATAATTTTGAAAAATTACTTTTTAAATAGTTAACAAAAGGTATAATGTAGCTGTTTTAATCTACAAAGTGGCTTAAATTAAAGATACGTTTCCCCTGCATATGAAATATATCTGTAGGTATGTTCCAGAAGTTATAACCGACCTGAGTCATAAGTATCCACAATGCAAATATCTTCCAAGTCTATAATGGATACATATTTAATAAACAATTAATTTCCGAGCCATCTCTCTCACGAGAAAAATGAATTAGTATCTAGGCTGGATTGCTTGTGGCGGATGTATCCACTTACATTTATGAAATTGAATTTTCTAAACAAAATAAATATGACATAATTCTTTGTAAATCAAAAGTTTTGAGTTTCGGCTTAGTATTAAAGAAGATAAAAGTTTTAAAATCATCACTGTCACATACCCTTATCATCACATTAAAACATTGGTGTTTTGTTTTCCGAGTTGTCATAATACATAAACATTTATAACAACGTGGTAAATTAAAATGTTTTACAAAACAAAATCAAGTTATCATTAAACTATTAAAAATGCTTTAAGTGTTTCAATGTGTTTTTATAATATGTTTTTAAACGTTTTTCTAGTGAGTTTATTAGATTACACAAAGTTTGTTCATTTATAATCAGCGAATAATGAGCAATGTTGTTTATATTAATGTATGGTCACTTGTTCTTGGTAGAAAGATACTATTCTACCGATCTGCTGACATTCTCCCGCAAATTCATTGCTGATGGTTCCAGATTTCCAGATAAATAATTAACATGTAATAATAAATTATATATGTTTTATACACCAACACTTGCTTATCTAGTGTTTAATGAAGCGCTGGCATATTACGCATTGTAAAACGTTTCATATATAGCATAGCGTAAAACACATTACCGGATTTTGTTTTCTTAATGGGTATTTCACAACAGCAATTTTTTACTATATAGGCCAAGGACAATTAAAATTAGCGAAATATTTTTAAACTTTGCATGACTTTTTTTGCAATCAAAGGACCTGATCAACTGTATACTTTCTTCACATTCTTTACGATAGACAAATAAGCAAATAACAAGTCGAAGCTATAACTACGTTACCCAATCGCAAAATGATAATACTGTTTTATACATTTTAATCAACAATTGTCAATGTCCTGTTTACAATTGTGACTTTCAATATTTATAAAGTCAAGACTGGTGTTATAGAAATTACGTATTTAATAATGATGTATTCAAATATTATCTCATCTCATATCAGTCACAGAACCAGCATTTATTTCTCTTGGCTGTCTGATTGCAAAGACATGATATTTTGTTTCATCATTTCATCATTCTATCATTCAGTCTGCTTTATATATTATAAAGTAGACTTTTTTCAAAGTATCAAGCATGCCTTCTGTTCACTTTACTCTACCGTTTATCAATTCACTTGTCTTTTCACTCAATCATTATCCTAGTAATCTAGTATGTCTATTAATCATTTAAACATGCAAATTTCGTTTACAATCTCGCATAATAAAAAATGAAATACGTAAATGAAGTACGTTAAAAAGAATGATACTATGTTTTTAAGGAAAAAATGTTGTAGAGTAATCTGAACAGGTATAATGAGCTTATGTCATACAAATTACAAGTGTAGGCCGTCTCGGAGTGTACAGAGACATGCCTGTAGATCCAATGACCCACAACACAATTACAAGAAACCTTCCTCACATTAGGTTTTGTGTAAAAGCGGGCGGATATCTCAGCCGATTCAACAATTACTCTGCACGCAGGTGGTCCTTCATTCAAGTTCCGATCTGGCTACACGTTTACTAAATAGATAAATATATGATATGAACGATATGTTTTGTTTATTAGATTTAACGTCCCACCGACAATATTTCAGTCATTTGAAGACGATTTCTAATTAAGACAGATATAGTGCTACCACACTGCAGTATCACGCCGTAGACATGTGGCGAGATACCTCACCCAGTCACATTATCCCAACACCGGGCCAACCAGTACTTAAACAACCCTTAAATGCTGAGCTCCAAGCAAAGGAACTATACTAATACCACTTTTTACGACATTAGTGTGTCGCAGCCGGTGATCGATCCCAAGACCTCCCGATTCCGATAAATGCAATAAGAATACTTATAATTGTAAATAACACATTTCTTTTACTATAATTCCAATTACATATGTAACGGACAAAAATAAAAGGGAGAGTATATACCCTTTACTGCAAATGTTTATGATAATGTAGATTTCTAATTAGGATTACAATGCAGTTCAGTAGTTCAAGGAAGTTAAATAATCTTAATAATCATATTTGTGGCGATTGTTTTTTGCTTTGAATAACAAAACATAGTCGGTCACGTGTGAAACCTAAAGGATACTCGTTTTATGTTATCTATATAAGGTAATTTAAAATAATGATGATAATGCAAATGTATGTGCATTGTAAACATATAGATTAAGTCGCATTAAAAGTATTTTATCATGCTGAATTTTGAAATAAATTTGCTATGTTTAATGTATGTTTATAATTTTTAGCTGGGTGTGGTCAGTACTGGCACAAGTGACACAAATACTGAACGACCCTGTGTACCCGATTGATCATAAAGAATTGATATTCTTAATATTAAGCTGGAGTGCTATTGTCCGATCTTAAAATAGAAAATAAATCTAACTCATACATAACATACGTAACATACGTATGGAGTTGCTGTATACATTATTTTGCGCATATATTGAATTAAAATAAATTTATTGCAATGTTCTCACTTTTTTGTCATGAATATCAGCAACCCCTAGCTTTTTACACTTCTTAGAGTAGATGCAAATACATTCAACTGTTCAATTATTACTGCCACCTTTGATATACAAATTTATTTTTTCCTTGACAGCTGACATCTAATGTACTTTGCATTGTCTCTAAATACGCCTTAGCAAAATAGTTCGAAAATACAACAAACAATTATTTGGGTATTTAACAACTTTTTATTTCTATGACATATTTCTATGACATGTGCAAAAATGTTCACATACAATGTGTTTATACACAACATATGTTTAAAAAAACAAAACAAATATGAACAGATACGATTTAAGACAGTTGTGCCAACATTTCACCAGTCGACCGAATCCCACGTTTTCTAGACTATAGTTCTTTCTCTGCTATGTTACATTTTTACTTTCTTTTGGATGTTTCGTTAGATACATTTATACGAGAAGAAAATTGAACAGCTGATTATTTAATATTTTTTTCTCAAGAGATTTAAAGTTTAGATTTTAAAACAAAAATATCCATCATTTGAACAATCGAAATTTCAATAAAAAATACATAATGGAAAGAATAAGTCGAGGTTGATCAAGATTAATCAAAATATATATTTAGCATTTCAGAACTGAGGAAATAATATATATATCAAATGGAGATACTATCTACTATATACACGAAGGTAAAGTTAATGATATATTGATACACATAGTTGGAAAGTCATCATAGTAATTAGTTCACCACAAGGTTGGACAGATGTACAAGCGACATCTATATATATACTGTTTTACAATTAGTATGACAGTCAGTCTCGTCTTATTATCCTGCTGTGTTTTAACAACAAATATCACAATCTTGTTGTTTATATACATATGAAAGGGTCTAATATCTTAAAGTTTGGTTTTCAGCGTTTTGAAGTTCAATTTCAGATCCAGAATAATGGCCAGGCTGTTCGTCTACGGATTCATACTCTGTGGTGTTAAATTCCATGTAAGTGATATTCTGGTGTGGACTTTCTGCAAGTGCCTCGTACTGCTCAGGGTCAAGTTCGATTCCTGTCATGATAAAAAGATACAATATGTAGGTATAATTATGATTATATTTATTAATGACTTTGCTGATAAATCAATTGCTATTATGGTTTTAAATTTCCCATGGTTTTCGCAGGGAAAGCATGTTTTAAGATATATTTCGTGATAACTTATAATTTACGTTACGGACAAAGGTCTTTATCAAAACATAATAGTATGGTTTTATTTGGAAAAATAAATCATTTCAATAAGTAAATTTTCTATCATGGAATTTCAGTGCACTTTTGTGGTTCAAATATAACTGTTTGTGTGTATTAGTTCAAATTAAATAATAACACAAGAACAAATAATGATAAAACAAATAGTTGTTACTTATCAGTTCAAATACCTTGTGCTTCAGCGGTTTGGTGTGTACTCAAATCTTGAATAGCCTGTCCTCTCGCCCTACAAAAATAGATGGTGATATCACAAATAAATCACAAATTCACCATAAAACTACAAGAAAAATTGCTTTTATTGAATTTGATTGTCCTGAAAAGTCATAGTCATTTTACTAAAATGGTTGTGGAAGCTTACGGCAGAGCATTATTCCTATTACTATCTCTCCATCACCTTTGAGTCATGAAAAAAGCATGTTTGCTGACTTACAAAATTTCAATCGACATCATGAAAGAGCTTTTCACGAAATAACTATGGGTTTGTTATTATCTTTTGAGTTGTTATTGTTTTAAGAATGATAATAATCATACCAAACGACTTCCCTATTTTGCCTAACCTTCGCATTCACATCAGTAGTATAGGTATTGAGCGTCCCTGGCTCACCCCCCCCCCCCCCACTCCTCCAAAACCAGGGACGCTCAATACCTATACTACTAATTAGTTAAAAAAATCAAAAAAATCACACTAATGTAAAATTTAAAAAAACACATGTGTAAATTTTTAAGAAAAAACACCAATTTTTCATTGTTGTTTTTTCTTAAACCCCTTTTTTACATTTATATAAAAATCCTCACTCTGAATATGGAGGAGGAGGGTTTTCTAACGTATTATAAAAATTCAATATTATACAGTTTTTATATTTTTGGATATTATCTAGAACTCAGTTATCTGTAATTCTTGTTCATAAAAACTACCTATAATGTCTTCACCTTTTAAATCTTTTATTTTATAAGTAACAGGATTTGTATTTAAAACTTGTTCAATTACAAATATTTCTCTAGTCCAACGAGTAGTATAACCCTTTTCAAATTTACCTTTCTTTTTTGTTATTCTTACTCTATCTCCAACTTTGAATTTAGGTTTCTTAATTTTCTTTTCTTCTTCTGGATATAAATTTTCATACACTGTTAATGTATTTTCTGATTTACTTGCTTCAACAGGTTCCATTTTAATTGAAGAATGAATTGTATTATTATAATCTTTAACTAATTGATCTAATACATCATAATATTTAGTAGTTTCATGAGCAGTAAAATATTTAAACATATGTTGTTTCATAGTTCCTATCCAACGTTCTACTACACTAGATTGTTCTTCATTCTCTGTTGAATATAATTTTATGTTATTATCTTTTAACAATTCTTTTACTTGTCGATTATAAAATTCAGATCCTTTATCTGACCAAATAAAAATTGGTTTTCTTTCTTCAAATAATGTTTTAAATGCTTCACTTACTGTTACTCCTGTTTTATTTTTTAAAGGAATTAACCAACCATATTTAAAAAAAAAAAAATTTAATTTTTTTAAACCCATATTTTATCTATTAATCAAAAAAACACGTCTTTTAGGAAATTTCTTTATAACTCTATGATGTAATTCATCTGCTAATTTATCCCCTTTTGTTCCTATAAATCTATTTTTCTTAGATCCACACTCAGAACATTTACCTTTTAACATTTGTCTATTATTGGTTGTTGTTACTTGTTCTACTGAATTATTTTCAGTATTTTTTTTACAACGTAAACAATATATTTTTGGGTGATCCATTTTTAAATAGCTTAAAATTGTTTTCTTAAAAAATGGTAGATCGAAAAGTTTGTACAAAATGTAAAGAATACAAACTACTAAGTGAATATTATAAACAAACAGGAAGAAGATTTGGTATTAAATCTGCATGTAAACAATGTCTTAAGCCTAATCAACAAAAACATTATCAAAACAATAAAGAAAAGTATAAAAAAGCGTATCAAGAGTTTATTGTTAGAAATCCTGATTATATAAAAACCGTGGAACACTATGGAACAGCTGTGGAACACAGTGAAACACCTAATTAAAATTTATTTCTTTTAAAATGAGACCAAGAAATTTTAAAGATCTTATTAGTGAAACTATTATTAAAAATAATTAAATATATTAAGTTATAAAAAAAATTTTAACTTTCCTTTGAAAATAAAAATAATAATAACAAGTGAATTTTTAACCCCTTTAGTTACTGATATAATAGAAAGTCATTCTTCATGTTAAATTTTAAACAAAATAATATAAAAAAAATTTGGGAAAATATGAAATAGAAGAATAAAATTTAATTTAAAAAAATAAGTAATTAGTAGAAGTAAAACAATATAAATATGATTATCAGAAAGCTTCATCTTATATACCTCTTCAATTTAAATCAAATAATATTATTAATGTTAAAAATAAAAATGATAATAAATGTTTTCTCTGGGCAATACTATCAAAGTTATTCCCTGCAGATGATAATAAAGAAAGAGTGACAAAATATAAACCATATGAAAATAAACTTAATATCGATGGGATTGAATATCCAGTTAAAATAAAAGATATTCCAAAAGTAGAGAGACAAAATAATTTAAGTATAAATGTATTTGCATTAGAAGATCAATCTAATAAACAATCTTTATATCCAGTTTATGTTTCAAACAGTATTTCACAGCTGGAACAAAGTTCCATAGAAAGTGAAAATGTAGTTGATCTCTTATACATTGAAAGTAATGAAAATACCCATTATTGTTTAATTAAAAATTTAGATAGTTTCAAGTATGATAAGAATAAGCATAAATCATTTACATGTAGAAATTGTTTACAAGGATTTCAAAGAGAAATAACATTAATTAATCATAAAGAAATATGTTATGATAATGAACATTGTAAATCTATAATGCCTGAACCAAGGAAAAAATATTCTTAAATTTAAAAATTACCATTTCAAAAATAAATTACCATTTGTTATATATTCTGATTTTGAATCAAATAATATTCCATTATCTACTATTCAACCAAATCCTAATGAATCTTACACAAATAAAATATTTAAACAAGAAGTAAATAGTTATGGAATATATGTTAAATCTGATTATCCAAATATATATAAATCACAATACTTTTCATATGTTGGAAATGATGCAATAGAAAAATATGTAGAAAAAGTAATAAAGATATTTAAAGAAATAAATTATAAGATCTATCTTAATGAACAGAAAAAACCAATATTAAATAAGTATGAAGAAGATGAATTTCAAGAAGCAACTGAATGTTATATTTGTGAAAAAGGTTTTAATGATGATAATTATAATGTTTCACAGCCGGACAAAGTCCGTAAAGTAAGAGAACATAATCATCTTTCTGGGAAATATAGAGGAGCAGCATGTCAATCATGTAATACTAAAGAAGGTAAAGTAACAAAGTTAATACCTGTATTTTTTCATAATGGTTCTAATTATGATTTCCATTTTCTAATTGAAGAACTTATGAAATATGAAGATAATTATAATAAAGTAAAACTTCTTTCAAAAAGTTCAGAAGAATATATTTCTATAGATTATGGATCATATTATAAAAAATAAACTTATTTTAAAACAAAAAGGATTTTATCCATATGAATATGTAGATTCCATAGAAAAATTAAATGAAACACAATTACCAGATATTAAAGAATTTTATTCTACATTAACTCAAACAACAATTACGGGTGAAGAATATCAACATGCTCAAAAAGTTTTCTCTCATTATAAATGTAAATCTTTAAAAGATTATCATGAATTATATTTAAAGACAGATGTTTTAATCTTAGCTGATGCGTTTGAAAAATTTAGAAGTTTTTTCTTAAAACATCACAATATAGACCCTTGTTATTGTTATTCTGCTCCAGGATTAACATGGCAATGTGGTTTAAAATATACAGATGTAGAATTAGAATTATTAACTGATATAGATATGCTGCAAATGTTTGAGAAAGGAATAAGAGGAGGATTTTCAGGAGTATTAGGTCCTAGACATGTAAAAGCTTATAATAAACATACTCCTAATTATGATGAAAATTATAGAATTATAGATGATTATGAAGAAGAAGAAGCGTTAAAAATATTAAAGAATGGAGGAGATTTAAATAAGTTCTTTGAAGAAAAATATTTATTATATTTAGATGCGAATAATCTTTATGGATGGGCAATGTCTCAACCTCTTCCAACCAAAGATTTTAAATGGGAAGAAGATCCTAATTATTACAAAAATATTCCAAAAGGTAGAGGTTGTATAATTGAATGTGATTTAGAGTATACAGATGAATGTAAAAAGAAAACAAATAAATATCCTTTAGCACCTGAAAAGATGAAAATAAATAAAGAACAATTATCTAATTATCAATTAAATTTATTAGGAGATAAACCATTAGGTAAAGAAGAATAATTCTTTCTATGGAAAGACTTTAGAAAATATAAGAGGAAGAAATGAAATTAATCTACTTACTAATAGAGAAGAAGTAAGAAAATATATAAATAAACCTAATTTTAAAGATTCAGTTATATTCAGTGATAATCTTGTTGCAATTGTAAATAATGTTACTTCTGTTACATTTAATAAACCTATTTATTTAGGACAAGCAATTTTAGATTATTCAAAACAATTAATGTATAACTTTTATTATGATGTTGTTAATAAATTATGGGAAAAGGAATGAACTAGTTGCTTCAGATACGGATAGTATCTTCTTATCAATAATAACAAAAGATGTTTATAAAGATTTAGAAAAAATAAAAGATGAACATCTAGATACTTCGGACTATCCTAAAGATCATCCACTTCATTCACAAAAAAATATAAAAAAGTAATTGGAAAATTTAAAGATGAACTAAATGGAAACCCTATGTATGAGATAGTTTTCTTAAGAAGTAAAGCTTATTCTTTTACTTTAACTGAAGCTTTACAGGAAATAAAGAAATTAAAAGGAATAGGTAAAACAACAATAACTAAAGATATAAAGTTTGATGATTATAAAAATTGTTTATTTAATGAAACACAACAAATAAATAAGATGTATACATTAAATTCTGATAAACATGAAATGTATATTAATGAAGTAAATAAAATAAGTATGTCTCCATTTGATGATAAAAGATATATATGTGACAATGGAATAGATACTTTACCATTTATATAGCTTCCATGCAATAAATCCAGTTAATGACATTCCACCAATAATAAATACAATCTCTTTATTTTTTTGATCTTCAGAAGGAGTATAAAAATCACTTAATGTAGGTTCTTTAGGTAAAGGTTCTAATTGTTTACCTGTGATATAGTAATATTCTTTCATTGCTTCATCAACATCTTCAAAGGTTTTTACAGCATGATCTTCCTTTTTCGTTTGTTCATTTAAAAAATCTAATCTTTGTGTTCTTTCTTCACTCCATTTATTATGTGAAGCTTGATATTCTTCCATTGCTTTATCATGTCTTTTTTTCTCTTCATTACTTTTATTCTTATCAATAAGAGAAAATAAATAATTACCACCTCCAAATGCAGCAGCATTCAATGCCGCTCCACCAATCATCATCGCTATTGCACTTGCCATTTTATATGGAATAAGTTCCAGCTGTGAAACATTACTTCATAATATTATCAGAAATAATACCTTGCTTAACTAAGAATTCTTTTGTATAAATAGATAATATAATATCAAGAGTTAACATTGAAATATCTTTAAAATCCATTTGTAGTTTGGTTGTATTTGTTCTAAAAAGTTTTCTAATTAATTCTGAATAACCCACTGTAAAAGCAGAAATCAATACTCCATGATAAGCTGTATTAACAATTTGTTTTTCATCCGCCATTTTTTAGAAAACAAATTTGTGAAACATTAAAGATTAAATGGGTCATATTCAACTTTTTCTTGTGGTTCAACTTTTTCTTGTGGTTTAATTTCTTTCTGCATGGGGTTTACTTGTTTAGAATTATACATATATAATCCCAATCCAACAACTCCAATTAGACATAAAGGTATATAATTTTTGTATATATTTACATGGATGAAATCTGGTTGTGGACTTTGTCCACTATGTTGAACTTCTTTAACTTCATTATTGTGTTCCATAGCCGGACTTTGTCCGTCCTCTTTTGTAATAGATTTTAATTGAATGTTTTCTTTCTTCATTTCTTCCATTTCTTTTCTTTTTTTTTTTTTTTTTTCATATTTTTAATGGAAAGGTTTTAATTTTCCAAGGTTGTTCTTCCTTTTCCACAACTGGACTATGGACAAAGTCTGGACTTTGCTTAAAATCAATATTTTCTATTGTTGTTAATACTGTTGTAAAAGGAGCAAGAAACATTCCATATTTATAATATAATTCACAACATAAAGAATTTAAAGCATTATTTAAAAAAGGATCTTCATTTAAATCTTCTATTAATTTAGGTTGTTTTTCCCAAATTTTTTTTTCCAATTTTAAATATAATTTATCAATTTCTTCATCTGGTAATTTTTCAATATCTAAAATTGAGATTTCTTTTCCTAAATATTGTTTACTCATTCCTCCAGAAACAAGAGCTAAAAGTCTTTCTCTTTTTTCATTTTCATTATGTATACGTTCCGTAGCATTATTCTGGATTTGGTGTTTCTAATTTATCCTTTAAAATTTCTTCAGCATTCATTTTTAAAAAATTAAAAAGTTTTAAAATTTTTTATAAATAAAATATTGATTTACAATTGTTATATATTTATAACTAAAATAACCTATAAAATTTAAAATACATATATTGGTAAAAAGATTTAATACAGACAAGCTGTTAAACAAAATCTCCATTTTAAACAACTAAATAATTTGTAGGTTGATCAGTTTTTAAAATTAATTTACTATGTTTTTTTTTTTCAATTCTTCTTTAATTCTTTTCTTTCTTTTATGTAGGGATAACATCATTTTCTCTTAGACAGTTTTCAAAACTATCCCTATCTTTTGTATAAAAAATACATAACCATTTTGTTTGTTCCCTAAGATCTTTTAAAACTGAATTGTATCTTTGTGATATAACCCATACACTTTGTTCAGCATGTCTACCTGAAAAAGCTAACTCTGATAACATGTCTCTTTTCTTTGTTAATTGTTTAGTTGCACTACAATCATCTATAATATATAGAGTAGGATATCCTGCATATTTATTAAAAAATTCCTTATTTTTATATTTTTTCCATTGAATAGTTGGACATAGTATAATAATATATTCAAATACACCCTTATATTCTTTTTCTAAAAGATCTAAAACAAATTCTGTTTTTCCACAACCAGTTTGTCCACAGATAATTGCACATGTGGATATTTAGGTAGTTCCATTTTTCTATTTTATTATTTAAGGTAATTATAGTAATTATTTAGTAATTATTTAGTAATTATTTAGTAATTATTTAAGGCATATATAGTAATTATTTAGTAATACTTAGTAATTATTTAATAATTTATATACTTCACTATGGAACACTAATACACAATTCCTTTAAACTACCCTCTCAAAATTAATTTGTGCATCTTGTATAACAAATAGATAAACATTTATTGGCTCATCCGATCCTGCGTCTTTTGTTATTTGTATAGTTATAAATCTGTTGAACGTAAATCTAACCATAATGCATAATTGGTTGTTAGATATTTTTCTAATGTTGTATAGGTAAAATTTAATTTTTTTATCATTTTACTAATTTCTTTATCCTCTTTTGAATTAAAAGCAAAGAATTTATTTATCTCATCCCACTGTTGATAAGCTTTCATTCCTTGACTGTATAGTTGATTTGGAACTCCTTCTATTGTTATTTCTACTTTTGTTATTTCAGGATTAAAATAATGTTCTGTTGATGTTCTATCCGGAAATAACATTAGAATACCTTTCATACTTCTAGCTGGAACATTTAGATTAATATTCCAAAGTGTATCAGATTTGTTTTTTGTTATTTTCCTATGTCTAAGTATTCTATCATATAAAATAACCATCTTACCACTAAATCTATTTCTAATTATTCTAGCTAATTCAACATCAGAAACACTTTCAAATTCTAAACAAATTTTAAGTAAGAAGCATTTTTGTCAGTAGATTTAACCCCCTTAAAAAGGTTAATTAAAATTAGAGGAATACAAAATCTATTTTTATAAGCTTTTGCAATAGCTTCATCTTGTTTATCTGAAGAAGCATTACCAGATCCAACCCTATGTCTTAACATGTTTATTTTACCAATTCCTTGGTACGCCATATTTTCACGTTCTGTAGGAGACTTCCATAAATCGATATAACAATGAAATATATCACTATCATCAATTGACATTACTTCATTTCCAGATATTTTTATTTCAGTTTTATTAATTATTGATCTTCCTATATTTGGATATATTGTTGCATTTGCATCACTATCACTTTTGATTTCAATTTCAAATGCTAATCTTGTTGTTCCAGGAACAATAACATCATTACCACTTAGATTAGGAAATCTTACTAACAATTGTTGATTTTGATCAATAGTTGAAGGATTATTGCTTATTACAACACTTTGACGAATACCTTTAATACCTCTAGGTTCTCTTATTCTTCTGTATGGGTTTAGTTTTTCTCCGTAAGCCGACATTTTTTAGAGGGAAAAATGGAACTTTGTTCCAGCTGTGAAACATTTTTTAATTGTTTAATGTTTCACAGCCGGATAAAATCCGTATTAAAATGGCAGAAGGAGGATATGATTTTGAAAATCCTGTGTTTGATGAAGATGATTATGATGATTATGATGAGGAAACTCCTCTTATAGATGATAATGATGAACAAAGTCAAAGTACTTCTATTGATAATGTTTATAATAATGTTGATACAGGAACAAACCCTGAATATTTATTGAAACATATGACGAACTTGTTTTATGAAAGAAACCAAGAACCTATGAGGGAAATTAATACCTTAATAAAAAAGGATAAATTCAACAGACCTGTGTTATATGTTTCAGATGGTAATAAAGAATACCCTATATCATATTATGAAACAAACAATTATAATGAAACATTAAAATATTATTCACTTGACACACTTCAGAAGAAATATCGTATTGATTTTGTTCGAAGGGTTTTAGGAGTAGATGATTTTCAATCTTATTCTACAAGGGTTAGTCATGGTAGAAAAGAGTTGGCACAATTAATTAAGGACCGAGATAAGATTAATAATATAGAAAATAACATTAATACTATAGAAATGATTGATTTACCTAGAGCAGCTGAAGAGGCTGAAACTTTGGTAAAAGAAATAGTAGAAACATCGTTTATTGAACTTAATAATGAACAAGGAACACAAACAATTATAGATAAAAGAGAAATGGATGGAGTCCTTAAAGCAATGACCACTTTAAAAGATGATCTTGCAAATAACTTAGCTGAACTTTCTGAAACAAACAAAAAAATAGCATATGAAAAAAATAAATTAGAAAGAGCTAAGGAAGATAATGATGAATATGAAATAGAAATAATCACTAAAAGAATAATAGATTTGGAGATAGAGAGAAGTGGAAGACTAGAACCATAAATAAGAACTCAAATAAATAGAATAAAAGAGACAATACATAAAGTTTAAAAAATTAAAAAAAAAACTTTATTTAGAGAACAAGGGATTACAATTGTTAGTATTTTAACTGCTTTTGGAATGATTATTGGTGTTATTGTTGAGACTTTTATTCCTGGTGGTGGTGGAACTGTAACACCTAAACCTCCTGGGAAAGGAGTAAATGTAAGAGATTGGATAAAAAAACAATTATCAAATATTGCTAAACTATTAGCAAAACTAGCAGGAAAAGCGGTAGAAGCATTACCAGGGATTATTGGAGCTATTGTAGGATGGTTATTAAAAACAACAGGAAATGTTGTTGCATGGTTTGGTAGTAATTTATTGGCTTTGTTAATTTTAGTTATAGGAATGATATATACAGCTGTTACCCGTTAGAGAACATATTCATAAATAAATAAAGCTAAACCCCCTACTACAATACTTCCTATTATAATAGATATTTTATCATCTTCATGTTCATCCGTTGTTTTAATGAGTTCACTAGGTTTTATTAGTTCACTAGGTTTTCTACGGACAGAGTGCTCCGCAGCTGTTCCATAGTCCGGCTGGGAAATAATTGGTTTACTTATTTCTGGTAAAGATTTTTTTGTTGGTGTACCACTTATATCTGTGGGTTGTGTAGTAGTAGGTTCAACATGAGAAACATTTACATCACTATTAGAACCAAGTGTTTGAATTTCTGTTGCAATTACAATTTTATTATTATATCCTACAATAGTGTCAATTTGTAATTCCATATCACTAGGAGACATATATAACCCAATACCATAAACATAAATTTTTTTGCATTTTTTAATACACTTTCATAATTTTTTATTTGAGTAGGTATATCAATTGGACTGTCAACTACAGCTTGAACATTTACTAAAAATTGTTTTTGAGAATCAAATCCTGTACCTATTTTTAATATGTCTGTTTTTGTTAGAGCTTGCGCCCCTAATAGAGCCCATACAAACGTTCTAATACTTTCATTAATTCTTTCAACACCTGCTTTTGTAAAACCTTCTGATTTATCTAATATAAACATTGTCCATGCTTTGCTTATATCTACTGTATGTGATATACTATCGTTTGGACTAAGGAATGGACCCTCACTTTTACGTTCTTGTCTTTCTTTTCCAGATGGTTTAAAGTATTGTGACCATTGTCCAAGACCCTGACATTTAGAGCTACTTTCTAATTTTTGTCTCCAATCTGTATTTTTGTGAAACATTAAATTCATCACATATCTTATTATATACAGCTTTGTTATAAGGATTTTTATAATAACAAAATGTCTTATCTGTTGGTAAAGGTGTTTCAAGTTCTTTTAAAATACGGGTAATACAATAATAAACATGAAATGTATATACTGTTTTAGTTAATAGAGTAGTGTTTTGCATATGATCTTGATAACTTACTCCACAACCAGAAGTAGCACACCAAACCGCAAAATTTAATTGACATTGCCACCAATCAAATGAAGAATGCTTCCATGTATTCCAAGGTTCATTACTGTGTAATGTAGGGTTTTGATACTTTTGAAATAAATCAGGAAATGTTACTAAAAAAACTATCATTTTGGTTAATATAAATTGTTTGTTTTGCAAGATTAATATTCTTTTTAGTATATTTAACATGTGGGTTATATGAAATATCACTATTATATTTAAATTCTTTTGGAATCATTTTTTATCAGTAAAAAATGTATCATATAATTTCCAATATTGATAAACCTATAAACTTACAACAATATATAGATAATAAACATGGAGATAAGAAAATTAGATTAAAAAGTTTTAATTATACTATAGGATGGTATAATATAGAAAATATTCAAATAATGGGTTTTTCAAATTCTCCACTCAAACATTTAAAAAAAAGAGATGTAGGTAATTTAGAATCAGTAATAGAATCATTTAAAAATCATATAGAATTGCATGAAAATTAAAAAAAAAAAAAAAAAAAAAGAATAATAAATAAGAAAGAGAAAGAGAAATAATGGAAGAGTTAGAAAGAGAAAGAGAAATAATTGAAGAGTTAGAAAGAGAAAGAGAAAGAGAAATAATGGAAGAGTTAGAAAGAGAAAGAGAAATAATGGAAGAGTTTGAAAGAGAAATAGAAAGAGAAAGAATAGAAAGAGAAAGAGAAATAATGGAAAGAGAAAGAGAAATATTAGAAAGAGAAAGAATGGAAAGAGAAAGAGAAAGAATGGAAAGAGAAAGAATAGAAAGAGAAAGAATAGAAAGAGAAAGAATAGAAAGAGAAAGAGAAAGAGAAAGAATAGAAGAAGAGAAAATAAAAGCTAATATTATTAGTAATTATAAACAATTATATATTCACCTTGAACAAATAAATAGTACTTATAATTTTCATAATGGAGCACCTAGTAAAATCTTAGGAGTTGTTCCTGTTGAAAATAAATCATTTGGAGATATTGTTAATATTATTTTTGATAATTCAGAGTATAAAAAATTAACTATAGGAAATATTTCTGAATTAACTATAAGTGTTTGTGATGAATGGGGGAAAAAAATAAATAATCATGGATTACCAATGAGTTGTGTTTTAGAAATCATCTAAATTATATAAAATTTATTTTTTATCAATAAAAATGAATCATATAATTTCTAATATTAATGAACCTATAAACCTACAACAATATATAGATAATAAACATGGAGATAAGAAAATTGGATTGAGAGGTTTTACTTATACTATGGGTTGGTATAATTTAATTGGACAATGGATTGATACTAACATTCGTAAATCCCCACCACCCAAAAAAATAATTTCAGATGGTTTTTATAATTTTCAACAAATAGTTGATGTATTTAAAAATTTTGACAACAGAATAACATTAACTGTTGATGAAAAAAATGGTATTGCTTGTTTAAAAGCAGAAGAATACCCAACAATAAGTTCAGTTAGTGATATAACCTATGGATTAATAATAACCAAAGAATTAAGAAAAATGTTAGGATTTAAAGAGAGTCATTATTTGGAAAATTCACCTCTTCTTAACCTCCCATGCCATGGTGAACAATCAATAGATTTAGTTCCTTATAAACAATTATATGTTCACCTTGAACAAATAAATAGTTCTTACAATTTCTTTGATGGTGAACCTAGTAAAATTCTTGGTGTTATTCCTGTTGAGAGTAATCAATTTGGAGATATTGTTAATATAAACTTTAGTAATCCAGAGTATAAAAAATTAACTATGGGAAATATTTCTGAATTAAATATAAGTGTTCGTGATGAAAAAAGACAAAAAATAGATAATCATGGATTACAATGAGTTGTGTTTTAAATTATATAAAATTCATTTTTTATCAATAAAAATGAATATATTCGGTTCTAAAAAGTATATACTAGATAATAGTAAGATAGATTCATATTTTAATAATTTAAACTCAAATTTAGAAAGTAAATTATTTAATAATTTAAAGTCAAATTTAGATAGAAAATTACTTGACACTTTAACAAAATTAGACCTTGTGGTAAAAAGAATAGAGGAATCCTTAAAAAACATTACAATAAGTGCTGAAATTAAAGGTCCTTTATTTAAAAGTAAGGTGTTTTCATTTGGAAATGCCGGTAGAGAAAAAGATGTTGGTTATGTTGTGATAAGGCGTGGTTATATTACTGGTATTGGTCTGTCGAGTAAAAGGGCAAGTGGTGAAGTGCGAGTTGGTGTGTTGGTTGATGGAGAGCGTTTAAGTGGGTGTGATATTACTTTACAAACAACAACAGCAAAACATGATAATTTTGAACGCCCTTTTTTAGTTGAGGCTGGAAGTGTTATTAATTTTGTTAGTCTGGTAGATAATGGAACTGTAGTTAATACTGTTGCCTCGTTATTGTTTGAATTTAAATAATATATATAAAAATGAAGAAACCAACGGCCCCAGATTTATACCCTGATTTAAATAGTGAAATACTAGATTCACAACCGGACTATGGAACTATCCATAGTGCAGAGCAGCCGGAATTGGAACGAAGTTCCAGCCATAGTGAACTCCAGGAACCAAGTCAAAATTATAGATTGCAAAAAATCTCAGAGATTGAGAAAACATTAATTAATGAGAGAGATACTCGTAAAGCATTATATAAAAAATATAAAAGAGGAATAAATATAACAGATGGAGTAGACACAGCTTTAATGTCTGCTAGTGTAATTATAGGAATTGTTGGAGTGGTTATTCCTGTTCTATTACCATTTGAAATTATTGCCATTACATGTGGAGGTATTGGAGCCACTATAAAAATTGTTAGACGTAAATTTATGAAGAAAATAAAAAAACATAATAATATTAAAACTATTAAATTAAACAGTATAAAAAATTTAATCTCTAAAGCTTTAACAGATGGACATATATCTGAACAAGAATTTAAACTTATATTAGATGAATTAGAAAAATATAATGAGCTTAAACAATTAACAAAAAACTCTGCGGTTCCAAAAAACTATTCAGAAGAAGAAAGGCAAAAATTAATAGAACAGGGAAGACAAGAAGCAATGGAGATAATATCCAAAAATATAAAAACTGTATAATATTGAATTTGTATAATACGTTAGAAAACCCTCCTCCTCCATATTCAGAGTGAGGATTTTTATATAAATGTAAAAAAGGGGTTTAAGAAAAAACAACAATGAAAAATTGGTGTTTTTTCTTAAAAATTTACACATGTGTTTTTTTAAATTTTACATAAGTGTGATTTTTTTGATTTTTTTAACTAATTAGTAGTATAGGTATTGAGCGTCCCTGGTTTTGGAGGAGTGGGGGGGGGGGGGTGAGCCAGGGACGCTCAATACCTATACTACTCACATCATTAATATTACTTTTAAAGTGCTAAGAACATCGTTGTGGGGACAATTTGTATCCATAACTCGAGTTCCAACTAGATGTGTGTAATAGTATATATCAATTTTTATTAACAAAAAAAGAATTTTCATTTCATTACTGTTTCCATGTAGTAATTTAATGATGTTTTTTTCCATTACTTACAATTTTTTCATTAGGCACATTGCCAAACACCTCTTAACAATAGAGGCTATAAGTATGTTCATTAGGCTGACAAATATCTTGAATCAACTCTGAAGTCATCGAAAGATTGTCGGTTATATCCTCTTTTAGGAGGACGAACAAACCGAATGCTGATCTAAATAATCCAAAGTGTTTTTGGAATTCCGAATTTAAATAAACTTGCAGTAAAAATTATATGAATCCTTTATAATTTTGAATTTATAACACTTTGTTTCTTCTTTTTTTTTCAATCTTTATTAGCCAACGTT
>CM037786.1:49969922-49991668 GCA_021229015.1 Solen grandis | reverse complement strand
TTGGGGGAACAGTTTGCAAAAGTAAGTACATGGCCACCAAACCTTTTGCCCCGCTAACCCGCCACACGACATAATAGAAGTGAAAGAAAGCTAACGTACGAAATTGGCGATATCTACTGAATTCCGTACGGCATGAGATACATTATGCATTCCAATATGAGTATTTTTTAATGGTATTATTGCATCCTTTAACCTCGTTCTATCGCAAAAATGACTATTTACACTGGGAGACCGGGTGAACAAAATTTAAAAATTGAGGTTAGATTCTCAAAGCAGGTTTCGTTGTTTGATAATTGCGTTTGCATGAGTGAAACAGTTGTGAGTTTATGTTACATAAATGTATATGCTTGCGATAGGTGCAAAGAATTTGATTATAACGTCATAAATGCCCGAGATATTGGCA
Source organism: Solen grandis (assembly GCA_021229015.1). Lineage (NCBI taxonomy): Eukaryota > Metazoa > Mollusca > Bivalvia > Adapedonta > Solenidae > Solen > Solen grandis. The sequence goes on along the minus strand of CM037786.1, from coordinate 49,991,265 downwards.
TTTTTTCAAAGAGGGTATGAATCTTGGTCAGTCGGGAGTAGTATCCCTTGTATTATATATAGTGATATTTGACTCGCCTTTCGTGCCAGACCCCTGTGATAAAAGTGAGTTAAATGTTTGAAAAAAAAATTGTGAATCTATTACTTGTTTTAACATCGCCTTAGCAGCTCACGGTCTGGAAATTTCATGCATCTTGCAAACCTAAACTTTTTCAAGTAATTTTTTAAAAAGGAATTACCTGTCACAAAATGTGTCTTTATTGACCTATATGTTAGTTAATTTATCATCACCATATATCTGCTATAATTAAACATATCTTTTACTTATTTGTTCTGCATTTTTTAATAATTTGATAATAAGTGTTTTTTTCCATAATTAAATGATTTTCATCAGATTTAATAGATAAAACTATTTGAGAAAAAAACAACAACAATAAAACATATATATAGAAATTAGGCCAAAAACATTATTGATTTACATGGACTTTTTAGAGAATACTTTAGAAATATCTTAACCAAACGGCCTACGACTGAGGATATTTGGCAAAATGGCATGTTTGTTTCTTGGGTTTAACGTCCGACCGACAGTATTTCTGTCATTTGGAGACTAGACCCGCTGATGCATGCACAATGTTCTGAAATGACTTTGCTTTATTCAAGTCTTGCTTCAAAAGCATGCGCTGCATCAAAATTAGTCTTGTATAATCACCTGAATGCAATTTTATAATAGTCCTAGAAGAACAAATGTAGCCGCCAGAGTGACGATACATAGAAGCTATCTTGCACAACGACATCACTTTATCTACGTCTTAACGTTTTAATCGCCATAATTATTATAATTGATAATGATTGAGAACTTCTTGATGACGACGACGATTTAACGATTTTGACTATTAAATTATCTGTCAATCAAACACAAAAGATTCTTTCTTTGTTTATGAACTCAATAGAGATACGCCCTGTTTCCTAGGGGGTCGTGGGATTGATTCCCGGAAGCGACATTACAGTACTGATATACATCTCTTGCGACTGAAATTCAGCTCATCAATCTGTCAGAAGATTGTATTGTTTCTAATCACCATGTAAAGATGGTGGAATTTATGCGAGTGATAACCAACACAGAAACGTAAAATCAATAGAACAATTTATTGCAAAGATAATTAACAAATTAAAAAATCAATTCAGAGCACTTGAAACACGTACGCTACTGCCTTATAATCGATATATAAACGGGGCCATACATCCCGAACTATTTTCTTCCATTTTTTCTCAGCTGCAAGTTTGTCCATTAACGGTTCGAGTTTTCCTTTATAGGTTTCACAATCTTCCACCAGGTTGAGACGAGTGGAGAGAATAATGTATCCACCTGCAACATTTACAAGCCAGATTAACTATAACGTAAATGTGGTATGTTACCCTGTAGGTAAGTATATATCCTGTCTTGAATGACCTTGGAATATGAACATGAAATGCATTTACATAGTTTAAAAGCTTCTGCGATTAATATACGAATGAAAAGAACTAAAAATATATTATCCGAATAAGCTCCATCAGATTTGACATGTGAGGAAGCTCATGTTCGATTAGATATTCTACGCGGATGCCTGTGAATTCGGGGTATCCCTCAGTAACATGTTATCAGCTGGACACTGCTTTATAACCGTAACTTAAAACAACAGTAACAGCAACTGTAACTATCAAGTCATTAAAACTACCATGATATTTAATATTGTGAGTAGTGTGCTGTGTATTGTGCTGTAAACACATTTTAGAACTTGCAGCCCAACCCTTTTGCTTTGTAATTGTGGCAACTTAATTTATTGTAAATATATGTTTACAGTTAGCACTAAAATATGTTAAAGAAAAATATTGTGAATACAAAATAGAGATCAAAGCACTGAAGGCACTGAAGTTGTGTTTGTCTCACTTTCAGCGCTTTGATATGTAATCAATATGTGACGGTACAGTATCTATTTATAGATAGAAGTAATTACGCAAAAGTCAGTGCTGTGAAAGTCAGTGGGTGGCTCGTAATTTATTTCGGATTGTAGATATGCAGGTTTCCGTCGTTTTATAGTGTAACAAATAACCCAAGGAGGTATCTGAGGTCGATAGCTACACGGATTTGTATCGGACTTCAAGCTGTCCATATCGGTTATTGTAATATCATATATAAAATGTCCGAAACCTGCATATATACTATCCAAAATTATTTACAAGCCACCTTTGTTAAAACAAACTACATGTATATTCCTCCGCATGGTCAGGTGATAGTTATGCAACATCATAGAGAAATAAGCTTTTTCGTCTTTTTATGCCACTGACAAATATTGATTTAATTGTCTCCCGTAAATTTTTTTTTTTGACCCAAAATTGATTTTTCAACACTTTTGTTTAATCTTAGCATACCAATGTTGTAGAGTTACATACAACTTTTCAAACTCCACACAGTGATTTCCCTTGCACGCTCACTTAGCAAAAAGAATCACTGCCGTCACAAATGTCACGAGATGATGGTAGGCTTACAAAATGGCGAAGGTTTATTATTTAAAGATCTTCATGCACAGAAACGGTTATTTTCTAAACAGATTATTTTTTACCACAGGGCGATAATTGATGTTTATTTAAGAAAATATACTTAGGAAAATGCAACTCGCTGTAAAATAAAAGGAATAAAAAGGAAGTAAAATAACTTAACGTTTATATTTTCATATTTAAAAAATATATATTTATTTGTTATTTAACAGTTTTTTTTAACAATTTAAAAAAAATAAATATGTTATATATCAGAAATCCTGATAATGCCTTCTCATGGTGGCAGAGAGCTATGCTGAAGAATGAAGGGGAGATAACTGCGTGGTGATTGACAATTGTTGGATTATATTTACAATATTGAGAGGTAATTCGGTTTTCAAAGTAGGGAAACGGATGCTCAGAATGTAGGTACTATAGTTGGTGTGACTGACGTCACACACGACTAAGAAGTGAGGCGAGGATACACATTATACTAACCAGGTTTCACCAACCGGATCATCTCGTACAGCGCGTCAGGCTTGACATGGCCGCCTTCGCCGTATATTCCACTTCCGGTAAGCACGTCATACGAATCTGTTAAAAGATGCATCATTCTGTCTCTTTTACATTGATTGCTACACAGTCTTTGTATATTGTATCTGTTTGTACGAGTCACCAGGATAGATTACTGGTTATTATTATGAGAAGAAAATGATATCATGGAAAAATGCTGTCCGGGCGAACAACAGTCGCTTTCTCGTCGACATTATTGGCTTGTGGCCACACGTAAGCCATTATTTTACACTCGTCAAATTTCGAATCATTCGAATCATTCACCCCATGACTTCGAGGCCCTGTGATCAGCAATTGACAGCTTGCTTTGATTCTTAACAAAATACATAACCGGACACCATTTATTATTTTATATTATATTGGCCTTCACTGTTCGGTTTGTTATTTTGTAGATATAGCAGTCAATATATATGTATGTATAAAACTATTGATGCAATATATTCGTATATAACACACATCATTTAACAACACTTGCAAGTATGTGCCAAGACTTGAATAAGACCAATTGGTGGTTTAGTAACTTACGTTTTGGATAGACTGGCAAATAATAAGCTTGACAAGCCCTCCTTTCAGTAGGCAATTTTTGTATCCTCTATTGACGTATAACGATACAACCTTGGACGATATGTACTTACTTTCTGGAATATCCGAGGGTTCCGATGTGACGTAGTTTGAAAAGTAGGTCCGATAAAGGTTACGTTTCTTTGCCTCGTTTTGCATTGTCTGGTTTGGTTCTATGCAGTCTATATTTGTGAAACCATGTTTTCGCATCTAAAAAAGTAGGCAGATATCCATGAATAATTCAAAATTATAAAACAGAATAATATGTCCTTCGCAGGGTGAATTCTTCTCCCTTTGTGTTTCGTTGTTTATGTCCGTATTTGTCCTCCGTAGTCTATGTCCGTATTAGTTCTCTGAAGTCCGTATTGTCTTGTTTCGTCTTTAAGGTTAGCAGTAAAGACTTTCATACATTCTTATTCACCTACCAGATCATAACATTTTCATTTAACCAATCATTTCATTCGTAACAAAACCGGTAGGGATATTTGCACGGGGAAACTATGCACGGGCGCTCTTTGTTTGGAAATATACGGCGCGTTAAAATTGTCTGTGAACATATTTACTTATTTTCATTCTTCATTGGCGGTAATCCCTACTACAGCCCGAAGCCCGACTAAACGCGTAGTCCAAAGTGCTTTTAACGATGTCATTGTGTGGTCCCACCTAACAATATTGTAGCCTGGTCCCACCCAACTATACTGTACCCTGATCCCACCTAACTATACTGTAGCCCGGCCCCACCCATCTATACTGTCACCCGTTCCCACCTAACTATACTGTAGCCTAGTCCCACCTAACTATACTGTAACCCGGTCCCATCCAACCATACTGTAACCCGGTCCCATCCAACCATACTGAAGCCCGGTCCCACCCAACAATACTGTAGCCCGGCTTGGTTCCACCTAACTATACTGTAGCCCGGTCCCACCTAATTATACCGAAGCCTGGTCCCACACATTTATACTGTAACCCAACCATACTGTAAGCCGGTCCCACCCAACCATACTGTAACCTGTCCCTACCAACAATACTGTAACCCGGTCCCACCAAACAATACTGTAGCCCGGTCCAACCCAACCATACTGTAACCCGGTCCCACCAAACAATAATGTAGCCCGGTCCAAGCCAACCATACTGTAACCTGGTCCAAGCCAACCATACTGTAGCCCGGTCCAACCCAACCATACTGTAACCCAGTCCTACCCAACCATACTGTAACCTGGTCCCTACCAACCATACTGTAGCCCGATCCCACCCAACCATATTGTAGCCCGGTCCCTCCCAACTATACAGTAACCCGGTTCCACCTAACTATACTGTAACCCGGTCCTACCCAACAATACTGTAAGCAGGTCCCACCCAACCATACTGTAACCTGGTCCCTACCAACCATACTGTAACCTGGTCCCATCCAACCATACTGTTATCTGGTCCAACCGAACCATACTGTAGCCTGGTCCGACCTATCTATACCGTAGCCTGGTCCGACCTAAATATACTGTAAGCCGGTCCCACCTAGCCATACTGTTACCCGGTCCCATCCAACGATAATGTAGCCCAGTTCTACCTAACAATACTGCAGCCTGGTGCGACCTAACTATACTTTAACCCGGTCCCACCCAGCCATACTGTAACCCGGTCCCATCCAACAATACTGTAACCCGGTCCCATCCAACCATACTGTAACCCGGTCCCACCCAACCATACTGTAACCTGGTCCCACTGTAGCCCGGCTTGGTTCCACCTAACTATACTGTAGCCCGGTCCCACCAAATACCGAAGCCGGTCCCACCAACATACTGTACCCGGTCCAACCCAACCATACTGTAACCCAGTCCTACCCAACCATACTGTAACCTGGTCCCTACCAACCATACTGTAGCCCGATCCCACCCAACCATATTGTAGCCCGGTCCCTCCCAACTATACAGTAACCCGGTTCCACCTAACTATACTGTAACCCGGTCCCATCCAACAATACTGTAGCCCGGTCCCACCAAACAATACTGTAGCCTGGTCCCACCCAACCATACTATGGCCCGGTCCCACAAAGCTATACTGTAACCCGGTCCCACCTAACTATACTGTAACCCGGTCCTACCCAACCATACGGTAAGCCGGTCCAACCCAACCGTAATGTAACCTGGCCCCTTCCAACAATACTGTAACCTGGTCCCACCCAACCATACTGTAACCTGGTCCCACCCAACCATACTGTAGCCTGGTCCGACCTAATATACCGTAGCCTGGTCCACCTAAATATACTGTAAGCCGGTCCCACCCAGCCATACTGTAACCCGGCCCACCAAACTATACTGTAACCTGGTCCCACTCAACCATACTGAACCCGGTCCCACCCAACCATACAGTAGCCCGGCCTGGTCCCACCTAACTATACTGTAGCCTGATCCCACCTAATTATACCGAAGCCTGGTCCCACACATCTATACTGTAGCCCGGCCAATATACCGAGCCCGGTCCCACCCAACTATACTGTGGCCCGGTCCCATCCAACTATACTGTATTCCGGTCCCACCCAACTATACTGTGGCCCGGTCCCACCCAACTATACTGTATTCCGGTCCCACCCAACTATACTGTGGCCCGGTCCCACCCAACTATACTGTGGTCCGGTCCCACCCAACTATACTGTATTCCGGTCCCACCCAACTATACAGTGACCCGGTCCCACCCAACTATACTGTGGCCCGGTCCCATCCAACTATACTGTGGCCTGGTCCCACCCAACTATACTGTATTCCGGTCCCACCCAACTATACTGTATTCCGGTCCCACCCAACTATACTGTAGCCTGGTCCCATCCAACTATACTGTAGCCTGGCCCCATCCAACTATACTGTAGCCCGGTCCCATCCAACTATACTGTAGCCTGGTCCCATCCAACTATACTGTAGCCTGGTCCCATCCAACTATACTGTAGCCTGGTCCCACCCAACTATACTGTAGCCTGGTCCCATCCAACTATACTGTAGCCTGGTCCAACCAAACCATACCGGCCCCACATTAGCACTTGGTAAGTCATGAGTTGGGACGTGCGAGTTTAAACGTGACAGGCAAACGTTTGTCTTAAACGCACAGACATCCTTCAATTTCTTTATAAAAATGCGTCATGAAATTGTAAATATTGGTCTCTGGATTTGGTGTCAATAACGCTCATTTAATAAATCCGGCTTTAGAAATGTTAAGACTTTGAAATAAGCACACATGTAAACGTTAAAACCATGGAATTGATAAGGTTTAATCATTCATAATGTATGAACTATAATATCATTTAATGCATTTGAAACAAGAAATTCCATTAAATAAGATAGTCTGCGTAAGAAAAAAACAACAAAGATATCAAAGTTAAAAAAGTAAAAGTGTATATGGTCTGTGATTTTAAATTAATGCTTGAAAACATATTTGTCGCTAAAAAAAAAAAAAACAAGAAAGGGAAAACAATATAGGTGAAACTTTAAAAAAATCCGTCAATGAGAAACGATTTCGGTGCCCATAGTTTAGCAGACGAGCACTTAACCAATTGCGACACGTAGGATGTTGCTATATATAGCTTATGTTAGGTAACTTATACACTGCGGGTTTTTGTGACTTAGAGGGACGAGTCCACTATCAAAGTTAACTACGTTTTTCTAAAGACTCACAAGTGTTTACTTTTTCAGCTGGGTTGTTATTTGCCAATTGAAAATCATGCAGAAAGATATGATCCTGAAACTCCGATTTTAATGATGGAATATCCTGAAATAATTTATGCAAACCACTGGAACGAGTGCTTTTCCGAACACTTGGTTGTTAACCAAGACTATCTTGGCTAAAGAAATAGGTCAAAATCCATTTTTTATAGCTTATGCCGAAAGAGAATCGCCAGTTGGCTTACCTCAAGGGCAGCTAGCCCTGTGCCAGCTCCAATGTCGATGATTTCGAGAGACGATCGAGATTCTTCTTCCGGGTAACACTCACAAATGTATTTACCGATGAGTATATGACCGGTGTATCCACCTTGTTCCAGATCCTGATGAAAGCATTCATTAATCAATCAATTAATCTATCAATCAATATTAATTTTGCGTGTACATATCTATGAAAAATATACATAATGAGAAAGAGGAAAATAAAAGACCTGGAAGAATTACAGACAGACCGACAGACAGACAGAGACAGACAGGCAGACAGACAGACCTTTTCAAAACTGGCTGCCCATTTATCGTATGCCTTGCTTGACTCCTCCTCTGAGATTCCGAAATGGTTGACCTTGTTCCTGGCCTTTTCCACCATGATCTTCATCTGGTTGTCGATCTCGCGTTTCTTCAGGGCTTCCACGGACATTGTGATATTTCTTGCACTGGCTGAAAGATAATTTCTTGCATGTCGGAGACGTTCTTACGTAAATAATCAACAAATGATCTCAGTGACTTCATTTTGGCTACTACATGCGTTTGTCGTATGAAGATGAAGATCCGCACGTGCTTACGGACTGTCAAGTTTCCAGTGGGAGTGCGGACTCTTCTTCCCATACCACTAACACATGCGTATATCTAACTTGTACGTCGTTTATATGAACTGTTCCTTACTTTGTGCGGATAATTAGAACTTTACTTTCAAGAAATTCAAAATGAATGACTAGAATGGGAGGTATGTAAATATTAATATTGAATATGCTATGGCGACCAACATTACCGAGGCTGCAAACATTACATTGCATGTATAATATCTGATGATATAAAGTTAACTTTTAATCAACAGAGCACGTCGATATAGTAATTAAACGACCATTAAAATGTCCATATTAATTACATGCAATTTGATATGTTTATCGCAGTAGTTAACCTCATATCTTCAGGTAATTTTTTTCCTTCTTTATTCATATAAATCCGCCATCTTGTTTTGAGGAGTCAATTTTTGAAAGCCCGCCGTCGTTGATTGGTTCGGTGGATCTATTTATAGCGCTGACATGTGTAATGTACACGGTATCTAAAATGTATTTTTTGTGTGTGTGTTGTTTCGTGGGGATATGCTATACAAACAACAAGAAGCATGTTGCATTTATACAAAATTTATTATATTTTAAAAATGCATTGTTTGATATACCTTTAAAAAAAAAAATGTAACATTTATTATATTTAATACACAAATATGACATGCATTGTTTGATATTCAATTTATACAAACAACCAGAAATATGTTGTGTTTATACATGTTTTTATTATACATATGTATACAAAAATGGCATATGTGAAAAGGGGTTGTCACAGACCACTTGAAGATAGAAAACACAATTACAAAATTCAATAACCGTATGGAAACGACATATATTTTTCTCTCACAACTCTCTTATCAAACACAAGACGGTAATCCTTTCGCTCTGAAGTGGTCACTAACTGGGCATTGTTTCTGTCTCTCGTGATCTTATGGGCGTTTACCACAGAGACAATGGCGTTGGGGCGTTTTGTAACAAATTCTTTAAGGACATTGTAATTAACATTCAACATGTTTTTATAGTTGAGGGTGATGCCCCGGACTTTACAATGTGTTGTAATTCCGTTTTTATCAGGTCTCTGTAATTCGTACCCGTAATTCTTAGGTCCACCAGTCACAAACGTCTGAATTCGGTTGTTCGGTACTTCGTCCGTCAGGTCACCTAGATAATCACCCAGAGGAGGCTTCGTTTCCCCTTCTTTCGTAGTGAAAATTACAGAATCGGTGTCGGCATATAAAGCCCTGGAGCCAAGGTGCTTCAGATACGAATACAGTTTCAAACGGGCTTGGCTGGTAGTGTAAGCCGCAATGACAACGTTGGTTTTAGTACTCGTCTCCACAAAGTCTTCTCGATATTTCCAACGTAGTTCCACGGCATCTTCGGACACAAAGTTGACCGAGGTCACTTCTTCGCGATCTGACGTCAGTTTGTCAAAAAACGTTTTGGGGTCGTCAATTATATTTACCTGCTGCATGTTGGATCTTTGACCAAACTTTCCCCAAAAGGAATTCAACATGAGCTTAGCTAAAGCTCTCAATCCTGGATTTTTCTGGATTTTATGGTAGTTTAGTCGAACCCCTTCCTTCTTATCATAGAGGTCGATGTACTGTCTTTTGTCGTCTTCGGTCTTAACCCATTTGGGCCAACCACTGGCTTCCTATTTGATTTTTAGGAAGGTGTTAACATAGTCCGTAAACAATCCACCTGTCTTGGTATCGGGGTCATACCTAGAAATCACGTTAAAGTGCCAAATTTCGTAGAGTTGAACCAAATGATACCCCACGTTTAAGGCCTCTTTGACCTCATCAGTCACCCAGGTACTCACAAACACCCTCTCGTCATCCGTATGGTGACATGGTGTTTGTTGAGATGTCTCGGCGCATGTTTTACAAAGGTGAAACAACAATTTACCATTGACTCTACTGGGTAGTACAGGATGAAACAAACCTTTCGGTGGAAGCATCTTGCACTTGACAAGTCCTTCATAATTGTCTAACCTTTGGAAATTTTCTGTAATGATCTCTGGGTGCCCTTGAGGAATTTTCCCAGTTTTATTGACCCATGGATAAAGGGAAGTCACGTCAAAATAGTCAATGTCTTCACACCCTGAGGCTTCCCTAAACAAAGTGTAAGCTTCGGTCCGACCCCCGTAAAAGGCTTCACGCGGTTCTAACGGCGTGATCAAATCAAGGCCGTCGATGAACAATTGCATGTCCGAATTGTCTCGACACTGTTTATCAAAGTCAGACTCCCAGATAGATTGGTAGGTATACCCTAGGTTTTCGAGATACCTTTTCTTTTCTAAGGTCTTGTCATAAAGGTCTCCCATCGTCATCTGATTCACAGGATTGACGGTTGACCTGGAATACTTCTCCGGGTTCCCGTGCCAGAAATCGCCATGGAATTCTAACACCACCTTCCGATCCCCCGTTTCGAAATACCCATCCACAAGATAGGGTCCAATAGCCTTTTCTCCTCCATTCCTGGCATGTTGGATTTTATGACCTTGTACGTGAGACAGATACTTGATCCACTGTATCGCCTTGACAGACTGTCGGTGTTCTGGGGTGTAACCGTGATGAGGTATCAGAGCAATGGAGTCAGGTTTGAGGAAGTTGGTTCTAAAGACCAGATTACAGGCCGAGGCTATCGTAATAGACCTTTCAAAAGGATCTAAACCCGTCACATCGATAAAGTCCTCCCTAAATTTTAAACAACAACGTCTCAAAATGTCTACGTCAGATTTACAATAGGCCAAAAGTTCCTGTTGAAAGTCAAATGTGTCATGTTTGTGTTCTTCATACCATGTCAGAAATGTGTTTCTGTCGTCCGGTTTCATTCCGTCGGGTGTATAGTAACTGATATCGGGCAATCCGTCTAAGACACGATTTTGATTTTCCTTACGATTATACAGATGGGGAAAGTAACCCTTTTTCAACTCTTCAAATCCAAACATGGAAGGTAGTTTAGCCAACGCCATAGGAAGAAAGTTGATGGAATCGATCATTTTAATTTTGCACGCAGGCACCTGGAGACTCATGACTTTGGCTCCATTGGGTACTATTGTAGGAAGGATCCCGTGTCTGTACAAATACTGAAAAACGGGGTACGAATCGTAACCTTGAAAGTTGTGACACAAGACTGTAGATTGATAGTTCTCCTCAGAAAACAACCACTTACAGAACTCATCCAAAGTATTGTCTCCCTTGAACACACGTTCCCTTTCACCACACATCTCACACTCGTCATCGTTCATACACAAGGTACATACTTTCTGTACGACGCACAAGTTAGGTCTATGTTCATAGCTACCACAAGTAGATTTTACACAGTGAACGCATGTTCCATAAATGTCCGGCACATAACCCTTGTCACACTGAAGGAGATCTTCCTGTGTGCATTCAAAGTCGAAAAAGATAAATGTCTTTCCCTCTTCAAGACTCTCATCTTGTACCCGCGCTTCTTCTTCTTCTTCTTCTGGCATCATGTAACACTGATGTCCCTCTGGATAAAAGTTCTTACATGTGTTGCAATAGGTTCGTCCACACTGGTGGTATTTATCAATCGCCTTGTTCACGGTTTTGTCACATTCGTGACATCTGTAGATTGTACTGCAGGTAGAATTCCCCTTCACAGTCATTTTTGTGTGGAGGTCAAAACACTCTTGCCCCTTGAAGTATCTGTTACAAACGTCGCAATGAGTCCAATCACCGTCTACTTCGTCGTGAACTTTCCGACAGGCATGACACACGTTGTAACACTTGTGGTCTTCTTTGTGGTCATAGCCTTTGTTACACTTGATACAGAAGTGGTTCCTGGATAGAAAGGCCGACATACTCGTGATAACATCATAATGTCCATCATGAAAGTAAAGATAAATCTTATTGTCTGCCTCTGGTCCAGCGTAAATAATACCGTTGAAATGTTCCTGGGAGATAACGTGAATTTGGTAGCCTGGTAGAACATTCTGAAATCTTTTTACTTCGTCTACTCCACATTTTCCTAAGGGCACACTGGCTGTGTCGTGAAGCTGTTTTGCCAATTGTTCTTGTATTTTCCCGCCTTTTCTAATGCTCTCCCACTTGTCGTGTTTGTCCAGTCTCGCCTTTGCTGTAACAATAGCCATGGCGCCACACAAGTCATCGTCGTTTTGGATCCGAATAATACACTTCTTGTCTGTTAGGAATTTTTCCGTGTTGATGAACTTGCATCTCTTCTGAGCACCACCATTAGGTGACATCAAATAAAAGCGATTCGTCGATGACAAAGTCTTCATTGGATTGTAATACACGTTCAATCTCAGACATGAAACGATCCACAGTAAGTTCTATGACCTTCATGAACGGAATCACAATAGGATAGTCCAATGACGGGGTTTGAACTGTTAGGCGAACCAAATCATCCGTCTTTGATGTCTTTGTCAATTCTACAATGATAGCCTTAAATAGTTTCTTTAAAGTTGACAGTACGTTCTCTGTCACCTCGATATCCTTAAACGTGACTTTGTAACTAGAAGATGTAGTTTTAAATTTGCTCATTCGCTGTTCTTTGATTTTTCTAATCTCGTAAAACTGACTAGGATCATCGTCTTTGCGGAGTCTTTTAGTCACCGGAAGGTCCTCTGTATCGTCACTCTGTCTCTTCGCTCCAAACCCACGTTGATGTTTCTCAGTCAGATGACGTTGGAGATTATCTGGTCTACTAAAACTTCTTCCGCATTCATCACAATGCACGCTGTTAACATTGTTGTGTTTTTCCAGATGGCGGTCCAAGTTGGTTTTCCTGGTAAACAAGGCCCCGCATGTGTCGCACCGGAAACGTCTCCAATGGTTGGCCATCCTCTGATGTTGAAGGAGTTGACTCTTCTTGTCCGACGTAAATTCGCATTCCGGACAGTTGAAAGCCATGTTGACAAAGTGAACTCTGGAAACAGAATGACTATTTCGATAAATCACTTACTCTTATAGGTTAACGTCAAGCTCAATCTCCTCTGATTTGTCGTCAAGGCGAGACTTAAAACACTAGACTAAACATCCAGGCGAGACTTAGAAAAAAAAGGCGAGACTAAGAAAATTCAGGCGAGACTAAGAAAGTCAGGCGAGACTAAGAAAATCCAGGTGAGACTAAGAAAGTCAGGCGAGACTAAGAAAATCCAGGCGAGACTATAAAAACCTTACCTTATGATATAAATATATCCGGACAAATCGCTGTTAACTCATTCCGATACAGCTGGAAAATAAAATAAAATTCAGTTTACCAGTATTTATATAGTACAACTTGCGCATGCGCAAAGAATCTTAGGGCGTGATTGGTGGAGTAAAATAAAAGAACAATAGTTTACAATTCTCGTCATTCTGGCGTAGACCACCGAAGAGACAACATGTTTTCTGCACAGTGTCCAGATTGTCATAGGATTTTTACAAGAAGGGATAATATGAACAGACATTGGAATCAGATACATAAGGAAACCACTGAACCGTATCCTCCTCCCTCTCAGGGAGCGCCTCCTCCCTCCTCCTCCTCAAGGAACGCCTCCTCCTCCTCCTCCTCCTCCTCCTCAAGGAACGCCTACTCCTCCTCCTCCTCCTCCTCAAGGAGCGGACTTGGGAGCGCCGCCACCGCAAGAGGACGATAGAGAAAGAAATATGGTGTATGTTCACCCTTTTACCATGATGGTTTCTGGTCCTACAGCTTGTGGAAAAACGACATTTGTACAGACCTTATTACAGGACCAAGGTCTAAAGATATCACCGGCTATGCAAAGGATAGTATGGCTATACAAAAGATGGCAGCCGTTATATAACGTAATTCGTAGAACGGTGATGCCTACAGTGGAATTCATTCAAGGCATACCGCAGGATCTGGACGATGATGGCTTCTTTGACTCCAGAATCAACAACTTACTGGTACTCGATGACATATTTTGTACAGCGGGAAAAGACCAACGTATAACGGACTTGTTCACTGAAGGTTCCCATCACAGATCTTTATCAGTGATATCAATCAATCAGAATCTGTTTGGAAGCAAAGACCCAACACAAAGAAGAAATTGTCATTATTTGGTCCTTTTCAACAATCCAGTAGACAAACAGTCTGTGAAGGCAAATGTATCCAGGCAAAAGTGATTATTTTATGAAACATTTTGAAAAGGCTACAAAACAACCATATGGATACCTGATGATTGACTTAAAACCATTTACGCCGGAATCAAAACGATTAAAATGTTCCAGTGCGTTAAATATATTAACCAATCAAAATGGAGAGTCAGGGACAGAACCTATAAAAGAGGATAAAGTTCCTACTAGCCATCATTCTGCAGTTGTAACGCAAACGGATCACATCGTAGACCAAGAAAAAACGCCAGAAAATTTACAAAATACTTCGGAAAAATTACAAAATACTTCGGAAGCAATTATGGAAAAAGGACACGCTTGTGACGATTGCGGTCAGTTATTTGACACTGTCCACGACGTGCAAAGACACATTAAGCGCGGTTGGTGTCCAGAAAATAGTGAACCGCCAGCTAAAAAGGCGAGAACAGAAGAGAGCAATAATACAACAGACGAGGATATAGAAGAGAATGAGGGCTATAGACATCTATGGAATCTGGCGGAAGGCTTGAGCAAAAACAGATTCTACAATCTATACGAAAAATACATTGCAAATGGAGAAAACGAAGAAGAGGCAACAGACATAGCTACACAACGTATTCAGACATACAAAGAGAAAAACTTCTTTGCCAGATACAAATCTTTACTTGAAGTGTATTGGTTCCCTCTGATGACAAATGCTACACATCGTGGCATAGTCGAACAAATAAAGGACTTCCGCATTAAAGGACTCAGCTTGAAATCTGCAGTGAAAAGGGTCTTGAAGAAAAATAGAAATGCCTTTGAAGACTTATTTGAGACGGAAGAACCTGACGACGAAAGCGAAAAAGACTCCGATGATGAGGACTCTGAATAAAAGCAGTTAGCAAATAATGGCTAGTCATTTGATGTTTGACCATTAAACTGTACAGACATGGCTCCGTGGGGGAACTATCTAAAGAAAATATATTTTGATCCATCACACCCTGCAAGTTTTGCGGGCCCTCAGAAAATGTACAAGGTGGTAAAGGAAGAAAGAAAATACGATATCGGCATGCACAGAATTAGGAAATTTTTACACAATCAAGACTCGTACAGTTTGCATAACCCTGTCAGAAGGCGATATCAGAGAAATCACGTGGTGAGTGCGGGAAAAGACGATTTGTGGATGGCTGACTTAATGGATATGGCGAAGTTTGACAAATGGAATAACGATAACAAATACATCTTGCTAGTCATAGACACCTTCTCCAAATACGTATGGTTGAGACCACTTAAATCTAAAACGGGACAGGAGGTGGCACAAGCATTCCGGGACATCTTTGCAAAGTCCGGAAGGTCACCAGCAAAGCTGATTACCGATAAAGGTATGATTTTATGTTCAGATAATTTCATGTATAATCTTAATAACAATATTTTTTTATATTGACTATTTTTTTTCCGTTATAGTTTATTTTATCGTTATTAACGCACCTATAAAAGAGCATATTATATGCATTTCAGGTCAAGAATTCAAAGCGAAAAAAGTACAGTCGTTGATGCAAGAAAATGGCGTGAAATACTTTCCAACGCAAAATGAAACCAAAGCGTCCACCTCCGAGAGGGCCATATTGACCATCAAACAGAAACTATACCGTTATTTCACACACAAAGAGGATTATTCTTTTCTCCCAGTACTACAAGATATAGCGGACAGCTACAACCACACGTATCACAGAACCATAGGCCCTTCTCAATATTTATGCATACCAGAGATTCTTTTCTCAGAACGAGGTTTAGATGGGTCAGGTATACACACCAGTACAGCTGATAATATCACTTGTATAGTTATGGCGACCACTGGTGGAAGCACATCCACAAGTAAACTGTTTAAATAAATTTTCTCATTATCATTGCAGTGTTCCAGTTTGTAATTCTAATAGAAAATATGATGCAGATAATTAACCTCTCATCACATTCCTATCTGGCTATCCAGAAACACTGTAAACTGAGTTTAAATCACTATGTTTAAGAACAAGGGTATTGGTTGATTGTACAGAAATAAAACACAACAGCCATCTCCCCTGGTCTTAGGTTCTTAATTTTATATTTAAATAACAAAAGTGTAGTACACTGAAACAATCATTAGGCATTATATCACATGCTTGAAGTTACATATATAAAGTTTATCGTTTTATACTGAGTGTATGTCAATGTATACAAAATTCTCCGGTTCACACACTGAAAAAAGACCAGAATTATAGTCAAATAAACAATATATAGAAAACTATGTCCAACTTGCATTTTATAAAATTACAAAAACTCTATTGAAAGAAAGCATTTCTAATGAGAATAACAGCAACAGCGTTTAGACTTGATGCAGTAGAATTTAGTGTTTCTTCATCTTGAAATCTTCAAAGATAGTTCCATGACCCTTGAGAATTCAAAAAGTCCAAATGGCTGATTTCTTGATATAAACCTTATGGTTATGGTTATATGCAATGTAGGGACACCAGAACTGCCAACAATTCCACAAGGATACATATGCCAAGAATTTCCTTCTAAAGAAGCATAAGCGTTGCATCCAAAAACTAATCCCCGTTAATTGGCATCATTTTTTTCATGTCTTTAATTCTTTAGTTGCAGGTAGAGATAATCACAATCTTTTCTGCATTTAGCTATCTTACCCATGTAAGATGCTGTATGTCTGTGCTTGCTGACTTTGTGCCGGAGCTGACCAGTTTTTTTTTTGTTGTTGTTGTTGTTTCATTATTATTTCTTCAAATTTCTTTCTCAGATATATTAAGATAATATTAATATTATCTGACTGAGTCCGAAATTAACTGATTTATATTTGTGAATCATGTACAGTCAAACATGTCTTAAATAGTCAGTCAAGGGAATAAGAGAAAGTCGCCACTTAACAGAGGTGACCTTTAAATTAAGTACAAATATAAGATAAAATGCTACAGTTTGGTAATACATTTAAATTGACCGCTTATATGAAATTGGCCGCTTAGTACAGGCGGTTGCTAATACAGGTTGAACTGTAATTTCTTATGGGCAGGCCAGGAAAACACACACCTTCTGCTTAAAATACTATTTTTATGCAACGTTTTTTGGAAATTTAAAATGGAGTCATTTAAAGCTGGTCTAGACTTGGTGGGAGCTAGTTAGTACGGTAGAACCATTTGTGACTATATTTTATACTGGATCTGGTCTCTCACTGAACAGGTTACTAGTATATAACCTGGAATGAATGGATCTGGATTCTATGGCTGGGTTACGGCTCGAATAACCACAAACTTCAAGGTCCTGAGGTTCCTTGCCTCTTAAATATGCAATGTCTAGTGTAAAGATGTGTTAATATTCTCTGGACCTATTATTTTTAACCCAGCAATCTGTTAGAGTAAGCCCGTAATATGCTTGCAACATACACATTTACCTAATTTGACAGTCACATTTTGCAACTAGTATTATATGAAATGAAATAATGCATTTGTTTTACATTTATACAAATAACTAAAAACTTCAAGCTGCCTGAAGAGAAAAAAAACTTTCATACAACTGAACTAAATATGTATGCTATCCACTGAAAATATATCTTATAAAAGTTTATTTCACCCATAATTTATTGTTATTTTTCTATTCGAGTCTCGAGAAAATAAGGAAAATGTATGTCATAATCTTTAAATTAAATACTATATTACAAAGAAATGTGTGCTTTAATTCCATTCATGATTAAAATGGCTTAAACATTTAACTATGTGAAATTTTATTCTTTCTTTGAGATTTGTGGCATTTGCTGCATACATCAGTATTATCATGAACTGAAAACAGACATTTGGGATACTGTTAGCTAGGTGCCCAAAAGAAGCTGGTAATTTATATGTTATTGTCTAAAAGGTTATCTTATCTACAATGGAATGTAAGCTTAATGGCTTTATTGTAGGTGTTGAGAATTAGTTTAACCACGTGTTTACATCTGGTCAGCAGGTTGTGTGTTTGAAATATACATGGCTGGGCTTATTAGGTATTCTGTGATTTATATAGTGGATTAATGTAAACTGTCTTAATGCAGATAGTCTTCACTGTAAAACTTGGATTTTTTGTTCAAGGACTACTTCTATGATGAAAATGTAAGTTATTTAATAATTTTCTAGGCCTCAGCAAAGCTTAAACCTGTGTAAATATGCACACCACTGACGTCTCTATCAGTGTAAGCTGCTGAGTTTGTTTACAACTGAGTCTGGACTGACCCATCTAAACCTCGTTCTGGTTACCTTACTGAATATGCATGAGATAATATTAAGAAGGGTCTATTGTCATGAGACCCACAGATGTAAGAGACACCAATCAAGAGGAAGTTCGATTATCCACATACTTTTCACAACACAAAAGCAAAGGAAAAGTGAACATTAAATTGAGACCTTTCAAATTTAAAATAGGTGATTATGTACGGATCAGTCATCTGCGCACTGTGTTTACTCGAGCGTATGACGAGACCTACACTGGAGAAGTGTTCAGAATATACAAACGATATCATAGAGGAACATTACCTATCTACCGTCTTCGAGACATGCAGCAAGAAGAAATCAAAGGCACATTCTATGAGAGCGAATTACAAAAAGTGGAGATTGATCCTGATAAACTATGGAAAATTGACAAAATACTTAAAACAAAAGGAAAAGGGCAAAATAAACAATATCTGGTGAAGTGGAAATATTATCCTACAAAATTTAATAGTTGGGTGAAAGCTAGTGACATTGAGTGAAAATTGTACATAACATGTAGTAAAAGGTACTGTTGTAATTATAATTTGAAGCTGTGTATTATGAAATAAAAATGTAACCGAGTCCCTGTAGTTTATTTTATTTTCAATACCAGTATGCGAGATAGCGATAGGTTGACATCCTTTCGGCATACATCGCTGGTTTGTATACCCTATAATACTGTACAAATACACCTCCATTTACTCTCTGTAGTCTCGCCTGACTAGGTCCATACACACCACATATAAGTGTTACCTTTCAATTTCAAAGTCACATCGTTTCGCGTCTAAGATTAACCCCTGTGTCGAATTGCATAATGTCACGCCTTTTTATTCTGCTAGATTGAACCATTTTTCATATGGGTAATTTCATTTACAGTTAACGCTTTTATTATAGGTACTGTTGATTATTAGTTTAATGGGAACACTCCCTAGTTTATAGAACCTTCTGAAGGTTTTATAAAAATGAGTCATGGAATTTCCACGGTGAGTCAAATGACTGTAGAGCATGTTGAGACTTGTTTTTCTATGATTCATTGATGCATATGGTGTAGAGTGTAGCAGTCTATATACAATAGGTTCTCTTTTGACTTAAATATCGCATATCAACAGAAAAGGTGCTAGGAAAACACATATTCATAAAAACTTAGAATAACGCGTGGACACTGTTTTACTACTTATTAAATTTGAAAATAATCAACGACCAATCAGATAACGCATAGCGATGCGGGTCTGTACATGTCGGCTGCTAGGCGAAATTGAGAATTGTCGTCTGCTCATTTACAATATTCATTATACAGGTAGATCATTTACAAAGTCATCTAATGAGTGAACCTGTACACCTTTTGATCTATAGAAATACTTTAACGAATTCCGAAAGAAAAGAAATAAAAACAATGAGCGATAATAATAACAATGTCCTATTGGAAAAATTGTCGTCTGCTACGGGAAACTTGTCGCTACATGTCAACGCTATAAATAGATCCACCGAACCAATCAACGACGGCGGGCTTTCAAAAATTGACTCCTCAAAACAAGATGGCGGATTTATATGAATAAAGAAGGAAAAAAATTACCTGAAGATATGAGGTTAACTACTTATCGCAATAAACTGACTGGGCTATTTGGAGACTGTAACTCTTCCACATTTTACAAAATACATCTGTTTCTGAAGTATGCTGAAATATTATCAAGTTACTTGATACTTAAGACAAGTTCTTTCCTCCAAATCATGCAAAAATACCTTACTTTCACTTGGATTGTTAATTTATAATTTGACTATGATGCGTGACTTGATACTTAGGACAAGCTCTTACCTCCAAATCATGGAAAAATGTCTTACTTTCACGCGAATTGTTAATTAATAATTTAACTATGATGCTAACATTTATATATGTTATCTGTTTAACAAAATATCTCCCGGAATATCTTTTATAAAATCTGATGTTTCGTGAAAATTAAAATTCAGCATTATTAAAAGATTATTTTCTTTATTTTTATTCTTTTTTCAATCATTGAGCATCATGCTTGTTCAATAAGCATCATGCTGGGTCGGCATTTTAATTTATTGAGCATAATGCTGCATCGGGCTAAAACAGAATAAAGACCCCTTCGTACGCGCAAAAACATTTGAACATGATGCTCGCTGTAAAAAAAAAGCACGATGCAGGGTCAGCAGATTGATCAATGAGCGTCATGCTCGCTCAACGAGCATCATGCTCGCCACATGAGCATCATGCTGGGTCGGCAGATTGTCCAATAAGCATCATGCTCGTTAAATGAGCATCATGCTGTGTTGGCAGATTGTTCATTGAGCATCATGCTCGTTGGATGAGCAAAATGCTGGGTCGGCAGATTGTTCATTGAGCATCATGCTCGTTGGATGAGCATAATGCTGGGTCGGCAGATTGTTCATTGAGCATCATGCTCGTTGGATGAGCATCATGCTGGGTCGGCAGATTGTCCAATGAGCATCATGCTTTAAAGGTAGGCATCATGCTGGGTCGGCAGATTGTTCACTGAGCATCATGCTGGGTCGGCAGATTGTCCAATGAGCATCATGCTTAAAAACATGACCATCATGCTCTTAAGATGAGCATCATGCTGGGTCGGCAGATTGTTCACTGAGCATCATGCTCGTTAGATGAGCATCATGCTGGGTCGGCAGATTGTTCACTGAGCCTCATGCTCGTTGGATGAGCATCATGCTGGGTCGGCAGATTGTTCACTGAGCATCATGTTGAAATATTTAGGAATTGTAAAGTTAATATAACCCATACAATTTGATTTCATGCACATGTACATGTCCAGTGCAGTTCAAATTATATATCTTAGGGTAACGTCTTAATGGATTATGGATTAA
>CM037786.1:49919822-49969822 GCA_021229015.1 Solen grandis | reverse complement strand
CGTATAATATTGGTGCTTAGCAAAATTTGAATAGTATATATATCAGCTGAAAAGAAAGTTTGCTCTCTCTCTCTTTGTGTGCATCATCAAAGATGGCACCAATTGCAATTTACTGAGCATATCATACTTGCATTATCCGTGTATTTACTCGAACATTTACTTAAACATGGCACCGATATTCTTGACTGCCTTCGCGTCATCAGCAGTTCAAAACATTTTCTATAATCAGTTCAAAGGGCATCATGGGCTGTGAAATAACAAAGTCGTTGAAATGGCAGTGGTAAACAGTTACCTTGCTTGGCGCTAAACACGAGGACCGGATGGCCCTGTGTCAGGATGGTGTCTTCCCAACTGTCCCACTTTTATAAAACAGTAGTTTATATGGTTAGTAATATATTGCATGGATGAGTGACTATAGTCTTTACCTAAATGGATGGAATATTTCAGTGCAATTATTTGTCTTATTGTCTTATATTATTAAGAGCAATTTGCAATAGTATTTATGGTTAGTAATATATTGCATTAGTATTTATAATAAGTTATATGCTATTAGCAAAATTATTTATAATAAGTATTTATAATACTTATTATGTTTTAGGATGTTGTCAGTATTCTCTCTCTCTCTCTCTGAAATGAAGAAAACAAACTCTTTATGTTTCATATATTTTGCATTAGTATTTATAATAAGTTATATGCTATTAGCAAAATTATTTATAATAAGTATTTATAATACTTATTATGTTTTAGGATGTTGTCAGTATTCTCTCTCTCTCTCTCTGAAATGAAGAAAACAAACTCTTTATGTGTTCATATATTTATTATTTTTATTTCATGTGTCATGAACAAATCAAATAAAGACAGGGCTATATTCGGATGTGGTACAATTTATTATTTAAACAACTGTGACATTCCACCCTACTGATCTGTTCTATACAGAGTTACTCGTCAAACCGAATCAAATGCGATGCACAATCGGCATACTCCATCACAGTGATTTCTTCAGCCATGTACTTGTGTTTCAGGGCAGACAGTCTCTGTTCAAGTTGTCGGTATTTCCTCCTCTTCTTTTCTCTCACTCCTCCGGCACTGTGCTGAAGAATTTTGATAGCATTGGCAGCTTCAATCCTTTGTATTGTTTCCAAGAACTTGTAAATGTTCGGATGTGACTGTCTCATACTTTTCTTTAGTTTGTTGTGCCAGCCTTCCAAGTTGTTTGTTGTTCTTGGTCCTTCTGTCTCGAAATGGTTCCAGTTGTCCTTGTCTCCCTCAACCCAATGTTCAGTGACATAGTCTGTGAACCTTGAAACATCCACTGGAATCTCTGCATTTTCAGCATCCGTCAGTGCGACAAACCACACATCTTCAACATGTTGTATGGGGACTAGAGGCAGAACTGCAGCTCTTCTTCCTAGTTTCTTAAAGTCCTCATTCTCAGAATACAGTCCAACTAAGCCAAGCTTCTGTATCTTCCGCCAAACACACTGTGTGTAATGAAAAAAACACCCTTTCACATTCACATTTGGAAACACTCTGCGAGCTGCCTGCTTGGTTGCTGCCTCAAAGTCTATCAGGAGTGTGTCTGGTCCCAGTTCCATTCCTATTTCCCTGCATTTCTGTTGAAGATGTTGAAAAAGTCTGCAGTAAATCCTTTCACTTTTTCCAGGCAGAAGGGCAAACACTAACGGATACATGTGTCCATCAATATATCCATGGAGTGTGTAGACCTGGCTGAATATGTCTGGGCACACATAAAATGTTCCGTCTCCATATATGGTTGGGTTCTGTGCCAGATGCTGGAGATTTGTTCTTGTAGCAAAAATCAGCATCCTGTTGTCATTCTCTGCCTCATCAACCAGTAGGAACTGCTCACCAGTGTGCGTTTCAGTCCATTTTCCATCCAAATCTATGTCACTCCTGGACTTTGGTATCCCCGGTCTCAATGCACCTCTTTCCCTGTATAGAGATGACTTGGTGGAGGGGAAGGTTGGTAATCCTTTGCAGACTTGTTCTGCATCTTCGTCCCATTCTCTGTCTCTCAGACTGGATATGACTTCTTCATATATTGACGGAATCGGCGTGGTTTCTTCGCGTGCCCTCTTTCGCATGAGTTGATTTATTTCATGGCGCTTCAGTTCCATGTGTTCGGCTGCATGATTATGGGTATTGGTCACAGAAACTGGAATGTTGTCAGCTGTTGTGATTTTAGCAGAACAGGTTCGGACATGACAGACCCAGTACACCCTTGTTGGTTTTCGGTTTTTGACCTGGTATCTGAATCCATTGTAAACCAGACTATCACCACCACGTTGGTTCTTGACAAACTGCACACTCACTTGTGCATTTGCCATTTTAGCTTATAATTTCAGACGATGTTACTTAGTGAAATTTTACTATCAAATGAAGACATTTACATCAGAATGTAAATATATTGTATCTGATACAGTTCAGTTCATTAATGAGATATCACAGTTTGAAAGTCACAATAAATTGATAACCAAAAATGTTAATTACTTCAAATCAAATTGTTTACCTTAAGTAGTAAACTGCTAGATCAAAGGACTTGTTTGTATTTCTTAATCCAATCACTTAGCAATATATACAGGATAAATGGACTTTAGTTGGACCAATCAATTAACACAATTTAAAGAAAAAAGTAGCAGAGGTGATAATTATCTTAATAAGTTCAAATTATTTTTTATCTTTATCAATTCACATAAGCTTTAAAGCCAGAGATCAAAGGAATGCATGTTTACACTATAAATTACAATTAATTTAGTAACCCTAATTAATGGACCTTAATAAACACATTTTAGAAAGAAATAATACAATATAACTAAAACATGAAATTTTACCTCTTAAAATACAAAATCAAAAAAAAAATCAGAAACAAAATGAGATAATACAACTTCAATTCATTTTAATGTGTTGTAGTTTGAAATAGATTATAATCCCTTATCAAAACACACCCAGCAAGGTGCTAAAAATCTTGAGTGGGACAGTTGGGAAACAAAATATCAAAAAGTGGGACAGTTGGGCATAAACCGTCAGGATAATGTGACTGGGTATGATATCATGCCACATGTCTACGGCGTAATATAGGTGTTTACAGATGACTTCCGGCAAAAAGTAATGACTGAAATACTGTCGTTGGACTGTAAACTCCAAAACTTTCCTACACAAATACTTTTCCTGTAAAGAAACATTTCGGCAATTCATGCCAAATAATACCCCCTGGTATATAATATGCAATAAAACCAAAACAGATTTGCCTAGACGATTGCCCTTTTATTGCTTAAATCAGACAAAGGACTCGTATGGGATGGTGTTATACTTGTAAGGGAGTTTACTGTGTGACAGAATTTCAGTCAAATAGCGACACTTGCAGACGGAGGAAGACCGCGGGTGCACCGGTTTCCTGGGTAGAACCACCGACTTACCGAGAGCTAGTTTGAGGCATGATTACGTGGAAAAGCCCAGAGTGGCCGTGCTTGGATTCGATCCTACAGGGGCTATGTGATATGCAGTTAACGTCTTTATCCGGTCGATCTCGATGTCCTACCCATCACGTTTTGCATTTCCTATCCATATACATGGCAAGCGAACATATATTCCATTGTTGATTTACCATTTTACAATTACATGTTCATTGAAAAAACATGTTTTCTGCAATGCTTAACTAGTCACAGAAACAGGAATAGCACGGTTAAACAAACAACATCTGTTTAGATTATTCTACATCCTCCACAATTGTTTACTTGGACGTTTAATCCGAGGAGACACGTGTCAAGTCGAGCAGCAATTCAGTGCTCCGCGGTGCGTGTCTTTGGTTGTTTTATTTATCTCCAACACGCCATCCTTTGCCTTTATCAGACTAAGCGGATACGGTCGACATTTCCTGGTTGTAAACATTCTGCAGATTTGAAGTCGGATTCCGTCATTCATCATTCTTTCTTGCAACAAAAATTAGATTTCTGAAAACGTCGATATTGATAAAATGTTTGTACATGCGCCTTATCTTGGTGGCGTTAAAGTCATTCTTTGGCGTATGCCGGCAATTGCCGAATAGTTTGGGATTTAATTGAGGGACAAAACCATGCCAGTTTAATTGATTTTGTTTTGGTCATTTATCGGATTCTCCATTAAGTGATGTACTGTGTCAAATTCATTATGAATGCTTTATTAATTCAGTATGAATTTAATCTTTACATTTTATCAACCGAAAAACACCGGGAAAACTGGGACCCTTGTCAGTAGTTACATTTTTTCACCATCAATTATTTAGTTATATTATGTTAAATGTCAACAAACATGAACGTGAGTTTCAGTTGAATTTTTCTGTCTGCCTTGTTGGAAACGAAGTGTTAGTGCATGACACTGATGGCGTCACAATAAGGCTGCTATGTGCTACTGCAAACCCAAAATTCCCAATGAAGTTTAATGTCCTGTGAATTTTATTTCCTCGCAAAATTTGTGTTCCGCGATAATAAATATATCGAGAAATTAAGTGATCTCACAGTATAAGTATTAACTATTCATACAAAGTATTACAAGACAAGTTGTTACCATTGCAGGGCTACAGACCGACCCTGTTCTTACCCGAAGCGACCAAACAAGGAGCTGTACCAGAACCTGTTCAAACAGTGCGAGGGACTCGATATGCCCGTGCTTTCCTTCTTCCCATCTGAGGCTCACCTGATCTCTCATTCCTACAACTTTGTTGTGGACGCTTTGTTTGGGTTCAGCTTTAAGCGTAAGTATTAGAACAAGTAAGGCAATGTTACAAACACATCATTTACAATAAAAGGTAAGACTGTGCTTATTAGGTGATCAATATAAAAAAAATAACATGACGGTGATCTGGGATGAGTTGCAGACACACGTAGCTTCGTTGTGTTTTTGTAGTCTGGTTCCCGGCCGTCCGCAAGATTACAGATAACGTATTGTAAGAAGAGGGTACACCAGCCAAGAACCAGACCATATAAAACACATTGGAACTATTTTTTTGTGCAACTCGCCTCTGATATTTGCATGTGTTATTTGTTCGGGCTGACGTTATTGGCTGAAACAATGTATGTATTACGTATTTTAATTTAAAAAAAAAAAAATTATCCCATATAAGATGACCTTTTTGATAAACATTTCTTAAATAAATCAGTCCGCGCATTTAAATGTATTTTTAAAAGTGTGTTTTAATATCATTTTTTTTTTAATTTTGTATCTAAACGTTTTATTTTGCATAAGTTTTCACTCGTCAACTATGACTACCTTAAACTATTGTCACTAGAGATACCTCAAGTCAGCGGATGAAGTATCTCTCTGTAAGCAGAGGTGACACATAGGGAACACTCTCCGTCGTCTGTCTGTCCGCAATACTTTTTTCGTCACACTTCTTTCCGTCACACTTTTTCCGTCACGTTTCAGCAGGTGACACGTGTGTTCCAAAGAACACTATTGTTAATTGTTTAAATAATGATTGTCTCTGAATCAGAGGAGTGCACGTTACAAACATATACATGCAAATGGGTTTTCTTCACGTTTCATTGATTAGTTTCAAAGCTATTTATGCATTATGTTCATGCTTTTATTTTAGCCCCTGTCAGGCCCGAGTTTGAAGCCGTAATGGAGACGCTGAAAAAAGTAGAGTCACCCATCTGTAGCATTGATATCCCATCTGGTATGTGAACTTCTTCCTCTGGAAACAAAAAAGTGTTTTCTGCTGTCATAAATGAACTATCTTATCTATAAAGTGCGTGTGTTTCTTGTATTAAACTGTAGGGGCGGTAAAATCTTGGTCATGAAGTCCTCTCAAATGTCCATCAGTAATGATTGATGGAGAGGACATTTTCTAAGTGGAGGGAACCCTGTCAAGTGATTGATAAACATGAAAAGAATTGCCTCCCCTTTTGTGGTCACACTCGAGTTACATTTTTATGAAAGTGTATGAGAAACAAGCGATATTGTTTTATTTGCGTGTTCATGTTGGATTAAATAAATATAAATGACACTTGACTACATCTATTTATTAACTAGTTTATTCAAGAATTAAGTGTATTATTCAATTAAAAATAGTATGTTTACTTCATTCTCTTACCAGGATGGGACGTAGAAACCGGATGTGACGATGGTCTGAAACCGGAACTTCTCATCTCCCTGACGGCACCCAAACTGTGCGCAAAGCTGTTCACTGGAAGTCACCATTACCTTGGCGGGAGATTCGTACCCAAGACCTTAGAACAGAAATACCAGCTGAATCTGCCACCCTACCCTGGGACGGACTGCGTGGTGGAGTTGAAGCAGACGACAAAAGAGAATGACTCAAACAGTGCTAGCGAGAACACCAAACATGACACTTCCTAATTGAGTTGCTATAAATGCTATAACATGACCTAGTTACTTGACCTGCTGAGAAAGTTCTCATTATTGTTCTTTTTTAATTTCCCCTGTTGATACCGTGTTAACTGGAAACCTGCGGACAAAATCACCCATCAAATGAAGACCAGGGTCCGAATTCACAAAGCAACTTAAGTTAATCTTATAATTGTTTCTAAAGTTCAAGGTCATTTATTTACGATACATGTGTATAGTGTATTCAAGTGCTCTTTAAAAATTTCCCATGTATATAACTTCGATATGCCACGACATTTTTTTTCAGAGGTTGACCTTTTTTTTTCTTTGCTAATAAAAGGGAAGAAGGACATAAAACACGCACTAATCTTTTGCTGAAATGTGCCTAATTAAAATTCAAAATAA
Organism: Solen grandis; assembly: GCA_021229015.1. NCBI lineage: Eukaryota > Metazoa > Mollusca > Bivalvia > Adapedonta > Solenidae > Solen > Solen grandis. The sequence continues at coordinate 49,963,072 of CM037786.1, read as the reverse complement.
TCTAAAATCGTTTGAAAAACACGAAATAAAACGTTTGGTTTGTTTCCAGGTTGAGGCATTTTTAAAGTTCTTTAGTATATTTCTGCTTTTCATTCCTAAACTTCGATAAAATACATATATTGGCAGATAGTTGAACCTATCATGTGGCAAATTATCAATTTGTTTTTAAGAATAAATATATGAAGTATTATATCCATCATTAAATGATAATCTTGATCCTTCATACGCTAGTTTGGATGCAAGCGTCCATTGACTTAGTGTTATAGGCTCTTTTTCTCAAAGTCAAAGCTTGCGTTTACTAAAAATTCCTATGAACACTTGATGGACCATAAGCAATTTAATGCAGGCTGCATTACCTTACGAAAATATTATACAATTTATAATTTGTACTACAGTTTAGAAATGCCTTTATTTTTTTTTGTGAATTCGGACCCAGGCCTTCAATTGACTTCAACTGAGTTTTCTCAATTTGAGATTTCTCTCAACTGAGTTTTTCTTGAACTCATTTATTTTTATTAACTTACTGACCGGAAACGTTGCATACACAGCAACATAATCATGATATCTTACAGAAAGGGTTTTCGAATACTTAAAAATATCAAGCATATGATAATACAAAATATAAGATTGTATAATTGGGGAAAGCATATATTTGAAAATTCAGTGGACTAGTGGCCACATACTTCTAATCTCAGACTGACATTAACATGGTGTACGTGTATTTAAATTATCCAGTTTATATACATCTCAGCATTGCGTTCTGTATTTGCTTTTAAATCATGAAATCCATCTATAAGTATTGTACTAGAAAGGGAAGTAATGCATGTCAACATTCAGTTTAAAATCAACCAGAATTCATTGCCCTTAAAATAAGAATATGCTCAATTTTCTGCACCCATGTGCTATCGCATAGTATTAGAGCATATACCATGCACTTCACTGAATGTATTCCACAACTCAAATTTTGAATGATCTATAGCTGTCTACTCAATCATTTCAGAAGGAACATACATTTTGAACACAAATACGGATTTTAATTCAAACTAGTCGTATTTATGTAATACATAATATTAATTTTGGACATAAAACTCATCTTGAAATGCTTTCTTCTGGAACCAAGGCCATGAAAGAAGTTACAAGAAAAATTGCCAAGAAAATTACTTTCCAACATTACAAAATTTGATATCATTATTAGAGAAGTAGTTTAAAACTTAATTTATACATGCAATCACTATCATCTTGCAGTGAAGACCTATTTAGGGAGACACGTTCCTATAAATAATAAACCACTTTGAATCACTTTGCTATTATTTAAACATTACATCTTTGTAGGTAAATGATAGGTCCTTGTGTGGATTACTTTTACAATATCCTTCAATTTTGTTTAAATTGACAGTTCTCTGTTGAAGCAATTTGCTTCTAATTGAAATATGGCTGAACATAGATACGCTTTCTTGTATGCTTATATGCATATGCATGAGGTCAAATAATTTCAAACACTTAATCAATGAATGATTATTGTTTTGAATGAGTACTTTTTTCTGTAGATTATTTTATACAAATGATTGAAGCAAACACCGTGTGTTTGTCTTGGTTAATATTTCAAGGAAAATATGCAAGTTAATGGAGCACCATGTTCATATATTAAATTAGATATAATGTTTAGAACAACCAGGATAACAGAGTATTACGTCTTACTGCATTGTTAGAACCATAAGCTTAAATTTTCTTGTTTTTATTTACAAGAAACATACATCTATATTTGTAAATTATGAATAGCCTTATCGAAATTAGCATACATAAAAGTAAAGCCACACCTCGACAGCCATTTACATATCTAAATGTTTAGTCCACAAGTAAGGCTACACATCAAGAGGTATTTACATGCTTCGGTGTTTTAGTGTGTTACATATATAAATGTTAAGGTCAAACTGTTACATTCATTTGCATATGTAACAGTAAGATAATTTATATATGTAACAGAAAGGTCATTTACATATGTAACAGAAAGGTCATTTACATATGTAACAGAAAGGTCATTTACATACATAAATGTTTAGTTAACAAGGTAATTGCCATTGGTTTTCATGGAAAGGAAAGCCGCGCCACAGCAGATTGCATTGTGTGAACTAATAAAATCTGCTTGTCTGCTTGAAAAAATATGATTGAACATTTGTTTTTCAAATTCTGAAGCGAAACAATGGGGTCATTGTGAATTGGATGTTGAACAGTATTCTTGACATGAGGTCGATTCATTCAGAATGTTACATCACTTTTTCAGCGTACATTTCTTTGAATCTTACACAATTATCAAATAAAAAATCAGTGCACATTTTCTAATATTCTGTACGTATCTTTTCTTATATTGAAACTCGTCTTTTAAACGATAACGTTCTCTTTTTCTCTTCAACTTTCAAACATCAGTTTAGTGTGTTGCAGCTGATTACACAAAATGTACAGATTATCTATCTTGACATTAATAAACCTTAACCCTTTGATTTCGCCAAATATGATATAATAGTGTGTCCTGATTTTTGCTGAAATAATTCAGTGATCTTTAACCTATATACACACACACTATATATATATATATATATATATATATATGTGTGTGTATGTGTGTGTGTGTGTGTGCATGTGTGTGTGTGTGTACATATATCCTATATTTACATAGTTCATATACAATCAAATCAGTAGTTTAATATACAAAACCAAGCATTCAAACTTAACTCTAAATAATATAAATAATAGTTGTATACGCGTAATTTACGGAATATGTTTTACTTTCGCTTTTATTAAACCGTGAATTGAATACTAATACCCACATATATTACTGCTTCATTTGAATACAAATCAACTTAAAAGAATGGCCCTTTCTCGTTTTAGATAATTATCTCTTCAAAGGTCGTGTTATTACCTCCTATTACTTTTTTTAGTCTGGTTTCCGAAGGATTAATCATGAGACATGTTTGGCGAAATCAGCTGACGGGTGTCACTTTTCTATGTCGGTCTAAATCTTTGTTATGCATTACTGACCTCAGACGGAAATATAGGGGATCAGTAAAGTTAATACGGCTATTTTTTTTGTGGGATTTCAACATTTCTCGTTTGATAAATTATTTTGATGTAGTAAGGAAAATAATGATAATTGCTCGTACAACTTAAATTTATATTTGAGTTTCACAAAATATTTCAATATGAATATTATACTTGAATAGAAATTAATGGTTAAATGTTCATGACAAAGGGATATTTTATAGAATTTTATGTTTGTTTTTGGACCAAAGATTTTCATCAAAGACCTAAGTGCAACCTTATGTTTTTTTTAAATGAAATATAATATGACAAAATTAAATTATAAACTTAAAGTTTTATTGACATGTGTACCAAAACGTTAAAGGTAGATCTTATACATGGTATTTGTTAACATTAGTGATGCATCGTGCATAGCCATTTGTGTTTTGTGTGTGTTTTCAAGTTATCGACACAATATATTACACAAATATATAAATGTGTAATACAATCAGAAAGTCTTATATAACTTCACTTGAAAATATTCAAATATTTCAATTTTATTATAAAGGTTAACTTTCCATTTGAGATTATGTACATGTATTGAATCGAGTCATGTTTACTCTTCTTTAACCAGGTAAGAAAAATATGCCAGACTGGAGCTCGAAACCAGGAACCTTTGCTTACAGTGCGAGTGTTTCATTCTCTTTTTTTCTAAGAAATAATCTATGTTGAGATATTTAGTGAAATATATTTGTTAATACAAGAAACGCCTTCATGATAAATGTTGACTGACTAGATGCTTGTTTTATAACTACCTAGCCTTTTAACGTATTAAAATGTATACAGATGACAAGTCTTGACAAAGCTTATTTAGAAACCATTTGTCGTGGCCACATTGAATTGGCATAACAGAGATAAATACACATTACTGAGTACTTTTTTGGGACCAAAGTATACAAAATGGTATAGCTCCCTTGATTAGCGCTCAGTATAAAAAGGTAGTTCCAGAACTGGTTGGCCCGGTGTCAAGATATTGTGACAAGGTGTGCTATCATGCTACATACTCCAGCGTGTCAGCACTCTACATGTCTCACCGGAAGTAACCATTACCTTTGCGAGACATTCGTACCCAAGACCCTAGAACAGAAATACAAACTGCATCTACCCCCCTTACGGATTGTGTGGTGGAGTTAATGCAGACGACAAAAGAGAATTACTCAAACAACGCTAGCAAGAACACCAAACACGACACTTCATAATTGCGTTGTTCGCTAATAACTTTGCGTAGATTACTTGACCTGCTAAGAAAGTTCTCATTATAATTCTATTCAAGTTTCCCCTTTTGATACTGTGTAAAATGAACATCTTCGGACGCCATCCCTACAATGAATACTAAGGTCCGAATTCACAACATAAATTAATCTCTTAATTGTTATTAAAGTTTAAGTTCAATTATTTCTGATATATAGTGTATTCAAGGACACTTAAAAACGCCCAAATTATCAATTTATATAACTTCGATAATCCACGTCATTTTGAGATGTTTTCTTAAAATTAACCATTGTTTTAACTTATTGACCAAAACGTTACAAATATTATAATGATGATGTTTATAGAGAATGGTTTTGAATACTTTAGATAAGGTTTAAGCATATGATGATACAAAATATATTGTATAATTGTGGAAAACCTTAATTTGAGTGGTTTATGAGGAAGTGGCCAGTTTTACCATAAACAGACTTGTTTAATTATCGTAACTGTTTACTGATTATATACAACTTAACATTGCGTTCTGTATTTGCTTTTAATTCCAGCATTCAATCATGATATCGATCTGGCAGGACTTTACTATATCAGTAGAAAGGGAAGTAATGAATGTCAACATAAAACTAAAATCAATCAGAGTGCATTGCCCTTGAATTAAGACTATGCTCAATATTCAGCTCTTATGTGCTTTTGTACATTATTAGCGCCTACACCATGCACTTCACAGAATGTATTACACAGCTCAAAATTCAGATGCTCTATAGATGTATAATTTATCATGTCAGAAAGAACACACCTTTTGAACACAAAAACGGATCTTAGATTCAAACTATCGTTTTATGTAACACATAATTTAAAATTAAATTAAAATAAATTTAAATTAAATTATTTTTTCATTGAGAGTTATTTCTATGCATCGATATTTTAGTCTGTAACATATATAGATGTTAAGGTCACGATGTAATATTCATTTACGTATGTAACAGTAAGATTATTTACATATGTAACAGTATGGTCATTTACATATATAACAGTTGGTCATTTACATATGTAACAGTAAGGTCATAAACATATATAACAGTAAGGTCATATACATAAATAACAGTAAGGTCTTTTACATATGTAACATTATGGTCATTTACATATGTAACAGTAAGGTCATTTACATATGTAACAGTAGGTCATTTACATATATAACAGTAAGGTCATTTACATATATAACAGTAAGGTCATTTACATATATAACAGACAGGTCATTTACATATGTAACAGTAAGGTCATTTACATTACATAAGTAACAGTAAGGTCATTTACATATATAACAGTAAGGTCATTTACATATGTAACAGTTATGTTATTTACATATATAACAGTCAGGTCATTTACATATGTAACAGTAAGGTAATTTACATATATAACAGTAAGGTCATTTACATATGTAACAATAAAGCCATATAAATATGTAACAGCATGGTCATTTGCAAATGTAACAGTATTGTTATTTACATATGTAACATTAAGGTCATTTACATATATAACAGTAAGGTCATTTAAATAAGTAACAGTAAGGTCATTTACATATGTAACAGTATGGTCATTTACATATGTAACAGTAAGGTCATTTACATATGTAACAGTATGGTCATTCACATATGTAACAGTACGGTCATTTACATATGTAACAATATGGTCATTTACATATGTAACAGTTAGGTCATTTACATATATAACAGTAAGGTCATTTGCATATGTAAAATTATGGTCTTTTACATATGTAACAGTAAGGTTAGTTACATATATAACAGTATGGTCAATTACATATATAACAGAAAGTTCATTTACATATGTAACAGTTATGTTATTAACATATGTAAAAGTAATGTGATTCCCATATGCAACAGTAAGGCCATTTACATATGTAAAAGTAACATACATACATGTTTAGTTCACGACGTAATTAAGTCCTCCAAACTTCACTTATTTTTTTTACTCCGTTTCCTCTTCTTCTTCTTTCTTCCGTCCACAACCTTGTACGGGCCATATCTCAGAGGTCACTCGACTTATCTTTACGAAACTTCACAAACTTATAGTTCTCAATGAGTAGTAGTGCCCCCTGATATTTGGAAATTCGGGGTTCCCTGGGGGTCAGGCCCCAGCCCCTCAAAGATGGATTTTTGCATAAAAATGTATTTTGCTTAAACATTTCAAATTTCAATAAAATTTTTCCCATAATGAGAATTTAATAGTACTTTGGTGCCGGCCCAAGGGGGCCCCCCCCCAATTTTTTTTTTTGTTCCTCCATCCTCCTTTTTTGTTCCTCATGATGAGATGGATTGACTGGTACTTCTTTTATGTTCAAATGGGTCACTATGAAGTCAGGCCCCACCCATCTGAATTTTTACTTATGACCTTATATCTCAAAAACTGCTCAGATCTCCACCCCTTAACCATATACATTCTTGTTCCTCATTCTGAGACAGATTGGTTGGTTCTTCTTTTGTGTTCACATGGGTCACCAAGGGGTCAGGCCCTAACCACCCAATTTTACTTTTGACCTTATATCTAAAAAATATGTTCAGATCCAAACCCCTAAACCATCTGAATCTGAATCAAAATCGTTGTAGATCCCAATACTGGGTTTTACCCAACGGAAGGAGAGCTCCGCACTATTGGCGGTGGCTCTTTAAGGCATTTTTGAATGCCTCAACAGATCCAGCATGCACTATATTATCAGGGAGATGATTCCAGTTAATCACAGTGTTCACAAAGAATGAATGTTCATATTGTTAAGAGTTTGGTGATGGTATTTCCAAAGCCTTTGCATTTTTGCAAATGCATTTTTCTAATATATTTGATGTTTCGCAGCCATTATTTTTTTGTTTTTATTGTCCTTTTAGGTCTGGTGAATTTCACAAAATATGATTTTGGCAGTGCTGGAACTAACCCCTCAACCACCTTGTACATCAATATTAATCTGAGGCTTAGGCGTCTGTCTTGTAATAATTCTAATTCATATATATTCTTGTTCCTAATGATGTGACAGATTGATTGGTACTACTTTGGCGTCCCCAGAGGTCATCCAGGGGTCTGTCCCAACCCCTGTTCAGATCTCCACCCATAAATCAAATATATTCTTTTCTTCATGGTAAGACAAATTGAATGGTACTTCCGTGGGCGGGGGGGGGGGGGGTCACAACCCCGCCAGTTTTACTTCTGACCATAATTTCAAACACCATTGAGATCCCCATAAGCTCGTCTCTGTAGCTCTTTCTCTCTACAACTTGCATATATCAGTTTGGTGTATTACAGCTGATTTTACAAAATGTACAATCTATCTACGTTGCCTTAAATAAATCATAAACATTGTATGTGTCCTGATTTTCGACCTAAGTGACCTTTAACCTATATACACTATATATACGAGTATAAATAACCTACACTTTCCATATATCATATACTATCAAATCAGATGTGTATTATACAAAACCCTGCATTCAAACTAACACTAAATAATATAAATATCCATCGAAAACCCGTATTTTACGAACGTTTTTTACATGTTGCTTTTATTAAACCACAATACAATACAATATCTTTATTTCCACCGTAATGGTGATATTTGTATATGTACAAACATTAGTAAATAACAGGAAAAAAAAAGAAAAAGAAAATCAACAAACAGCGTTGATTGCATTAATACATAACATATCGATACTGCTTTCAGATGACAAATAGGAGAAGAGAACGATTTGCAACTGCTACTTCAGACACTGGTAAACATATTTGTATGCGATACTCAAAAAGTCATATTTAAGAAGGTGATAATTTTCAAGTGAGATTACATCTGCTCCTAGCAGAGTAAGGAAGAATGGAACCTAAGGCATGTTTACCAATACATCAGTAAGATCAATATCAAGTTGTGATACACTGCATAGGAATCTCCAACGTTCCAAATATAAAGCACTGCAATCATAAATATAATGAATGTCCATGTTATTTACAAAGGTATTACATCTACTACATCTTTGGATAATTACCTCGAGCGGTTTGCACCACAGTTTTGAAACAAAAATGCGTAATTTTTTATGTACTGGGGCATTTAAAACGTTAAAAAACAATTGCTTTAGAAATGCTGGGATGTATTACCCTTAAGTAGCAAAAATGTTCGTCTGACATAAATCTCTGGGACCAGAACACAGATTCTCGATCATGCACCAACTGTTTTATATTTCGTTTCCATTGATTTCTCGATGGTATAGACTAAAGTGTTAACAGTGAGTCGTTAATGAAATTTCTCAGATTAAGTTTACAGAGTAGGGACTAAGCCTAAGTATACGCTTCTGTCGTTTATAAACCGAAAGTAAGTACCTACGTATGAATAAATTTCTGGTTACAGACTTAGTGTCTAAAGTTAGTATCTGGTACCAGGCTATATCTTTATTATAAATTACTGAACTTTCACGGAAATAAAGTTGGTCAGTAGTGTTCATACGACGTGAAACTATATATATATATATATATATATATATATATATATTTGAATGTCAACATTTCTCTTCTGAAAATCTGTTGATGCATTAAGAAATAAATAAATTTTAGTTGCACAAATGATTTCAATATTAGTATTATATTTCAATAGATGTTTGAAGTAACATTTTCTTGAAAAGAGGACATACTATATAGAATTATAAAATTGTCATTACACCAAAGTGAGAACCTTTTTGGTTTTTGGAAAAGATTTTTTTCTTTGAAAAATTACATACGAGAGAATTTAATAATAAACATAAAGTATATCATCATACAAAAACATGCATTGATATGTTTACGAAACTCTTAAAGTAAATCTAATGCATACTGTTCGTTTACAAAAATATTGCAGCGTGCATCATCATGTGTGTTTTGTGTGTGTTTTCAAGTTATATACCAATATATTACACAAATGTATAATACGATCAGAAAGTCTTAAAATAAATTTATATGAAAATGTTCAAGTATTTGAATTTTATAATAAAGGTTAACTTTCAATTTGAGATTATGTACATGTATTGAAGCGAATTATAGTATTGGTCACTCTTATGTAACCAGGTGAGAATAAATGCTGCCAAACCAGAATTGGAACCCGGGACCCCTCGCTTACAGGGTTAATGTTTCAATCAATTTCTTCAAAGAAATTAATCATAGTAAGATCTTTTTTGAAAAATATTTGTTAATTCAAGAAACACCATCATGATAAATGTTGACTGAGTAGATGCTTATGTTATAACTACATGGCCTTTAACGTATTCAATTATTACAAATTACTTTTCTTCTGATTTTTATAGGAACCATTTGTTTTGGCCTCATTGTTTTGGTTTTAGATAGACGTTACAAAGTACTCGTTTAGGAACAGTCGTAAAAATGGTACTGATTTAGCTCCCTTATTTTTGCGCTCAGCATATAAGGTAGTTCGTTCCAGGACTGGTTGGCTCAGTTTCAGGATAATGCGACTTAATCTGGTATCATGCTACATGTCTAGGACGTGTTGCAAGACTTTTTGTGCTTCAAGTATTCATTATCTCCAAACTATGAAGTATTATCGATGGGACATTAACCCCCCCCCCCCCCCCCATACACACACACTAAAAAAAACTTGCTCAGGCACGTCTGTTTTAAAGTGTAAGGTTCCCGGTTCACATAACATTTAAAGAATAATCATTGATTAATGTTGTAAAAAAAGATAATTTCCTTCAATTCAAATATATTGTGCGTTCATATTATGGATGCAATGCCGATTTATGATGTTAATAAGTGATAATGTTTGATTGCTGTTTAGTTCCTCCTAGATTGATGAACATGCTCTATATAGACATTTTGATTGATTGGGTGATTGTTCAGTTTACTGTAAAGTAATTGGACGTCCGTCTAATTACAGGTGGAGGAAGACCCTGAATGTACTGAGACATACGGGTAGAACCACCGACGTACCGCAAGCCTTACATGAAAATTTGAAAGACCCTGCCGGGACTCGAACCCATTGGTGAGGGTCTGATTGAGTATAGATGTTCGTTTTTAAGTAGTTACAACGTCATTAACACATACAGAAACAAAAAATGAGTGTAAGCTCGAATTATGCTTATCTACTGAGGTATTTAATAGAATAGATTATATGTTCTACGGTGAAATAGACCGACTGTAGAAAAAGAAACAGGACTGACTCGAATTACACCAACAATACATAGCGCTCAATAATACTTAAATTAAGTAAAAATGCGTCCTACCATTCATATATACCCCTGAGTTTGAAGGTCGTTGGTTCAATTCCCGGCTGCGAACTTCCTGACAAAAAACAGTACTGTGATCGTTCTGTTTATAATACATTTCGCCAACTGTGAAAAATTCCGCATAGTCGACAATAACTAGTGAATTATACATGTACCAGTACTCTTTCAAGGGAATGTATTGGCATAACATTTCAAACGTTTCGAACACACAACCTTCGGGTCCAGAGTCCTACCTCTTGACCACTCTAACTTCTCAGGAAGTGCAGTCGACCTACGTACATGACCTATTTAACAGTTTTAAAGCCAACTTTGACAGCATATCAATATTTGATATCAACAACATTGTGTGGCTTCCCAACGTGTAACCTTCAGAAATCACTTCGATTGATACTAATGTATGATATTACCGGTGAACTAAAGTTACCCCGTGTGCAGGCTGAGGCGGAGTTGTTTACCACTCCGTAGTAATTCACACAGAAAAATATGGTGAAATTTGTATCTTACCTAGGTTAATATCTGAACTTATAAATATTTAAATATAAACGTACATAGTTCTAGCAGAGATAACTTAAAATGAGCTCAGCGTTAATGCCTCTATCCCGCACCTGTCGATCTGGCATGTCCAATGAAACCGGTTCTGAATTCAATTTTCAGCAGTTGGTGAATGAACGTATAATTATATCCACCTGATCCGTCTAATTACCCCGCAAACATTTATTGCAAATATGAATGACTTATGTAATATCTGAACTGTCCATTTTCTCTTTAGTTGTAATATTACATTAACGATTTCTCTGATTTTATATTTCGTTTAAACTAAATGTCTTCATCAAAGAGAATTGCATCAAATAATCTAGATGCTATTGAAATGCACGCATTACACGTACAAACCTCATTTTCCAAACATTAAGAAATTCTGTTGCTCAGACGTATTTATAAATAAAAAATATTAATCTTTAAAGGTTTACCTCGGTTGGTGTGTTCCTAAAATTAGATATCCAATCAACTTACAAAGTATATGCGCAAAAAAAGACCATTCAATACTGAATAATACAGTCGCGTCTATGTGTAAACGAGCTACGATCGTGCAGGTTGTTCTTTTAAAATGGTATGATAAATGTGTATGCAAGATGACTATTTGATAGTTTGTTTGGAGATAGATAACATTGGTGACGAACGTTTACAACAAAATGAATTTCCGATAAAAATACGACAGAAAGGTTGAACTACAAAGCGGAAGACCTATGTCTATTGATGTATGTAATCTTTAATTCGTGTTCAAGCAGCCTTACATTTTAATATGCTTATTCGATTTGCATTTTAGTAATTTTATTTGCTACTTATAAACTCACAGAATTTTGAAATCACATAGTTCTTTTTTTCTTGTACAGAGAAAAATAAAATCAGATTATAAGCAAGAGTGTTCGCTTACTTTTTTGTTTTATGAAAGCCATACGATACAAAGAAATCTCGATACACTTTTAGACTCAAACGAAAGGAAGACAGTATTGTGTGCTTTGCAATGCATAGTCATATTTATGTGAATGCTTGCTTTAAAGCCGATAAATTGTTCCATAAAATACATTTATATTTGAAAACAAGTTATGACCTTATACGGTCATGTTTTATTTACCTCCATGGAAACATCTTATTACGTAATACATGTTTCACGCATGCGCAGATGTCCTCGCGGTATGCGCAATAACGCATTACTTTCTACAGGTTTTCAGGCATTCAGAAACAAATACATATGCTTTTGCGCAAATCGATTTAGATACTTTTTATTATAAAAAGGTTATGCTTTTAGCTGTGTTATAACAGGACCCCCCCCCCCCCTCAACCTTACAAACACACACACACACACACACACACACACGCACACACACACCTAATACGTATATGCATAAGGAAATTTCTATTATTTTAGATTAAAAACTCTCTGAACCCCTTCAGATATGTATTTTTCGGCGGGATAAAATATTTTTGATGTCTTTCTGTCCAAGAATTATTTCCTCCATAAGGCCGCTGAAAGTCTGCTTGCGGCCTGGTAGCCTGGCGGCCTTAATCTGAATAATCCTATGATAAGTAATTCTTATTATTTATGGATAAAAACTGTGTGATCATTATAATCATCTTTCAGAAATGAGATATATACGGCGGTATGCTATGCTATGCATATCGTACCCAACTCATCATCATCATCATCATCATCAACAACAATAACATCATTTTTTCAAGTTATCATCATCATACATTTTTCATAATCATACATTTAAAACGTTTTTTGTTAAACATTAATTTTCATCATCATCTTCATCATAATCATCATCATTATGATTACCACATGATTACCATAACCATAATAGTATTAATAACAACTGTAACAGAGCAAAGACATTATCATCATCATCTTCATCATCAATAACATCATTATTTCAAGCCATCATCAACAAATCCTTAATATTATTCATAATCATAGTCTATAAATCAAACGAACAGTATTTTTTGCTTAAAAATCCTAATCAACAAAATTTTATCATCACCATCATCATCATCATCATCATCACCACCATTATGTTAAGCTATCAGCATCATATCTTCAAATAATTCATAATAATAGTCTATAGACAATAATAGGAATATTCTTATTCATATACAAACATGAAATTATTCCGAAAGAAAACATTAAAAATAATTTCAATTAATTTAAATGAAATGCCGCTAGCCAGGCCGTTTTGTTCACGCCACCTAAAATTAAGTCATAAAGCAGTATTAGGGCATATGTCTGTTCTTATGTCCATTTTAACAATTTACTAAACTGCATTTTCAATTTTTCGGCAATTTGCCGATGTATTTCTTTTCAAGTCCGATTTGTCTAATCACTCGGTATAACATTCGTTACAAAGGTACTATTTAAATTCAACCTGATAAGGCCAACGTTCTTTAAGTTTTTCATATTACCAAACCCAATTTCATCACCCAGATTATCTATCGGTTGACAGAAAATATAGATATAACAAAATGTTTATTAAAAATATCATCATCGCATAGTTCCGACTCATAGCTTACACAAGCAGCATGTTATTGAAGTACATGTATTACTTGTAAAGATTTGTCTTCAAACCTTTACAGTAATATATACTAACTCGAAAAAAAAACGCCTATTAAATTGTATTTATAGATCTAATCACTAGCGATAGCTCTCGACAAAGGACCGACACAATATGTATTCCAAATTTAGACGTCCGATCATCTTACAGAGTCTCTGAATAAATAAGGACAACTAGATAAAGAAATTTGAGAAATACCTGCCTGTCTTAGTCTACCTGCCTTACGACCATCTTGATTGTACGTTAATAATTGTATGACAAGTAGAGTGTACAAAAGCATTGTAACCTGACAACTTGCCATAAATAGATACCTAGTGATCCTATCAGAAATCTGTATATCTACACTCCACTCCTGCTAGCGTATGCAACCCCAAGGGTTGTTACGAAACGCGTGTAATGAATGAATGAATGAATGAATGAATGAATGAATGAATGCGTCTGTCCCTTCAATTGCAAGTGTGTATTTGCTTTTACGATCTGAACATTGATAAGTTAATATACTATTAACAACCTAAAACGTGATAAAATTAGTCAAATACAATTCAATAAATTTGTTATGATTACAAATACAGTTTTGTTTTAAGATCAACTGTATGGTATTTGATATTTAGGTAAAATCTACTACATTGCCGTTGATATCAAATGTCACATATTTCTACTCCTTCTCGGGTAAGTTATCAGTCAATGCAGAAAGAATGTAAACGTAAATATAAACTATTTGTTTGCTTTATACACATCCGTCATACAATACAAAAGAGCATCTGAAGCTAAATCGGCAAATCATGGTGGTTTACAAAGGCAATAATCATATTCATGTCTACGAGTAAGTTATTTCATGATTTAAACCAGCAAAGATGATTCGTAAATATCATGAAATGTTTATAACACGTTATGATCATATATGGAAATATTTTATTCACATGTATATGCATGCGCAGTTTGGCTCACGGCATGCGCAACTACGCAGTACTTACTTCAGGTTCGGGCACTAGTACTCTGAAAGGAAATATATCTCCAATTATCTTATTTTCATATTTTTTCCCGATTTTTCAGACGGATACACATTACTTAAGCCATAATTTGAAATATATGGAATTCCTTTTAAAGACTGATATCACTATCATATGATGTGTGTGTATGTGTGCTATTTTTTTTTTTTTTTTTTTTTTTTGTTGGGGGGGGGGGGGGCGGTCCTGTCCTGTTCATGTTTTTTTAAATGGTGCTTTATGTTTTATTGATTTATTGATATCCGACCAAAGATAAACGAGAAACAGTATTAATATTTCCTAATCACCACAAACCCACCCCATCCGCCAAACCCAGTTGTTTTTACGTTATCCGTCCATCATTTCTTCCGTCCGTCTGTCATACCTTGGAACCTTTTAACCACTTAATAAACTTTAATATTCTGTAGTCAACAAATATACTGATATACGCTATGTGTCAATTCCTGTTATATGATATATATTGCTCTCAATTTTACAGCAAATTTAACTTAAAATTAACAAAAAAACTCTTCACGTGATGTCTAGACTTGTCCTTAAAAAAAAAATCAGTTAATGCGGAATACCAATGACTCGTTGGAAGGACATATTTCAAGGATGCTGTAAATTTAATGGGAGAGAAAAATCAAGTTACAGTTTGCAATATTTTTCGATTTGAAACATATTCACATTAATGTAGGGATGATTAAACTCGTTGTTTTCCGTTATATTGCTTATTTTTTCCTTAACTAACTGGCGGTAAATATATTTCAGGGTTATTTGTTAAAATTATTCTCCTATACGCATTGTGCGGACAGATAGTTTAAACAGTGTTTTAAACATTTAAATCATTCGAAGTAAGATATTGCGCACAGAACAAGCATATCATTTTACATGCATCTTTTAAACATTATCCTCTATTCAACTTGTCAACCCTACTGAAAGATATGTGGTTATTTTAGCCCTGAATAGGTATGTGGATGGTACATAATTCTTTTGAATTTAGAATAAAAAGATACCTACCTGTATTGCAATAGGACTGTCCCCACCCATTATTCTATATTGTGGGTTCTGGCTCCTGAATTGTTTATACATTGTATGTCTTAATGAAAATTCGCAATTATACGTAGCGATTTTTCTTAGATATTTGAATGTGCTCTATCGTTTATTTACTCTATGGAATTGTATTATCAGTTTTGAATACACCAATTACACCAAATACAGACCCATGTAGTGTTACCTGCCGTGCGACAAGATCAGTTTATTAATATTTGCGGCTAAAGGTGTAATTGCTTGGCCTTGTGGTCTAAAGAAACTCTGCACACCTAAAATCGATATTGTAGAGTTTAATGACTTCTTGATTGAATTTGAATAGTTTCCTTATGTTTTTTTTTTTCTTATTTTATTGTGCTGAAAATATTTTGATGTGTAGATATGTGTGATTGTTTATCTGTATGCCGAAATCCCATCGAATGTTTCAGATTATCTAACTAGTATGGATTTGGTTTCTATTATTTTGACATATATGACTATTGTGGTTGCACTGATGAAATAGAAATAACAGCGACGATATTCACTCTTCACCAGTGTTTGTTATTCGCATGAATTAATCCATCCATACCCCGTCTTAAAATTATATCTGACGTGAGGTACGAATATAAAGACAATTCAATATCAAGCTTTACGATTCTCTTTTGATAAAAAATGCAATATTTTGTCAATATCGTAATGCGTTTCAATATACAGGTAGGCAAATACTGTCTAATATCATTGCACCTAGCCGATCCGAGGGTTGAATATACGATCCATGCACACACATACACCCACACATAACTTGAATGTTTATTAGGATTATTTACATTGATGGATGCTCCTATACAACCCCAACAAAGTTTGTTCCATTGTCACAGACATCTTCTGGCATTCCACGCCTACTTACAAACCTATACATCGCGTTTAAGAATGAATCAGTGTCCAAACTGTAAAGCATCTCTAAATGTACAGCTCTTCATAGCATACATGTGAATAAACAGAGATATATGTTTGTCCCACGGACTGCCTTTGTTGAAAAGGTCCATCGTAATCAACTGCTACCTGGTTGAATGCCCGAGCAGTCTTGTGCATTCTCACGTCAGGTAAAGGCCTCATAATCTCTCTATTTGACGTCTACACTCAGTACATTCATTTTCAACTTCACGGATTTCCTCACATGCACGCAGAAGCCAATATCTTGCAGACAACGATGTCAGAGTCTGATTTGTCCAACAATACTGACTTTGTTTGAGATAATGTCTAACTATCATTTTTTTCACCCAACATTTTCGTGGTAGTATAACTCGGTGACTTGAATCGAATGAAAGATATTCAATATATGTAAACCGACTGTTGCTGCGCATGACCCTTCCACATCTATTTTTGCATATAACGACATATTTTTTTTTGGCAATTCCCTTCCTTATTGTTAGCATTTATACTCATAATTAAACGCAGCTGCTAGGGCACGACAACTGATTTGATTTCCTGCAGCAGCTAATTCTTCAACTGATATTACAAGTATTGAAATACGTTCAATATCCAAACTTCTTTATGCATTGTCAGCTGGATTCTGTGATGTTGGTACATAACGCCACTAATCTGGATCTGTCGATGACTGTTTCTCCCCGACACGATGGACTACGAAAGGTTTGACTTTCCGGATTTGATTCCGTATCCATCATAGAATGTTCATGCAAACAGACGAAAATATTACATCCACAGTTGAGATATCAAGTTCGTGACAGTCTTTGACAGTCTTAGACCCTGAACTGCTGCCATTAATTCTAAGCGCGGTATACTAACAAATGATAATGGCACAACTTTACTCTTAACAGCTATTTTCTTCACATATATTGTAATGTCATTTGTGACATTTCTGGCATACACAACTGAACCGTATGCTGTACTAGACGAACAAACGTGTGTAGCTCTGCCAATGGCCAAATTTCTAGGTATCACAATGTTGACCTTGATCTCAGAAAGTTCACTTAAACATATGCTTTGTTTGACAACTCATCATTCAATTCATCATTCCAGTCGACACCTCCATATTTCTTGGAATAAAACCTTAGCGCGTATTGTAAATGGACACACAAAACCCAAAACAGATCATAAAAAGTAGGACAGCTTTTTCAGAAGGATCTTTTGCTTAACTGTACGATTACGTGGTGTAATGTAATTGAATGTAAACACAATCATTCTATGCATTCCAAAACACCCTTAATTTATTGTCAAACGGCATTTCTCCTTTACTTAAATCAACCTTTTGTATTCTCGAGTCCTGTGGTATCTGTTGTAATACCACTGATGAGTTTGATATCTACTTATATGTAAGCATGCTTGCATTCTGCCAGAGTTCTGTCAGTTCATTGTGTAATTTTAATCCCTCTTCGTCAGTGGCAACCGAATCAAAAGTGTTATTCATGTAGGTAGTCCGTAGTAAATCTCTGATGCCAGTGGATAAACTTTTGAGAACATCTTTGCGTGGTGCTGCGAAACACACTAGGCAAAAATGATGACGTGTTTACCTAAAAAAACAACTCGATTAAATTCATACTCACCTGGCTACATTTCACTAGACGATCTCCAATGAAATCGTTGAAAACTTCGACCTGAGACTGGAATACCAATCTGGAGATACGTTTCCTGTATGTCACATGCTATAACTACAGATTGTCGACGAAATCGAAGCAACACTTTCAGCAAATTCTGCTGCAGTTTTAGTCTTTCACCTCACTGAGGGACAGTTTCTCATGCTTTTCCGAAGCATCAGACACAATGCAGAATTTTGTCGTTGCCTTGTCTGGTCGTAAAATCGAAACATATGGAAGAAACAACTTCTGACGACTTTCATCATCTGTTGCTTTGTCAATGACTTTTGAGTATGCATATTTTAACTCATTGTCTCTATTCAACCTTTTATTCTGTAATTTTCAATCGTTTAATAGGCATTTGCTTGTTGATGGTCAAATGTTTAACAACGAATTAACTTTCAGCCTTTTCTTTCCATTTGATAAGAGTATGCCAAGTTACTTCTAGTTGCTGTCAGTGAACTTGGAACTGAGGATAATTTGTATTTGATGACCTATTGTTACTCAAGGATTCTCCCCTCCTCGAAGAAGTTTCATCACAACTTCCATAAAGTTGATCTGTATGGGGTAATTTGTGATGTGGTTTCCTTTAACCATCTACCCCACATGCACACGCTCTTGTGTATTTATTTCCCATGTTGTTGCTCTATAAACATCTTAAATACACATTGCACTGCTTTGTTTTAGCCCGCCTATCTTCCGGTGACAGCTAACAAAAATGCTTACAGTTCCACAAACCATGACTCTTGTGACAAAACTTGCAACATTTTGGCTTTATCCATCATTTGTGCTGGCTGACTTAAACGTTGTGGCTGATTTCGTACAGCGTTTCCTCTGCCATGCTTTTAAAAGACGCTTCTTTGTTGACCCATACTATCATGAAATCTATTGTTCTCGCCTTGCTGTTCTTGTACAGCCACCTGCTTTATTTTGATAACATTGATTGAAGCATCTTTTTTAGCAACGTAAAGTAGAATGCACAATTTACAAACTCACTTTCATGTTGTATCTCTGTCATTCCTTAGACTGTTATGTCCAACAAATAAGCAAAACGTCCCAGCTCTTTAATAATTCTGATAAGTCTAAAACTTTCCAAGTCGTCGATAAACTATAAACATTACCTTCTAGTACCACCATACTTTCGCTCAAATACTGATTTGCAGTTTCATATGCCCGAGGAATTGCAAAGCTCAAGCTCCTTTACACATGTCAACGCTTCCTCACGAAGATATTGCTTCATTTGGAGAATTTTATTCTGCGGTGTAGCACGTGCACTATCGATGCATGCATACACTGCAGATTTCCACGTGTCATGTTGTTTTGTCCCCATTAAACGACGGTATGGTTACTTTAATTTCTTCCATAAGGCCTTAGCAATATCTGACGCCTCTTTGACTTTTACTGGCTTATCTGACGAAATTATACAGTTTTCAAAACTACATGTCCTTTATATCCTTAAAATTGCTTCACACTGCTCTTCCATCACAGTTATTTCATCCAATGTTTCTAGCATATCATTTTTATCTTGATTCTCTTTATAAAACATCTGACACTGATCGTATTACAATGTCCATTTCTTCATCCGTTTGGTGAAGTAATTCTTTAATTGAATCTTTATTCAAATTTTCATCTCCTTACAAATCATGTTGTTTATTTTCATCCTTGTGAACATTGACTTGCATCGTGATTTGCTCATTTTAAGCTCTGCCAGGCGAGACGCTTTAGAATGAGCGTTTTGTTCTTTTTCTACGGACAAAATGAAGATTATATACGATAAAGTACATAGTTACAGTACGTTTACTAACTATAAAATACGCTTACATCGACTTTTTCATTAACGAAAGTCTGAAATATCCAGTCAAAACCACCGTTGAACAACTGCTCCCAATCTCATTCGAATACCGTTCCTTTCACTTTTGGTAAAAATACACTTAACATCGATGTTTCTCAAGATGAGACCTCGATCTGCTACCAAATGTTCTTACGGCGGCATTAAATTATAACGAAATTGGTTCTTTTCTCGACCTTGTTTTTGTAAAACGATTGTACAATTGCGATGTTTGGCGCTAACGATGCTCAACTCGATTTGCCTTTGTTACAAGGAATATACGAAACATGATCAAGTCTATAATCGTTCTCTTCAGAGCATGCTCTAAGACGGTACATATCTCATTATTCGATAAAGCATTCGACGTGTAAGCGGATCGATCCTAGTTCGAGTTCCTGTCTCTGCATATCTTTCTCGCCCTGTAGGATTTGCCGCCCAGCATTGAACCATGGCTTTATGGGCTCCGAGATCATGGTTACTTTGTGATTATGATCTTAACTGAAAGCGACAATGTTTAAGAAAGACCCATCTGCTTTATTTTTGAGATCTGATCAGGCTCTGATCAGTACGCATGGGCATGGCGTGGTCAAAGATTGATGGGTAGTTATTGAAGCATACTAGAAACGGAAAGTTTTTTTTTTCGATATTAGATCGGCTACAAGTATCGGGGGAGGGCTTCTAGGAACACAAAAGTCAAACCTATAGTATTTTGAGCTATTGATTACACCCTTGTCCCCTTTGATAATTTTGTTTCTATGACTTACCTCACTTGGAAACTGTAAATCATTTCCCCTGAAAACTAAGCAGCAGCGATAATCTCATTTATTTTTTCTTTACGGGAAAGTGTGAATATCTGAAATTTTAAACTGAATCATATCATGTGATTTTCTAATATGCGTTTTCCTCATCTGTTTGTATATTAAAAATATATTTTCAATAGGTCTTTATGTTAATTTGTATATATTATATATTCCCCAAGTCTAACATAATTTATTTTTATGTCTTTAAAGTAACAAAAAGTCCTAGGAAAAAATATCATGGCTAATAGATTTGACGTACCTTAACTGAAGTTTGAGCATACATGTACATCCATATTCTTAAATGTTTTATGCACACATTGCGAAAATAGGTACTATCCGGGTTATATTATAATTATCAATAATGAATATTTGGAACCCCCACATATATATCCGGATATCTATTTAAACTTCTTTCTTGTTTATTATGCAGTAACATATATTACGGTTCTTTGTTCTAGAGACAGGTCTACTCTGATGTATTAGATGTTTACGAACACAACAGTAACCGGATTCTACCTGGAAGGGATGGCATACTTGTAAGTATTTTCATAGTGAGAATCTGGATAATAAGCTTATTCTCCAACCTGAAATAGAATTAATGTATTAAATTGTACATGTAGTATGCACATAGAATTTCATTGAAGTAAACCACATAACACCACTTGCAATTGCATCTAAGAAGTACAAACCAAACATGTTTTGGCTTTCATATTCACAGTTTATTCGAACGAGTATTTAAGTATGTCACGCCACGAAATTGTTGACAGAACAGAATATGCATTTTATTCGACGTGAAAATACAGGGTATGTGAATAAAAAAAAGTAATGTCAAAATGTATGACAAAAAGTGAAATCTAAGCCTATTTCTTAAGTAGAAGTCGGCAAAATTCAGTTTTGTTTGCTTCCACACCACACGATTCATTATCAGTGTTTTTTAATTGACTTTTTACCATAATCATATGTAAAGTAGCAGTTTTTTTAGGTTGATTCCATTTTTGTTAGAAAAGCAACTGTCAGATACTTATTTCTATTTCAGGTGAACTCTGGAATATTGTAAAATAAAGAGATTACATATAGGCACTTTTGCAAAGGTTTTACAAACAGAATCCTTTCTTCAGATATGGTAATAAGGAACTGATCAATCTTGTTATGTGTAAGGTACCCACCATAAAATCATTTCGTAGGCTAATGTATATTTCCCATTCGCATTACCATGATATATCCGGTAATGAAAATGTTATCAGCTTAAAATAATATATTTAAACTATTCACAAATATGGAGGAAAGGACGTACCATAATAGGTTAGTTAACTTGTTGCTTAATACTTCCTCTAAGGTGATTCGGCGTGTGCTTCTTTTTCTAATTCAAACCCATAAAGATTACCGAGATCTGAATGACTTCTTGCAAAAGAAAAAAATAGAAATAGAAAGGAAAGGAATTGGCACACTTAACTTGAAGACACTTTTCCCTACCAGAAACAGGCCGACCGACTTACGCGAATGGGACCTCCAATTACTTTGTTTTATTGTTTGTGACATATTTAAGCCCGGGTTTATAGTCCAGTCGTATGTAGATGATTTAAGATGCATTCGAAATAGTTTGTGCCATGGCTCTAGTACTTATATATCTAAAGTTGATTATGAAGAATATGTAAGAAGAATAAGAGAGATAAATGATGAGTTGCTGAGCAGGATTGGCGATAAAAACTTCGAACGTGAAATAGCTATCGAGACAGATTACATCATTCATGATAAGTTGGACATCTCCGGAGCCCTTGAAACTATTCGGGATTGGTATGAATTGGATGACAGTCATAAAGAAAGGTGTTCATTTGATAAAGGTAAGCCTTTTAATGTCAGTTGAGTCACTTTGAGGAGATTTTTTACACTGTTCATGAAAATACCATCGGAAAGTACGAAATTGTGAGCCACTTATAGCTTGTTTAAACACCCCAGTGGGTGCTTTTGCCGACTGGCCATCCCAAGAAGGAAATTGTTGGTATTTCTCTTTATGTAATGTTCTCTCTTCGTATTTTCTTTTCTTTTCATTTATTTAGGTGGAGGTTGGCGGTTCCAAGTTATATTTACTTGTACCTCCTTCTGGAGTTAGTCATTTTTAATGAATGTTGGATTCTCTTGGGACCTTTATGTATTTACTTATATTTCCAGGGACTTGCGTATAGTTCACATGATCACACGTGCCCAATTTAAGTTGTGTTTTTTTTTTTTGTTTTGTTATTTTTTTGTCATCGGGCGTTGTCCGTCATGTGCACTAAACGATTGGCTTCTGAACACTCTCAAGGGCATATTTAGTACTTAACATTATGAATGTCTACATAAACTTTCGCATGACTTTGAGACTAGTGTATGTGGAATTTAGTTCTAAAAATAACCTTTTTGCACTCTAGAATATTGTTGACATAATCTTCATGTCTGTATGAATGAATTTTTTGATGGATGACTGTTACAAAGATTTTACATCACAACATCAGAAATATGATATGATGTGTTATTTACTGAACTATTTCAGTAACATGTAACATAATTATATCACTATTTGTAGCAACATTATAATCAAATTCTTCAGAATGTCGCCGTCTGTAATACTTGTTTGCCTGACTGCATCAATATTTATTCATTATGGAAATAACTTCAATAATTATATAAAGACCGACATGGGTCGAGTACTGAGTTTCAGTACTTGAGTACTATTCGTGTATTTTGGATTTGGTAATTGTACTTATGAGTTATGATTATGAGTACTGAATTTGTTGCAGTACTCGAGTAGTACTCAAGTAGTAACTAAGTACTTATTAGCACTGGGATAATTTATTAGTTGGTCTAAAAAATACAGCTTATATTTAATGCTGATTTCTGAACTAGAAAACAATGTGCACATCATATACTATATTAATAATATTATGTTATAATATGAGCAAAACAATGATTATGGCATCACTATATACATTCAGAATAAACTTTTCAGACGTTTGTCTTCTACCAGTCAAGTAACCCAATTTTTACTCGCATAGAATGTGGCATCGAATAATCATCTACTGCTCAAATGTACTATCCTTAAGGCGGCATCTACCGGTACGAAATATTTCCCCTTAAGACTATAATTTGCTCAACTGTTTTGTTATGTTTGTTCATAAATGATTACATTGTGAATGTTTAACATATTTCCAAAAATCTTACTGATATATTGGAATTCACTGCATTTGATTTATTAATTAGATTATTTAATTTATTTTTTAAAACATTGAATTACTCATTAAATACTCATAAGTACTGAGTACTGTAGGTTCAGTACTTGAGGAGGTACGAGTACAGATATTTTTCCGAGTACTGAGTTCTGGCGAGCACTGGTAAAAATGGTACTTGTACTCAAAATACTCGAGTACGAGTATCATATGCCTGTATAAAGATATAGTTGTACGTATCATTATCAATATTTAGTTTTATCATGAAAATATGCTTTAACAGCTGTTTCCGGATTTCATAATCGTCACGTATTTTCTTATATTTAAAAGGATGCACATAACTTTTTTCCTTTAAATTAAGATTTCAATTTTGGTTTTTTTAAATTCCTTTTTATAATTTTAAATGAAATTTACTTATTTGTAAATATGTATTTTTTACTGTTGTGTTGATAATGTATAAATTATAATGATTTTAATGTTTTTGTTTCATGCATATATTGATTTTAAGCATGATTATGATGTACTTTACGAATATGTTGTGTTATGTTCCTGCTTACTTCTGTATACAATCGTGTTTAGACTTTTTCTAGGCAGTCGATATATGGTCATCTTGTGAAACATATATAACATATGTGAAATATTGACGGTATAAACACAGCACGATGATTCACCCATCAATAACTTTTGAATTGCTAAAACGTAGATATCCTTCATAAATATAAATTTGTTTAGATGCTGCTTTTATCTTTAACTGAAAACATTATACATAAGTCATTTTTGATAAACATTGCAAATGGTATACAGACTTATACAGATTTGTACTTAAGAGAACATTGTAAGTACTACCCAATAAACGAATTCCGTTGCGGTTTATATTCGATGATGAAAATCCTTTTCGAAATCAACAAAAAATATATGGGTTTTAGTTTAAACTTATTTGTTTTCTTAGACTGAGAAAGTTATTGTAACTAAAACTAGTCCCTCTCGAAGGTTCCTGAGTTGGACCAGTACTTTGCGCTTAGAAGGTATTTATATAGAAGGTACAAATTTGTGTCGGTTTAATTTGGGGAAAAAGTTTTCGGGATTCAAAATATATTCATTACCAGGTTGCGTACATTAAATAAAAACTAGCAACCAATTTATTCTGAATATCAGATACGAATTAATATTCATTGTACAGTTTACAAAGCGGAAATTAAAATATATAATGCGTTTAAGAATCATTATTTGAATAATGAAATAAGAATATTATTGTTTATGCAAGGTACGCTTGAGAACAATAGTTCAAATGATAATTATCAGATTATATCCAAAATCATTATGATGTCATTGACAAAGTCACTTATATGCTCTTACATGTCTCTCTTCCACAAAGTATTGTGTTGCTATATTTTAGTTCATAGACAGGCTTTAGAAAAGTTGAAAAGGGACCCATCAAAAGGTACAGCCGCCACTCCAGGTGAGTTTAGTTCTACTTAATTTATAATTAAATTATATTTACATGTACTTAATATATTTATATGTATACATAAATAAAATGCAAATACAGTGGAAACTCCCTAAACCGGACACCCTCGGGACCAGCAAAAAAGTCCGGATTAGAGAGGATTCCGGATTACGGAGGTTTTGTAAATCAGACTCAGCTGTTGTTGTGGATGATGATGTTGATGATGATATTTTTTCTTAACTTTTTCTTAATAGATCTTTATTGCCATAATTATATTTTGAACATAATACCCACTCTATTTTTCTCTCAGATTTTTTTAATAATCACCTGCTATACTCTCATTCTTTTTCTCTCTGTTTTTTTCTTTCATTCTTAAAAACAAAATAAAGTCAACATTGTTTTTATAATTTTATAAACATAAATCACACTTGGACATATGTATGATTACAATACATGTTTCAAGCAAAAAAAACTTATGCAGCTTTATACATTATAAGCAACACTGATATGCAAAAATTCAACATATTCAGCTTTTTAATGGATATTAGAACTGTCACCATACTGTGACATGAGCTTATGGCAAATTACCCATAAACCTTATACCTGACAGTCCGGACGATTATTATTTCTTCCCTTTCATCGCGTTTTTATGAGGGTCCGGTTTAGGGAGTTTCCACTGTATTCAAAACATTGTTTAAACAATCAAAGTGACTGAAAGTAGTGGGCTGTCATTAAATATGTCTTTGACACCATATCAAAATGGATTCATTTAGGATAACTCAAGTCATAAGCAGACATAGCCGGGCTTTAATGGCTTATCTAAAAAAGTGTATCTATAGCATAAATACACACCCAATTTCTGCTATGTAAACTTACAACTTTCAGAAACTAAACTGATCCTTAAAGTGGAGAACTGTGCCAAGGAACAAGAGGTTAACATAAGCAAAAGGCTTACAGATGTTATAAACAGTAAACGATCAAAAAGTGAAGTTCTTGATCCCCCAACTGATACCGAAACTGTAGAGCTGAGTAGAATTGTTGAAGAAGCATTTATTGAAATACTAGATGAAGGACAGGTGGTGGTCAAATCTGACGTAGGATGTGTGATACTAACTGTCAAGTCTGGATCGTTTGCAAGCATAGAACAACTGTGGACAAAGTGCATGAATGGTGAATTGACAAAAGCATTCGACACTTTACAATCTCACCTTAGACAGATCTACAAAAACCAAATGGAACTCGAGGTAATAGTGCCGGAGCATGAATTCTGGGAGGTCATTGACACAATTGGTACGTTAACATTTATTTACATTCTATGTGTTCCCGTCAATCGGTCCATTTACTGGTCAGCATTATGAATTACCGAATGTTTTATTGACATGAAATTTATATTTCATAGTCATTTTACTTATTGATAAATGCATTAATAAATATGTTCTTATGACATTATAACAAAAGCAATGCATTTGCTTCTGCTTGCATTCAAACGGAATATATATTTTTTTTTACTTGATTTATTTGTTTAAAAAGTTACGACATTTGATGTTTATGCATTACGTATGTTGAATTGTGTCCAGACTGCCTTATGCACTGAAATCAATAAGATTGAACTTAATTCATAAATCATCCCAAGTCATTTATGTCAAAGTGAATGTTAACATTTATATTTGATTTTGTTCGGGCTGATACTTCAACGATTTGACGACAAATGCAAAGTATGCATGGCAGTATCAGTATTTTCTTTTTATTTTATGATAATAGACATATATCTATTACTGTTCCCATTCTATGTTTAATTTTAGATTTACTTGATTTATCATATTTTAATACTTAATCTTTATAACAACGTTTCCCGTGAGTTTTTTAGATACCAAATATTTCATAACGATATTACCCGTGACTGATACATTGTTATTCCTAAGAATGTGATTGTGTCCTATATAATATCATGGAAAGTTTCTTATTCTGGATTGATACGGAATTTGGAAATGTAAATGAAATAGCTTGAAATCAAAAAGTGACCTAAGTGATTTATCATATCATAAAGAAAATAGATAAACGTCTGTGTAGTGGTAATGTGGTGCTATTTGTGAGTATATCCTTTAAAATTATATTTAATTTGTTCAGCTATTCAGTTAAACCTGGAACGTCCAGTATAAAGTGATGCAGTGTAAATATATCTTTGAGATGTTGGTGTTACAGAAGAATTGATGGGATCCCCTAATCGGTCCTGCCTTGAGGGAAACGTGACGAAAGTCATCACACGACACTCTTCTGAAAACGGGACGGAGATTGAAATGGTCATACAACCTCATTCAGAGAAACAACTGGAACATATGAAGGAATATAATGCATCCGGAAAACTGGACGCTAGTCTAAAGAAAATGGCAAAAAGACTTGAGGAACAATTTAATCTAGAAATGCTCACCGTCAGTTCTAAATTCAGTCTGCAAGGAACTAAAGGTAAATACCGAGTAGCATTTTTATATTGAAATATGTGAATCTGTTGGAACTCTTTCCTTTGGCTCGACTTCCACGAAAGCAGAAGGACGTAGATCTCGATTAAGCAAAGTCGTTAAATGAATTTCTCCCGTCGATCAGCGTATAATGGTAGTTCCAGTTTGTAGGGTATAAAGGTAATGAGACTAGGTAACTGAGGTATATTTCGTGGGATGTAAAATGCAGGCAAAATGGTTCGGTTTGAATAAGTATTGGCCATGTAAAGTTCACTTACTTTAAACCATTTTTAGAACCTCATTCGACTGGTGTCACTATTGTAGTTAAAATATGTTGGTTATAGGGAATTTAATCTAAATGCAGTATAGTTGATTTGATATAATTCTATAGACACAAGCCGGATAGAGGAATAGATGTGCGCATTAATGATATCTGCTAGAAATAAGCTTAACGTACTTTTATCATCATAAGCTCAGAGTTAGACCTTAATAACACATTGTGACGTGTACCGTATTTGCAGTGTAAATTATGATAAAAAAATAAAGACAATGGCTCACAAGCGATTTGAGCACATATATACGAATATTCGAAATTATAATAGGAAGGTGCTCCAGTTTATGCGTTGCACTATTTTAATAGTATTTGAGTCAATTTCTCAGTATGAGAAAAAAATGTGGCTTTCAGCTTCATATAACGTCAAATGAAGTTCATCTTCACAGAATTTAAAATACACATGGAGGCTTATATTCTCTCAAAAGGTCAGCTCCCTAACTCATCTTGAAACGATTTCATAGGTATTTGAAATGTGTCGTCAATGGTTTGAATTTTGGATTCGCCATAAAACCTTGGAAAAACAGACACCGGGATGCACAAACTAGTGTGTAACATATACATTCTGTGAAATTTTCATGAAAATCGGTCCATAAATAATGGCTGTAAACCGCGTAAAAACTTTTCACCACAATGTCACGTTGACCTCATATGACGTCATATGCACATGGTAATCATTGAAATGAAAATTTCAGTACCTGAAGAATTTGTCAAAAAAATATTCATGGACGTGAGACCTTTGCAACATATAGAAATTAACGCGTAGAAAAATAAAAAAAAATAAAAAGAAGAAGAAGAACAACAACAAGATTTCATTCGTTGATACGAATGATAGGACATTTTGCTAGAATTGTCGAACATAAAAACGTAAAGAAATATAAAATTTCCGACCTTTTACTTACATTCATATGAGGTTATCTTCCATGAACTTAACGTAATAAGCCGTTAAAATTAGAACATATGGTAATCATAATTAAAATTCAATTATTATTTTGATATCACTTTCTTATAACTTGACCATTTCAGTAATCTAGGTACCACAACAAATGTCTTGAACATCCGTTCAATTCGGTTTCAATATAGTTGTGTCAAGGTTCATAGGTTTATATGATAGAAGTCATTTAACCTATGGAAATACAAGTGACATTGTTTCATAGGATCTAATGCTGCACCTTCAATTGAAGTTTATGCAAATCAAGCAAACATATAGCCCGCAGGTACATTTCAAAAAGAATGTCTTTTTGACCTCAAAACGTCATATGAAAACACATGGTTTTCGTTCTCTCAGAATGTAAGAAAGTCTCTGAGACTAATGTTCAGGCCAAAATGCAGCTTTCTAACTCATCTGAAAGCGATGCATACATATTTAAAATTAAAACGTCAATGGTTCGAATTTGAGATTCGCCATAGAACCTTTGCCTTTTCGAATGTGAAAAAATTAACACCGTGATGCTCAACTAGAACGTAACGTACACATACTATGAAATATAACTGGAAATCCGTCCAGAAATAATCGCTGTAGACCGCGTACAAAGTTTCATAGAAGACTTCCTATTTGACTTCATATGACGTCTTAGGCATACGAATATCAGTAAAATGGAAAATTACGTATTTGAAGTATATGCCCTTAGATCTTCATGGTCCTTGGACATATACATATAAACATTAACGTGTAGAAATAAGAAATTCTTTTTGAAATTATGACGTCATGTGAAATCAATTGACGTTCATACATGCAGAATGTAAATAAGACGTCAAAACTTATATTCTGTCAATATATCAGCTTTCTAACTCATCAGAAAGCGAATTCATAAGTATTTAAAATTTGAGGTCAATGGTTATAATCTTTGAATTTCCATAGAATGTTACTATCTGCGAATTTGGAAAAACAATGGAAAAACGGACACCAGAATGCACAACTAAAAGGTAATGTTCACATATTGTGAACTTTTCAGGGAAATCTGCCAAGAAATAATGGTTATAAACCGCTTGGAATTTATTGTAGACGACGTCAAGGTTGACGTCATATGAGGTCACGACCTTTATTGAAATGGAAAAGACAGTAGCTGTAATATATGCCATTAGATTTTCATCGTCCTAGGACTTTTGCAACCTATAAAAACTTACGTATAGAAATAAAAAAAATGCGATTAGACCTTATGAAGTCATATGTCGTCAAATGACGTTCATCTTCACAGAATGTAAAACATTGGAGGCTTATAATGTGCCCAAATATGTTCTGTCTATCTCTTCTGGAAGCGATTTTGTGTTCATTTGAAATTTGACGTCAATGGTTCATATCTTGGATTTGCCATAGAACATTTGCCTTTTCGAATTTGAAAATATGGACACAGGGAAGCATAACTAAAAAGAAACATATACATTCTGTGATTTTACGATGGAAATCGGTCCAGAAATAATTCCTATAGTCCGCGTACAAACTTATGTACTTAACGTCAATTGTAACGTCAAATGACGACAAAGGCATACAAAAATCATAAAAAATGAAATTTTAGCGTCTGAAGTATATGCCATTAAATTTTAAAGTCCTTGAACTATTACAACATATAGAAGTTTACACGTAGAAATCAGAAATTCGTTTTGACCTTATGACGTCATATGACGTCAATTGACTTTCATTTTCGCAGAATATAAAATATCCATAGAGACTTAATATCTTAACTTTAATATCTTCTGGAAGCGATTTTTACGCATTTAAATATTGACGTCAACGGTTTAAATCTTGGATTCGCCATAAAACCTTTTCGAATTTGGAAAAATGGATATCGGAATGCACAACTAGAACGAAATCTATACATTCTGTGAAATTTTGATGAAAATAACAGAAAGAAATAATAGCTATAGGCCGCGTATACACTTTTTTAGACGACGTCAAGTTTGACGTCAAAACACGTCATAGACAAATGAAAATCAGTGAAATGCAAAATAAACTATGTGAAATATATGCTGTTTGATTTTCATGGTGCTCGTACGTTTGCAATATATAAAAGTTAACACGTAAAAATTAAAAATTACTTTTCAGCTCATGACGTCATTTGACGTTCATCTTTTTAGAATATAAAGAAGACCTAGAGGCTTATATTCTGTCCAAATATCAGCTTTCTAGCTCAGCTGAAAGCGATTTTATACGCATTTGAAATGTAACATTAATGGTTCGAATCTTGGATTCGCCATAGAACCTTCGCCTTTCCGAATTTTGAAAAACGAATACGGGATACACAATTAGAGTCTAACATACACATTCTGTGAAATATTGATGAAAGTCGGTCCAGAAATAATGGCTGTAGTTCGCGTACAAACCTTTTCACCTTTCGTCATATCTGACGTTATATAACGTCATATGAATATGAAATTCATTGTATTCAAAAGCTCATGGTTTAAAATATATGCCATAAAATTTACAATGGACCATTTGGAACACATCGAAAATACCAAATCTGAGAGGAAGAAAAAAAGAATAACTAGATTTAATTCGTGGAAACGAATGATAGGACTTTCTGTTAACATTTTCAAATGTAAAGATTAATACCGTTAGAAGTAATTAATATTAAATTACCTACCTTTTACTTTTTTTTCGTATGGACTTTTCATGCATGAACTTTGCGAAATAAGCCATTTGGCAAAAATAAATAAATTAATCTTTATTTTGATATCGCTTTCTTATAACTTGACAAATTTTAGTATTCTATGTACCAGCCGCGGGAATAAATCGTAAATGCTACCATGCAATAGAATTGTCTACGCTTGTAGCCTCGTGAGTTAAATTTCAATAACGCTTGTACATACGGTCAAGGCAACAGTATTATATAAAGTTCCCCCATTTGGCCGTTTTAGCTAACGGACAAATTAGCTTGTAGCCTCTTGAACGGATGACGTGTGTTGATCATTTTGTTTCAAATGTCTACATTTATACACGCTCATGGTATCTTAAGCTGGCAATTAAATTACATTGTACTATAACCTATATTTTTACATAGCTTATTATTCATCATAAATTTGGAATATGGCTTGTACAACAATTATCGCTTGATGTAACAATAAGGTCGCAATAAGGTGCAATGTTTCAACACCGGTGGGAATGACCTATGTCAAAATGCTCAAGAAACTATGGGAAACGCATGGCTGCAACTGATATGTATAAGTAACGTAAATAAAATGATCTGACACACCATTAAATTATTGTCAGCAATTGCTTATCTAGAAATATCAATATGATGCAAGTTAAAAGTTCTTTGCAATTTATATGACTAATAAATATGCTTCAATTAAGGTAAAAGCGAAAGTAGGATATTTTACGAAAATGCTTACAATTAGGTTTGAATTCGTATTTTTGATGTAACTTCCTTATACTTTCAATTTCAAAACTCTAGGTAGCAAAATAATCATCTTAAAATTCTCTACATATCACTTGCTTAATGTGTGTACTTATTTCCGATGATTTTTAAAATATAAGCCGTAAAACCTTGACATAACGACATAACATTGAAATTCTACATGTTTTAAATTCTTATTTTTGATGTTACTTCCTTATACTGTAATTTCAATTCAGGTACCAAAATTCACTACATTTCACACGCTTTATATATTGGAATATTTTCAATATTTTTTAGATACAAGCTGTTGTTAAACCTCGGGAAAACTGCAAGAATCACCAAAGCTATATGCACGAATTTCGTTTTTTATATATATATATATTGCCATTACTCCATGAATCTTTGGTCAATCGTTAATCTTTAAGCATCAAAACAACGGCCAACCATTGCTCTACAAATAATATTCATCATCATAGTTTCGAAAATCAAAGGTTTTCGAGATATAAACTGTTAACCGCACTAAGGGTAACCGAATTTCATTCTTCCGCCGTAACACAACTGATTCAACCCCGATCATCAAAAAACTAAATATCTTCTGAAAGATCTTTCTAAGCACTACAAATTATACACAAAGTGTCTCGATAGAATATTTAAAGTTTTTGAGATATTTAAGGACGAAGAAAAACTCGATAATTGATATATTTTAACAATAAATTATAAATACCTGTAAATTTTAAAAAGAATGTAATGCTGCATCTTCAGTCAAAATTTCAAGCAAATCATTCAAACAATAAAGCATTCAGAGTTTCTTAGCATTCTGAAGTCATATGACATAAAATGACATTCATCCTCACAGAATGTAAACATTTGAGGCTTATAATCTGTCCAAATATCAGCTTTCTAACTTACAAAGAAGCGATTTTATAGGTATTTCAAATTTGACGTCAAATGCGAATCTTGGATTCTCCATGAAATCATTACATTATCGAATTTAGAAAAACTGGGATGCACAAATGGAGCCTAACATACACTTTCTGTGAAAGTTTGATGAAAATCGGTACAGAAATAATGCCTGTAGACCGTCGACAAACTTTTGTAGACAACGTCAATTGTGACGTCATATGACGGCAGAGGCATATTAAAATCATTAAAATCAAAGTTTCCGCATCTGCTGTATATACCATTGAATTTTAATCGTCCTTGGACCATTGCAACATATAGAAATTAACGCGTAAAAAACAAGAAAAAAAAAACTAGATTTCATTCGTTGATTCGAATGATAGGACTTTCTGCTACATTTGTCAAACACTATATGCAAAAAAAGTAAAATGATATCAAATTCCTGCCTAAAACATGCTTTTGTATGGCCATAACTTCCATAAACTTTGGAAAATAAGCCGTTTAATCTGAATATGGCAAAAAGTAAAAGAAAATCTTTATATATATATATAAATTTCATTTAAATAAATTGACCTATTTCTATAATCTATGCACCAAAACAAATTTATTCAAAATGTCTACAACTTCGTTTTTTACATAATTCGGTCTACCTTAATAGGGTTTCAAGATATAAGATATGGTGACCTTGAACTTAACATTTTTCCGGAAATGGAAATGACATTGTTCCAAGGGATCAAATGCTGCACCTTCAGTAACTATTCATGCAAGTCAAATAAAAAATAAAGCCTACAGGCTTTAAAAACCGTTTCATTTCAATAATAAAAAAAACAACAACTTTGAACTTAAGATGTCACATGACGTCATATGACGTTCATCTTCTCAGAATGCAAAGACTCCATAGAGACATATATTCAGTCCCAATATTAACTTTTTTACTCATCTGGAAGCGATTTTATACGTATTTTAAATTTGACGTCAATGGTTTGAATCTTGGATTCGCCATAAAAACTAAGTCTTTTTTGAATTGGGAAAACTTACATCTGGATGCATAACTACAACATAACATTCACATTCTGAGAAATTTTGATGAAAATCAGTCCGAAAATAATGGCTGTAGATCACGTACAAACTTTTGTAGACAACGTTAAGTTTGTCTTCATATAACGTCATAGACAAAAGAAAATCAATAAAATGTAATATTCATTATCTCAAATATATCTCATTCGTTTTTCATGCCCTAGGGACCTTTGGAACATATTGACGCGTAGATATAAGAATTTTTTTTGAACTTATGACGTCATATGAGGTCAAATGACGTTCTTTTTTAGAGACTAATATTCAGTCCAAATATCAACTTTCTAACTCATCTGGAAACGATTTTATACATATTTTGAAATTTGACGTCAATAGTTCGAATCTTAGTTTCGCCATAAAACTTAAGTCTTTTTTTAAATTTGGAAAAACGGACACCGGGATGAATAACTAAAACGTAACATACACATTCTGTGAAATTTTGATGAAAATCGGTCCAGAAATAATAAAAAGCAGTAGGCAGAAAGTCCTAATTAGATGCATACTTTGGACAAATAACTTTGTTATGAAATTATATTTGATGTCGTAAGAACTAATTTTATGATCACACCATACTTTAAGAAAAAAAACAATGAAGTAAAGAGTTGAATGGTCAGGTTCTAGTTTATGGTGATTACCTCAAGGTTCATAAAGCACTTTTAAGGGGTATTTAATTTCAGACTGATAAAAACAATTCTGTCGATTAACATATATATCATTAGACTTGTGATCTTTTACGAAATGACTAAAGACAGATACCAATAAAGTGTAATGTTAAAATACATTGGTATTGCCAAATGGTGTTTATAATGTAACATATTTTTTCTTTGCATTCCTTTATGCATATATCAGATTTTTTTTAAACACTTGCCGAAGTTAACTTATTTACATCGCTGTTTTTGTCCGCTTATTTTCTTGAAAACATTGTAAAGCACACAGTCCATAATTAATTTTTATTTCCTATCAAACAAAACAATGATTAATTATTGTTATTCACAAAATGTCATAGTTCCCATATTGGAGAAAAAAACAACAAAAAACAAAACAAAACAAAACAAACAAACAAACAAACAAAAAAATGTCACATGTGTAGTGGGTGGAATTACAACCAACACCAGATATAGTGGTAAGTATCCCCGCCTGTCACGCGGGAGACCGGGGTTCGATTCCCCGTCGGGGGAGCCGATTTGTAGTGGGTGGAATTACAACCAACATCAGCGGTAGTTCGATATTAATTTGACGGTTGTAAACCAGAAATGGTATTAAACCAAAAATGGTATTAAACCAGAAACTTAAAATATAATTAAAACATTTCGTTAGACATAGTTTACGGACACAAAGTAAAAATAAATACGAAGTCAATCGAGGATTCTACAAATCATCGCGAGGAATAAATTACTTGGAAAATTCATATTTAAATCACTTTAGTACAAATATAAACTTACCAGGCACGTCTAAATAAAGTTACATTTATATATAGAAAATGCTCAAAGGTAAGAGCGACATAATGTCTAACAGAATATATCTAACAATCAACTTGCGTCGACGGTGATCGATCGGTGAATGATTAGTAAGAAAGACGGAGGCTTATGAGCGGGAAAAAGGGACAAAGGGGCAGGGCCAACCAATCAGGGTATTTCCTTAAAGTAGAACACTCACTCAACCAGTTTACATACGGACTCACTCAAGACATGGTCACTCTCTTGGACAATAATAGACATGTACAAACGCAGAGTAAACAAGGACATGAGTACTTACAAGACACTACAATACAGAGGGACAAAACTGCACCTTGCTACACATGCTTGCATAATGTGGGTTGCGTTCTCCAGGAGACATTACAGAATTATACCGATCTCGCGGAAGAACGTAACAGCATCAAGACCCATATGCGTACTATGACCGTCAAAATCAGAGATGCCCTTGGTGATGACAAACTGATTGAGAAGCTTAAGAAATGCAGTAAATACATTTGAGTCCATCCAGCCGTTCAGTCTGTGGTTATAAATGGCCTCCTGAAACCCAACCAAAACATCTTCTCTAAAACGCGACCTGGGGTACACAATAAACGGGGCGTGCATTAATAGTTATTTGGCTTTTTTTACCAGGCATAATCTGATAAATATGTTTAGCATGTAATCTTTCGTAAAGACTGGTTTGGGGCCAGGTCGGGTATGGTCCTCTGTGTTCAAATTTAATGCCCATGTTGTAAGCGTTATTTCTATATTTTATTATCATCTTTACTTTTCTTTATTTATGACAAAATTCAAGCATATTAGAAATAATAAGGTATGGAAAATGGTCACATGTTTACAATGGTATTTGCACGCACAGTTTTGATCATGTAACAATGAATAATAAGTTCATTTTAAATATAAAATCAAATATGAACTTATAAAATGTTGATTTCAAAGTTGGCGACAATTGACCGAGAAAATATCTTTGCACCTTTTGAGACAACAACAACGATCATTTGTCCAAATTTAATGACGAAATTTCTTTTTTATCTTTGCTCGCCTATATTAATATGAAATGTAAATAAATGAGCAACAGTAATGTACATAAAATAGCCATACATAACCAATGATATATTTATGCTCTATGTAAGTCATGTAACAACGATTTGTATGTTGTTGTTGTATTGGGGTTTACCTCGCTGCGATAGTATTTCAATCATGTAGCGACGTCCAGCTAATTACAGGTGGAGGAAGACCCCGAGTACACTGAGGTACCCGGGTAGAACCACTGACCTACCGCAAGCCAGCTGGAAGTCTTCCTTACATGAAAAATCCGAAGTCCCTACCGGGATTCGAACCCACAGCGGTGAGGGGCTGAGAGATTTGTAGTCCACGACTGTAACCGCTCGGCCACGGTGGCCCCAACGATTTGTATGAATCTGTAATATATAAATATATCCGATATACATAAAAGGGGACAGATTAAATGCAAAGTTAAATATACTTTAAGGATAATTACAATAATGATATCCTGAAAATATTGATTCAAAAAATAAATTATAACTGAATCAATTTGCTATGATAAAGGAGCAGCTTCTGCATTTAATGCAGACATTGCGACAGCGGGTCTACCCGAAACAGTGACTTTGCCAACAACTGACCATAAAGATATGGACACACCGTTTGGGACAGGTAAAATGATTACTGTTTTCATATTTAATGTCCTATTGTGAGCTTAAATTATATTCTTCATCTTTGCGTGTCTATATTTATATCTAACATGAACATATCAGCAATAATAAAATATGGACACTGGCAATACCTGGCCAATAATATTTGTAAAGTTTGAGTCAGGTATCAAAAGTTATATGTCCAAATAAGATAAAGTAAAAACAATTTTGAACTAATACAATGCGGATATCCTTTTTGCACCTCAATATACTTCAATAATATTCACACAAAAAATGTGTTCATGAAAATATTGGTTTATTGCTATGATAAAGGGGCATATTCTTCATCCAATGCCGACATTGAGGAATTCGATCTAAACGAGAAAATGACGTCAACTTACACAGATAAGATTTACGCACCGTTTGAGACAGGTAACACTGATAACTGTGTTTAAAGTCCATGGCATAAGCTTAATTTCTATTCTTTATCTATTAATATATATATATTCCAAATTATATCATTTGTCAATAGCTTGGGACAAATTAAATACAGATTTCAAATTTGAAATGTTCATGAAAATATTTACTAGGAAAATATATATAACTAAATCGTAATGCTAAATTTATCGTGAACATTATTGTGTTACTTCAACAGAAACATAAATGAAAACTCTTATTTGCTTTATGCAGTCAGTTGCATATGTTTGAGAAAATCTCACGTGTTCCTCCAAAGTAGATAAAATTTATAATAAAATCTTTTATATTGAAATTAAAACATAAACTTTTTTTTCAGCAGATAAAATACGTCGTGTTGCAGCAACCGAGTTAAAGGAGCCAGTGTTAAGCGGTTTTATTAAAGAAAGAACAGGTGATGTTTGATAATGATAATATTTAGGAGAAAACAAACGTACGTTTGACCATCACGATTATTAACAATAGAATTTAAAAGCAAGTATCGTTTGTAAATACAGATGAGCAGTTGTTTCAACTACCATTCTCCGATCAGAAATAAAATCCAACAGTTACATCATTCCGCTTTAAAGGGTGATCACAAATATGTTAAATTTGTACTTTTATAGCAGCCTTGCGGAGGGAAAAATTTAAAGTCTATATACTTCTATATAATATTTGTATTAGGATTGATTTTACTCTAGCATCAGCATTTATGAATCATACTTCTTTACATTTAAGACCAAAGTGAGGAGGATATAATACTGTAAACCAGGAAATCATTTCGCGCATTTAAAGTTAGCGAATTTCGCGGTCGGATTATTTCCGCAACAGTAAAAAGCCGCAAATCAGCATCTCCTGCCATAAAGACGAGACATTAAGTCGCTAAAAGAAGTTTGACTTAATTTAGATTACATGTTTTTGTATACGTATGTTATTTCCGTTGTTTGTGGACGGGTGTGAATTTCATCAGCTGAAAGCAAATGGAAGTGTTATAAATTGCACACAATGTGTTTTTGTGTGCATTCTTTACTGTAAAATTCTATACTTGACATAGGTGTCGATACACATTCTAGAACATGCCACCACAAATTATTATTGTATTTATCAGGCTATAAACTTCAGCATGATGTGTGAGTAATGTTGAATAAAGCGGATGTGATGTGTATGTAATTATGTATTTATGCATGTATGTATTTTCCTTAAAAACTGTGTAGAAAAAATAATCGTTAAGTGTTTTGGAATGCCGTGCCATGCTATTCAATGAATACATTTTCTTCGTAGCGTGTATTGTTTCGCGGAAAGTATTACGCCGCGAATATGCCTGGACGCATAAAAATGTCCTGCTTTACAGTATTTCAACTAAGAATGGTGTATAAATGACTAGTAGTAATAAATATCAAAATAAAATGATTATATTCAATTTTAGGTAGATAGATAGATAGATTTTATTTGGCAGATATGCATTGGCATGGACAATTTATAAAACAAGCACATATAAAATTGTTATATGTTGATAAATTATATCCATGTCAAGCACACCAACACCAAGGACGACACAAAAAGAGTAAATAACTCTTATTTCCATTGTGGTCCTTTGTGTTGGTGGCTTGACATAGAGAGGCAATGTATTAATTAAATGCTATAGTAAAACAAAATGCCAAATGATATCTTACAAGTACATTAATAAATTATTCAAAATAAATTTTGATAAAATTATGTTTTTATATAATCAAATATGAAAAATTAACAAAATTATAAATCATGAAGAATTTAAATATCACAGGTAGAATTACAATGATCACAGTTGATGAAATAATCTTAACTTTATTATTATAATAAAAGCGAAACAAAAATATGTTATTACCTAAACTAAGATTAAATAAGTTTAAACTTAAATAAATAAAAATAAAAAATAAATAAATAATAATAATTACAAAAATTTAAATATCACATAATAACTTATGAGAATCACAGATTAAATTATGAGAATCACAGACTAAAGAGAGAAAAAAAATCAAATTAAACAATAATTGTTACTTTAAAATATTTATCATTACTTCATTAAGATAATTGATACAAATAAGAAAATTAGGACAGTGTATCTAAAAAGTACCTCTTTACTGCTTGTTTAAAAGATGAAAATTTGGTGATACATGAAACATTGGTTGGTAACAAGTTCCATAACTTGGAACCCACAAAACTGAATGTTTTACAACCAAAGCTTTTAACTTTATGAAGAACATATGCACCATTTTTACTGAGCCTGGTATTGTATGAATGAATACTGTTTTGCTGAGTAAATTTAGACTGTAAATAAGTTGGGGATAACCCATGTTTGACTTTAAATACATGAGACAATGTAATACAGTCAACTCTTCTATAAACTGGAAGCCAACCTACAGACTTAAACTGGTCTTTGCCAATATGACATCTGGCATCCACGTCTAAAACAAATCTAAGAGCTTATTTTGACAAACTAAAATACCAAATAGAACAAGCATAATCAAAATGGCATTGAATTAATGAAGAAACAAGAAGTTTTTTTGTGTGCCTAGTCAAATAATCCTTTTTCCTGTAAAGAAACATCAATTTAGAATTGGCCTTTTTTAAAATTGAATGAGCCATGTCATTAAATGATAATGTTTGATCCAAGGTTACACCAAGGTATTTTACTGATGAGGTATGTTTAATTAAAGAGTCATTACAAGTTATGTTGAGATTTCTATGGACCTTCAATTTGTGATTTGACCCAAAAAGTATTGATTCTGTTTTACCAAGGTGCAAAGATAATTTGTTGCCAATGAGCCAATTACTTACATTTTTTAAATCAGATGATAATAATGATTCAACCTTGGATTTATCCTTATCAGCAACTAATATGGCTGAATCATCAGCATATAACAAAAGTTTACTACTGACCACTGATGACATGTCATTCACATATATTAAAAACAGAAGAGGGCCAAGTAAAGAGCCCTGAGGCACGCCACAAGTAACTGGGGAAGCTGTTGAGTATGTTCCAGAAACATCAACAAGTTGGCGCCTATCTGAGAGATAAGAGTTAAACCACCTTACAATGTCGTTGCTAAATCCACAAGCTTTAAGTTTCATGAGAAGAATTGAGTGATCTACAGTGTCAAATGCTTTTTGTAAGTCCAAAAGTACCATACCAACAATATTACCTTTATCCATTTCAAAACGTATGTAGTCAGTTAGATAAATCAAACATGAGTCAGTGGAAAATCCGCTTCTAAATCCCGATTGAAATTCATACAATAAATTCTTCTCTTTCAGGAAAGATTCAACTTGGTCATAAACAACCTTTTCAAGTATTTTAGAAATAATATTTAAAACTGATACAGGGCGGTAATTTCCAACATTAGTTTTATCATTCTTTTTAAAAAGGGAACAACTCTAGCTGATTTCAGATCATCAAAGTGGGTATTCAAAGTACAGTGCCGTCGGTTCGAATATTAAACTACATGTAGGACTAGCAAATAGGTTCTCGTTAAGATAGTTCGCAAACGTCAGCTTCAAACATAATTTGTATATTACTTATTTATCACCTTACAGGAAACGGTTTTGCAAGGTGACTTTTCATTCTGTAAACCAATATCCTATAAAGTATCGCTACTAAAAGAAAGGTCTCGAGCTCAATTCAATTTTGGTAATATCGTTTAATGATCTTGGCATTTTAATGTTTAGCAAGTATATTGGTGGCAAGGAAGATATTGCAGGTCAGCAAATGTGCTCGATAAAGAATTACAACACAAAAAAAAATATTTGACTATTTTTACATAGCTATCAATAATTCATTCAACTGCAGTGTTCATAATGTATCCATACTTATATCTAGTAATATAAAATCATGCTTACACAATAACCGAATACAATAATTATGTTTGTCCCAAGAGCATTTATAGCAATATCATAAAACCACCATTTTTCTTTTTTGTTCTTTTAGGCATATTCGGTTTGTTCAAGACTCGCTGGTGTGTGATACAGAACGGAACATTCTTCATTTTCACTAAACAGTCTGACAAAACACAGATACATTCCTTTAAATTGGAAAATTAAATAATATGACGGAATTAATCAATTATCATTTGAAAATTTGTTGAAGTAATTTAAATTCAGGCAAGTTTACCATATAAATATCAAAAGATACATATGCCACAATGATTTAACAATTACATTTGTATTTATTGGTATTGGAGTATTGTCAGACTTTATTCGGCTCTTAATATGACCTTTTTTAAAAAGAAAATCATTATTTCTGTGTCATTTATATAAAACCATAATTTATTTATTTTAATTTATTTACGGGTACAACAAATTTAATTGACATTATGGAACAAACTGAGCTTCCATTCAAAACATGTTTCATGCGATCCCTTTCCTTGTTTGACTTTAGCATTTTAAAAGAATACAGAATACGTATTACTTGTAATCAACTAAGGCTGGTGTAAGTTTGTGCATAGATC
Source organism: Solen grandis (assembly GCA_021229015.1). Lineage (NCBI taxonomy): Eukaryota > Metazoa > Mollusca > Bivalvia > Adapedonta > Solenidae > Solen > Solen grandis. The sequence goes on along the minus strand of CM037786.1, from coordinate 49,920,378 downwards.
GGAATGAAAAACAAGCTCGAATTTACAGAGAGTTGATTTTTTATTCACGCTTATCACATACACGACATTATAAGCATTCCTGTGTTAACTTTTCGCTGTCCTCTATTAAAGGCTACAAGTTCAGAAATACCCCACCTTTCTCTAGATGGAAGAAAGAGAAAGACCTTTGTTTTGACCTATTCCGAGAAGATTCAAAACATATTTATCAGGTAAAATTATTTGTTTCATTATCGATGATTGTTAGGATCACTGGTTTTCATTTATATTAGTACTGTCCGTCCATCCGAAAAGTTGTGACAATCATTGATCCGAAAGTATTATCCGAGATTGAAGATTGATGAATATCGGCAAAGGTGTTTATCTTTACTTCTATTTGTTTGTGCACAAGGTGGCTTTCAAAGACGTATATTATTAACTAGTAAACGATAAGTAATGTTTGGTCTTTGAACACTTTGTATGGGCTGATTTTATTGTGAGGTTATGTGGAATTATCGACATATTTGTGAATTTCGTGTTGTTACTGTTGCTTTTTCAATCCAAGTTGATGAAAGTTGAT
>CM037786.1:49869722-49919722 GCA_021229015.1 Solen grandis | reverse complement strand
ACCCAGTCTGTCTCTGTACTGTAATTCAAATTTCTTTCGCATCAGGTTTTAACAAGAAAAAAATGTCCCAGAATTCAGTGAGGTTGAAGATTTTCATACCTTATCAATAAAGCTGAAGATCAGCATTCTCGTATGATTTTATATGTTTTATTTATATGTTTTATTTATATGTTTTTAATGTCTTATTAACCTTTTACATTTGGTGTTATCTCTTAACAGTAAAATATTTGGAAGTTTAGTTGGAACATTAGCAAACTCTTAGAGATACTGTTGTCTTCAAGGAAAACATTTATTCAGAAAAAAAATTGCGCACGGTTGATTGGAACTCCGGTGAAAGAGCAGCAATCAACTTTAGGGTACTAGATTTTCCTTGATCGTATTTGTAGAAGACAATTATCGAAATGGAGAAACGCTAGCACAAGCTGTAACAGAAATAGATTTTTCTTTTGAGGTTGAGTAAATATTGTCAGTAATGAACTTCTTTTTTGTGTCAATATACTCGAGCTTTTGTTTCTTTCTTTTCTTTTGATGGTGGAAGCATTTTAGCGTATTATTGAACAAAATGATCGGGGAGTGAACGTATACTATTTAATGTTATTACACTTCCCCCTGAACGGTCAATTTCCCTCTGAAATAGGATGGATGGTCTCTGAAGTGTAATGTAATTATCGCAAGAGATTGCTGATCAGGGAAATTGTTGGTATATCGTACCCCAGTGCTATCATCTCATAACATGCCGGTTTCCCAATATGAAGGGAGCTGGGCACCGATATAATAACATTTGCCATTTTTATGATCTTGGGAAACGGAGCTGCACAGAAGCCATGTTGTCGTAAAAAGGAGAACGTCTTACAAATCATTCGTGAAGGACTTTTTCTTTATTGATTTGGTTCTATTTTTAGGGGACACTATCCTAGGAGCTACAGTTATGTAATGTTTTATTGCTTGTCTATAAGAATTTTTCAGGAAATTGACATTAAATATTGAGCTGGATAAATGTGTTGGCGAAATCAAAATATTGTTTATGTTTTAGTTTGAATATTTCACGGTGTTCTTTATAATTTACATGCTATTTTTAATGAAAGAGTTTGATCAACGAAAAATTGTTTTTTACTGGCATTGATATATACCTTACTTGGTGCTGTGACACGTGTTTTACGCTGTAACACGTGTCACAAGTTATTGATACCCACTCTATATACATGTAATTATCTATCCAATAATTTCTCTACGTCCCTGTAATTATATTTATGTAAACAGTCACTATTTTATTCTTTCCTTCCTGTGTCATAATCTCAAAATAATGTTATTTAAATAAAAATATCCTTTTAAAACCTGATTTTTGTAGGTAGAATATCAAAATTATCAAGTAGATGTGAGAGACTGATAAAACTGTATCTGTTGATTGAACAGATATTCAAGACATTAAAGTCTGCGATATGTGTGGATAATTTTTTGTTTATTTTATATGTGCGATATAAACCAATGGTTTCTCCCTGTATTGATTTTCTTGTGGCATATTACCGCAGATGGGGGACTTGCCTATACCATCAAATAATTACGCTACCAGGAACAATTAACACCGTGATGCCTCCCTTATGAATTGAATTATCTCCCTTTATTGGTATTTATTAGGATTTATCTGCAAGTTGAGAGCATGGGTTTTAACATGGTGACACTTTGGGGAGAGACAATCCTAGTTACATGTGTTAGTATCTAGAGGAATCAGTGATGGGATGGGCTCATGATGTTTAGATTTGTTTGATATTTTGGCTGTTTTTTGGTTTTTAGCTTGACTATTTGAAGAATATGAGAGCTGTTGTAGTCACCCTGGCGTTGGCGTTGGCGTTGCAGCTTTTGGTTAAAGTTTTGCGTGCAAGTTACTATCAACCTTATATCTCAATAACCGTTTATGGTATTGACTTGAAAGTTTATGAATATGTTCAGGGGCATCAGATAACCAAGGTAGGTAACTCTTGACTGAATTTAATATGAATTATGGCCCCTTTTTAACTTAGAAATTTTGGTTAAAGTTTTGCATGCAATAGAAAATTGGTTAAAGTGTTGCGTGCAACCTACTATCTAGTTTGTATCTCAATAACCATTCATGGTATTGACTTGAAAGTTTATGAATATGTTTAGGGGCATCAGACAACCAAGGTAGATAACTCTTGACTGAATTTAATATGAATTATGGCCCCTTTTTAACTTAGAAATTTTGGTTAAAGTTTTGCATGCAAGATACTCTCATGTTAATATCTCAGTATCCATGCATGGGATTGATTTGAAACATCTTAATACATTTAAGGAAATCATACTATCAAGTTAGATAACTTTTGATGGAATATATTACAAATTATGGCCTCTTTTTTAACTTAAAAATTTGGTTAAATTTTTGCATTCAAGCTACTTTCCAGCTGATATCTCAGAAATTGCTTGTGGAATTGACTAGAAAGTAAAGGAGTGTCTTCAGGGGCATCAGAAAACCATGGAGAATAACTTTTGGACTGAATTTTATGCAAATTATGGCCCTTCTCTAACTTGGATTTTTGGTTAAAGTTTTGCATGCACAGTGTTATTGTGCTTATGTTTCAGTAACTAGGCATGGGATTGATTTTAGACTTCATAAAAATATCAGGGGTGTCAGACTATCAAGGTATATCATTTTTGACTATTATTATGTACAGGGTATATGAAGGGCAAGAATTGAAATAGATTTCATTTGATTTACCAACAAGCATTTTGAATAGTCAAGCGTGCTGTCCTCTGACAGCTCTTGTTTTTTTTCACATCCTATCGCAAATTTCAAACTCTGTCCAATTTAAAATTTGTTTTCGAATTGATTTAGTATGTAGCACATACTGTAAGTCAGATGAACAGGAAAACAGACAGACAGACAGACATAGGAACCAATGCATGTGTAGACAGATATTATTGAGCAAGAGTGAACTTGTTTCCCAATCAACATAAAATAAATAAGTTTAAACTAAAAAGAAATTATTTATTTCCTCCAATGAATTTGTAATCACCAAATTCAGATAGGAATATAAGTCAATGGAATTTATATGTCAAAGACTGACATATTGTAACTTATTAAATATCAAATGAGTATCTCCTAAATCATAGACCCTGAAGACTTAAAGTGCATGTCAATTATTAATGGATAATTGGTTGAATGACGTCTTCTTTTTCTCATCCTCCAAATGAGTTCAGAATCTGGCTGTCTGCAAAACAAAAAAATTACAGATAAAAAGCCTTAGAGGGATGGACGTGACATTTGAGGTACATGAAATGACCAAAATAAGGAAAAAAAAACATTTGACTAAACCGTGATAGTACAATGAGGCTGTAGAAACATATGGCAAACTGTTTAAGTCCAGTTTATCACCTTCCTTGAGGCCGTGTACATTGGGTTTGTACAATCAATAACTTGCTAATTGGCTGATAAGTGAACAGAGCTCTGGCAACTGATACAAGATGTGACAAACCTCTGTGGTTTGCGCATTTGTTTTTTGCTGTTGTTTTTTTTCTATATGATTTTTTTAATATGTCCAATTTGATTTTTTTTACGTATTTCTCACTATTCTGTCTTTTTTTATTTGTATTCATTAAATATCTAATAAGTTTGTAAACCTGTGTTGAATTACTAAGGATATTTTGGAGTTATGGCCCTTGACATTATTGTATTTGTTTGCTAGAATGGCTTTGTTCACTCTCTGTCTGGTGAAGCTCATATTTAATTACCAATTATCAATACTAATGTTACATCTCTCATCAAGCCATTAATCATTAGTGTCAATATTGAGTTATGGCCCTTTCAGTGCTGAAATTAGCATTTTCAGTTCCAGTATTCAGTGAGGCATATGAAACATTATGATTGGCAGTTTTGTACTGTTTGAAGGTCATCAGTAAATCAGTAAAAAAAAAAAAATCTTTTGCAGTTTCGCAACTGATACACCGAAAATGCCCCTACTTATTTTTTTTTATTTGCTCTTCAAAAAGCCCATTTTTTTTTAATAGAATTCTTTAAGCTTTGTCAGCTGCCACCAAGGGGCATAACTCTTGTTTAAGGAAAAGGTGAAAGGATTTGGATGATAGTGTCTTGTTCAAACTCAACCGGGGACAGTTCCATTGACATCTGTACTCCCTGCACTCACAAGAATAGCAGTGTGATAATTGTATATTATTGACACAGTTTACTGACGTGACATTTCTTAATGCTCCTACCTGTCCCAAGCAGCCAGTCAAGGGAATTCGAGAGTGGTTTCTCAGCCCAGGTAGTTTCTTAGCCAAGGTGTTGTTGTTTTTTCCTCAGGTGGTTGCTCAGCCCAGATGGTTGCTAAGTTTGTGTTATCATTTAGCACAGGTGGATTCTTAGCCTTAAAGGTTTCTTATTCAGAAATGGTTGCTTAGTACAGGTCTATCTTTGGCAGTTTCTTAAATGGAAAATAATATTGTGACAATAGGCCATTTATATGGGTTGGTAAGCACAATTGGCTTCTACTTAAAATTAACAAAGTGATATGTTACTGGTCAAAGATACCATAAATTTCTTACAGGATTAAGGAAAAAATGAAATATATATATATATATATATATATATATATATATATGAAAATAATGACATGTTAAATTTTCGTTAACACCAAATCTCCCCCCCACCCCACCCCCCAAAAAAACAACAACAAAAACAACAACAACAAAAAAAACCCCCTCTTTCTATGGAATCAATGTTCCAAAAAGACAGGGAAAGCTACTAATGCTGTATTATTAACCCGTCATGATTGAATGCGTTGTTGTTGTTTTTTTCATCGAGGGCTTCGTCAAAATGACCAATCAGCTAATGCATCAAGTGTGTTTGTCACTCGAATGTTGGCGTGTAAGCACCGAGGGTCGGACATGAAATAACTACCATTCCTGTTTTTCCCCTTTGATGTGCGCAACCGTGCTGCAGAATCAATAGACATGCATGATGTGGCTTTGCGGTAGCATGATGGAACTCGTTTCCAGAATGCCTCATTGTTTATTTCGAGAATGGATGGAGAGAGCCGCTGTAATTGAAGCTTTGAACTCCACGGTGTGAATTTGATAATGGGGCATATATTTTTTTTTATTAAAATTGAATTTAAATTAAGTAATTTTTATTAATAAATCATTTTTTACGGAGAAAACTCCACAGGGTTGTGTATCATTTTATAATAACACTTAATGTTATTTTGGTTTGAATAATTTTTAATTGGTGGGAGGAGGGTGTTGGGACTAATACCAAATTGATTTTTAAATTATTCAAACCTTGATAAAAAGAAAATGATTATCCTTTTGAGTCATTAAAGAAAATTGTAATGAGTTAATAGGTACAAATATGAGAATTTGAGGAAAAGAAAAATGAAATTTAGAAAGAAAATGTTATGAAGTATTTACATGTAGTAGTGTGCTTCCAAATTTTATTCAGATCTTAATATTTTTTCTATGAAGACCTTATTGTTTCAGTCAGAAAAAATTGTGAGAAAAATACAAAAAATTACATTGAAATATATCTTCTTATCTTAGTAAGATCCCTGTGTGCTCCAGACTTTGGCTGAATCTTTGATCCTGGAAAAGCATATTCCACTCTAATGATATTGTCCATTACCATTCCTCTAGGGTTGCGATTTAGACCCTCAAGAAAGAAAAATGTCAAAATTCCCTTGGTTCAACTTGGCACCCCATCCCTGAGATAAAATAAAGGTGTGTAAAAGAGATATCAATCTATAAAAAAAATTGACCTGAAATAGCATGCAAAGTTTTCTACATGTGGCGTTTTTAAAGTCCTCGAGAGTATATCGAAATAAAATGATATAATAATGTATAATAATTTAAAGCCAGACTGAAAATATATTTTGTATGTACGCAGGCCCTGTCTAAAAAATCGAGATAATTGTGTATTTCAACATTTTTTTTTTGCAAGATCTTTCGATAAAAAAAATCTGTGATAATGCAAAAATATCCAAAGTGAAATGTGTCAAAAAACATCTTCATGTAATATAAAATTGACATAATTCATGGCACATTAAACATTAATGTGTCCTCGATAAGTTTATGTTTGGCCGACAGTGAATCAAACCACTGTGACAATTTACGACTTCATAGTAACGTGTGAAAATACATGATAGGCCAGGCAATCGAAAAAATGGGTCCTCTATTTTGAATTGTCTGTAATAAGCAGACTGGTTATTTTAGGTATTTTTCATGTTTGCGTCTGCTGCATGATGTATATTATAATCAGCCTTATGTGTCTTTTAGTGGAACTGATCGAGATATGTTTTTGGAAATTGATGATTGTTTTAAATGTTGCAAAAATATTTTGGTAGATAATTTAATTTATAGAAAAATTATCAAAATGTATGATGTAATTATTGCAATACTGATACTAAACTGAGAAAATTTATTTGAGAGGGTATCAAAATAGGATTTTGAAAGATATTGAATATAGAAGGAAAGTTGATAAAACATTTGGAATTGTTGAACTTTTGGCAATTCTTTGGCAAAAGAATTAAACAAGTAAAAAACAAAAACATTCTCATACAGGTATGCATTACATAGGGGAAAAATATGATACAGTTGAATATTCTAATTAGGGATGATACATGATGTCACAGCCTCTGAACCCATTTTGAAATCCAATACACACAATTTTAATTGGGTGATACACACCAGGTATATCTCTCTATAAAGACATCATGCCTAGACAGGAGGGGCGGTTCAATACTCTAACAGCTGCTGTGTGCATTTACCTGTCCCTCGTAAGGTATCTACCTTTATTAACTATTTAAAAGGTCATCAAAGAGCCTGAACAGGTAAATATTCAATATTTATACTGAAACTGTTTAGAAAAGGAAGACATACATTTGTTCAGCGAAAAATCAATTAGAATGCCCATCGAAGCAATCCAACCAGTATAAATTGTCAGCTACATTCGATGTATATTTTATGAAGTCGGTTTGCTCAGCGAGTAACAAAACTGAAAATTTAGAGACGTTGAAATGCCTACCGGTTGTTAAATGTTGATGGTATCACATCTTTTCTGAAAGTGTTTTGCGCCACGGATCAATGGTTTAAGGATGTAAATGAAGAAAATTGTATTTCGTTGCACATGACGGAGTTGATAAATTGTTCGGCCGTCTTATTAACTGTGATTAAAGTGTTCGGCAGAGAACCCTTTTAACCGTAGTACAAATTTGATGATGAGATGATTGAGGTCGCTTTTTTTTGAAATCGCTAAATAATTTCTAAAAGCTTTCAGCAGTTCACTGAGCTGAAACGATGCGAAGTCGTAAAGCTTATATATAATGTATGTTTCCTATGGGAGAGGAAAAAGCGAAAAGCAGGTTAGGTAACTCTCCGAACTGTGACTGATTGTGGTGATAAAACATGCGAGTAGAACAAGAAAATAATTTGTTACATTCGCAGTTGGATGGAAGAAAGGTGTGAATCGTGTATTTCTCGTTCAGTGTTGGATTTCATTCCGGAATTACGCCCAGACACAGTTCTGTTCATCTTCTTGCAGCCAAATATTTGTTTGGATGATTATTTCATATAATTGTTAATAACATTTTCTTAAATCAAGACAATTATTTAAGTTTTTTTCTAAAGATTAAAGAATATATTCTGTCATCCTCATTGTGAGAGATGCAATTTTTTTTAATTGCTGATAAAATTTCTGAAAAGTGGACTGACTCTTTTTTTCCCCATATTTTTGTTTGGTTGATATTTGTCATATATTTGATCAGTATAGGCTCACTATATTTGCAGTAATGGGGTGGGGGTTAGATTTTCTATAATTGTATTCCAGTTCCGCTTTCAAACTCTCCAGAGAAATATCGCTGTGAGCATTTAGCTTTAAGACGGAAAATGAATGAAATTTTGTGGATAAGCTTTTGTCTATTCAGCCCTCTAAGGAATATAGTAGGCGTTTCTGAATGTATGAAATTTGAAATAATGGATTTTTGTGAAATATTTGCGTGTTTTATTGTCTTAAGTTTACCGATAATTGGGGATGGTTTTGTCAGGTTGTCTTGTTTAAATGAGGAAATTTGGAGGAATTTAAAAGTCATAATAGCATTTATGAATGCATAATATACTTGCATTAATTGCAGGATAGAAGAAATGTTGAGAACTATAGAAAGTAGGGGAAACTTGTTATTGAAACTGGGACGTTGCTAGATCTTCAAAAGATGATGCTTTTATTTGAATGGTGTTTAATGTAAGGGTTTTTCCGGTTCAAAGATATTTGTAGTCGAAGGTTTTGTCAAGTGTTCTTCATGAGGATTTGCAAGATGATTGTACATAAAAGTTAAGTGGGTTATGTCCTAATGTTAATTAACCCTTTCCCTCATAGAGGAAACCATGAAAAGACCTATGCGAACAACATAAAACCAGATCAGCCTGCGAGTAACTCGCAGGCTGATCAGGTTTTATGCTGTTCGCTGCTCCTCAGTGGTCTGGAAATGAGGACTTTATAATAAAATTTGGTAAGGTTTAACTGTGGTTTTCTGCAGATCAGGCTTATGTGATACCTATTGAGTGCGTCAAAATGAGTCTATATGAGGGAAAGGGTTAAGCCAAAATTTGTTTAAAGCATTATGTTACATTATATTTCTATTATTGATAAAGCAAGATTTTATAAGGTTCAAGATATTGCTAGATTTTGTAAGGTTTTAGATATCTTAAGGTTTAAGATCATCATAATTTATTGGATATTGTAAACTTTAAGATATTGCTAGATTTTGTGGATGCAAGGATTTCTAATGTTTAAGATATTGTAAGATTTTGTGAGGTTTGCTTTTCCTTCATAGATTATTTGATGCTTTATTCAGGTTTGATATTTTTACTTCTTAGTGATATTGCTGGATTTGATGGTATTGTTAAAATGAATTTTGTTCACAGAACTGCTTGACCGATGATCAGGCAAGAATTTAAGTGCCAACGGCTCAGCTGCAAGGATTCCTAGTATGTTAAGCATGGTGGAATGTAGGAGCTTCACACGATGTCTGGGTTCTTTAAAAATAATTTTTAGAAAAAATGAATAATTCTTTAGTTGAAATTTATAATGTCTGCTGACATTGATTTTAAGCAGATTTAAGCAGACTGAAGATTTTACAGGAAATTGTGTGCAGTTCTGTATGACTGTTCCTACTTTGCTTTTATAATTCAATAAGGGTTGAAATTATTCAGAGGAATTGCGCATAACAAGCTTAGTTTCAATTTTGTCACTTAGCAGCTATTGTTGTCAATAATTGCATATTTGGTTACGCTTTTATCGTTCGCAAGGAGATCTTATCAGGAATGTCATCACAGTAATAACATTATTCATTGCACGTTAGATGTACTCAGAATTTTGGAAAATCTGCAAACTTTTGTGATTAATTATTCATTTTTGTAATGATAATCCCGAATGATGGTCAATTATCAAAACTCATTCATAGGAGGGTAAAGATCGCTTTTCTGGAAATTAAGAAAAGATTGGTTCAAGATATGGCAGAATTAAAATTTGAGCTGAAATATTTTTGGAAACTTCATAATCGATGATTTAGAATGTTTTCTCACATGTTAAATACATGGTGTAGTATATTCTACTCTTCCTTAATGTTGTACAATAAAGAAATGAATGTAGGCGGTGTTTTCATTTATAAATTTTCTCTGTGTTTGTGTTTTTCTCTCGCAAAATATTCGCATTTTTGCATCACATATCAATGAGCAGTACAGACATATGACAGTTTTCATGAGAGTGTGGATGTCTTGTGTATGTAGATATATTCCGTTTCTCGTTTTTGTGAGTTTCCCGTTTATAGCAAAAACACTCCACAGGTTTTTCCAGTCCTTGAGTCTTCAGTGTTTAATATGCCCACATCCTTATGTAGATTTTCAACACCTCTTCGTATGTGTGCAAAGTAGCAGGGTCTTAATAAAGGTGGATTTTGTATGTGTATCTTTCATGTGTGTAATTTTATGCATTTCAATGGAAAAGTGTACAGATACCAAAGAGAGACAAATTTGTGATCACATGGATGGAGGCCAAAATAAATAATTTTGTGTTTTTTTGTGACCGATTCTGTTAATATTGATCAGGTAGGCTTTTTCTGTATTGTTTAGTAAAAGGAAAAAAGGGGTTACATAGTGGTCATTTTTAAAGGTTTATTTTTATTTACCAATGTGGATATGGTAATACACAATCAGCAATGCACAAGATCTCATACATATCTCTGCCACATTGAGTTGAAAAATAGCCGAGTTTTAGCTAAACCACAGGTTATCAATAGTATGACTTTTGGTACACACCATGGTCACGTGGTAATTCAGTGTGGCAGTGATTGATGCGGAGCCAATCCGCTGCACCGGAGTTCGTGTCAAGCTTAAATATGTTAGTAACTTGCAGGCTTTTCTTACCTGGTTCTTGTTTCATGTGGTCTTTGAATTTGGAGGTTTTGGAATTAGGTCCAGGGTGAGATTCGTTTCAGCTTTTGTGACTTTTCATTGGTATAAAAAATGTGGAGTAAATGAGTGGGAAAAATTTAAATTTAGCTAAGAACGGCTTTTCGTTATTTTCAATGTTTTCTAGTGGTCCAAAATGTAAAAGAGTCATGTTATATGTTGTTGACTGTCTGAAATATTGGCACATTTGAACTTGGATTTTTTTTTCTTTCTAAGTCCAGAAAATTCACTTAGGGTCGCAGTGATCATTGATAATTAATTGTGTCACAAAAATCCCAGTTTTATTTACAAAACATCAAAAGTTCATTTGCACTTCATCAGGTAGACAATAAACAATTCAGAGGACTTTGGTTTAGGACTGAAAAGTCGACAAGCAGCTGTTGTCGGAAAGTGGCGTAGTTTTACCGCGAGTCTGGTGTTGTTAGAGGTGGCAGCTAATTTCCATTGATGATTGATCCATGACCAACTGTACCGTTGCTTCCCATGGGATCGCAATAGAACAATGACTTCCTGGACTCGAGGAAAATTTAAAGTTGTTTGAAGCAAGTTGCCGATAGGCAACTTTTTGTGCGCATTCGAAATTGCCAAACTTACAGTTTCATCTCTTTTCTGCAAGCTTCCTTTGGATGATTTATGGGGAGAAATTTTGTCTGCTTTTTTTGTCGTTTTGTCATTTTTACTTTTGATTCATAGCCTGTGTTGTTTCATCATTGAGGCAGTTAGCAAAATCTCGTGAACAAAAGAGAAGAGCTGAAAGAATAGGGCAAGCTCTAAGCTATTAGGTCTGGCAGAAAAAGAGCTGAAATTTTCTCCTATGGGGATTTGTTGTACCAATTGATTGCATTGATGCTGGCTTTTTGAGCAAGGCTTTCTCAGATAGTTTATAAGATGGAACAAAACCATTTGGTATTGATGCCTAATAGATTTTTATGTAATACAAAGCAATGCTTGGAAGACTACTTCATTTGGACCACAGCACTATCAAGATCACTTTGATATTAAGACCAATGCTGTCTAGCAACACTACTGTTAAGACCACTTCAGAAGACCACTCAAACAACTCTGGAATTTTAACCCATTATTAAGACCACTGCATTAGGACCACTTTTATAGGATTATTCACTATTCAGACCACTTCAGTAAGACCATCTCGCTATTAAGACCATTTGAAATGGTCTATGAGTGGGGCTTTAGATAGGGAGTGTGGTCACATTTAATCATTGTTTTAGCCGTATGAAAGCATATAGGCCTTGTAAACAGATATAATATATAATTACAGTTTTTGGTCTTGTAGAGCAAGCTCAGTTCTTTATCATTGCTTTAAAAGCTATAAGCTTCACGTAGGATTGGTTGATTCCATGTTGGAAGAAGTCTGCATCAGGGTTACTGAATATTTTATGAACCTGCAGCAATAAATTGCTGCCTAACAACCAGAATCAATCGCCAACACAGGTCTTGCTTATCGTCTTCGCTGATGCAAATCTGTAACCAGGTGGCGCCCTCTGCTTTTGCGAGTTAATGTCAGCGAAAATCTCTAATATCTATTTCAGTGTCCATTTACATTTCACAATGAAAATGTTAAATATTGCTTCATGAAATTTTCATATTTTTTAAATTAACATTCAATTTCAGCTTTGTTTTTAATGATGCAAGAAAGTTCATGTAGAAAAATAATGTATTTTTAAAGTGGCTTAAATTAAGCTAGCTATGTTCCCGTAATCTAGAAAATTTTCAATAGTTTTTTAGCCTAAATGACTTTGTATATTATAAAGTTATAACCATTTATTTTCAAACCAGACTATTACACTGTCAAGAACTTTCACACAAATTTTCATAAATTCTGTTTTCTAACCTTAAAATTATGATAAATAAAATGAAAAAGCAGACGTAAATTTCAAGGGTCTTGTTATCCCTACGAAACTGTGGTCACTTATGGCTGATTTTGCGACCAGGACAGAGACCAAGGTCAGTCTGTACATCATTCTGTACAGTCTGAACATGGTCTGCACTGTTCTGTATTCAGTCAAAAAAAATTTCAGGCAAACACCCATATAAGCAACTAATGGTACAGTCCAAAATGAAGAAAGGACAAGTCCAATTAAGAAATTTAGCATGGTAGGGGTATTTAGTGGAAATAATGGATCATAAAAACATTGAGAGCAGTTTGATCTTGGTTCACTTAAAATCCAGTTAATCCTAAACTGGTACTTGATCAATGAAGCCGGTAGGTATTTAGCAGTCAATTTTCAGGTCCCCTAACTGATCATATACTAGAATTTGTTCCTTTGGATTTAGCAATCAGTCTCCCGTAAAACCCCTAATATATAGCTAGCTGATAAGGTCCTTGTTCTTTACAAGCCCATAATACATTTTTATAGTCTGCTTACAGAGAGAAGAAAAAAAAAGTCATGAAAACAATTTTCTGATTTTAAGATCATGTTTAGGCTAACAAATCGGCGACTAATTTCTCATCAATCACCGTCAAATTGATCTCAATCATCTCAAAATTTGCGAATAACAAGCTCTTCAACGTCGCGGATCATATTCTGCCAGGTTCCACATGAAGATTCCTTCCCAGTCTTGCATCGCAGCAATTTACAGAAATTGAATCTCAGATATTCACCGTCACTTTGGGATATGCATTGGTTTGGAGAGAATGACGGAAAAACAAAAATACACGGATATCTGTAGGTTTGTGAGGGGAGAGCCAACGTAGACTGTAAAGTTACTTGTCACAACTGAGTCTCCAGTAATACCATCTATTTCAATTAGATTGGATCTGATAATAATTAATCAATATTTGAGAACATCATCGTAGTTGGCAAGAGAATGCTTCAGTCGGAGTCTTCGCGGGAAAATGATATGTGTCGAGAGATCTGACTGTGCGCTATATTCCTCGGATAATTTCACATTGTGTTGTGTTTTACGGTGGACTGATATACCCAGGGGGGCATGTGCCCCCAAAACTTGAGTGAAAAAAAATGTTTGGAACTGCAAGCATTGTGATAGTCAGAAAAATATTTGATCTGAAATCTTCCTACTGAAAGTTATAGAAATAATTCTCAATTAAATAGAGAACTTTGTATTACTTGACTTATTTTCTTGAGAGAGATATAAATATATATATTTAATGGCAAGGATATTGGAATAAAGAAGTAACTCTTAAAATATCATATGAAAATAGATATATCAGTTGTGAAGGTTATGACTTATCAAAGAATTGTTTTCAACTTTTCTTGAAGAGAACTTTGGAAATTTGAATTGCTGACACTGAAAAATTGGATTTTGATTGAGAAGTATAAATTTAAATCATTGTGTTTAAAAGTGAACCACTTGATGGTGGCTCAGTAGTCAGGGATTTAATGTATTCTAGGACAATGAAAGGTTTTGAACTATTACAAATAAAAAAAAATGCTTTCTTTAAATGAATACTGAAAGATTTCTTTTTAATACAGTGGAGATGCTGGTTGCTATATGAGGAGAAAAGACAAGTTGATTCTGATTTTATGAGGTTTCGGGAGTAATGGAATATTGGTACATTAAGTTTTAGGTCTTTTACAATGTCTTCGCTAGCCTGGTCTTTTGGGCGTCATTTTGAAGATTTTTTTATTATGGCTTTGAGTTCAATTTTTAATATGCTTTGTTCAAAGCAATTTAATATTCCCTATAGATATGATGAACATAACTTTTGCATGTTTCTGTATTTAAAGCGGATTTAGATCTTCTAGGTTTTCTTTCTGTTCTGAAAACGTTTCCATTTTTCGTTTTAGGATTATGTGTTTTTGTTTTGAATTTTTTTGCATGAGTAATTTCCTCCTGTAAAGGCAGGGTTTTTCTTGCTCTCACTCCAATCTTTAATGATAAAAAAACTTCAACAGTGTAAATCAGACAACTGTCAATCAAAAAGAAACAAAAGTGGGTGAAGGGTGGAGATTCAAAACAGGTGTCTCTGTGACATGGATGGAGAAAGCGCTTGCACTCAGTGCCGTTCACTAACCAGCCTGATCGCTGATTTCCCAGGTACATGTCAGTACGCCTAGTCCGATACCTGTTCATAAAATCAATACGGGAACTCTTTGAATCCCATTGAACCTGTATCCTAGAGTTAGTGATTCTCTACCATTATGAATAGTATTACATCTCAATTCATGTTCGTTTCACCGAGAAGCTTAAGCGATACGCTTGGTCGGCTTCACAAAGCATTGTAAGCCGCACACACACACATTTCATCTATATTGCTTTGCAATTACTTTCATCCCTATAAGCTACCCTGGCAAAATATGCACACTTCAGTGCTATTCTTGCAGTTTCCCGGGTTGCGTTTATTGAGTTATTTCAAAAGCCAATTAATTATTTATAAAAGGCAAATAATGAACTCGTATAAAATCGATGGTTTTTATGTACAAGAAAACTGTCTGTAGCATGTTTGATCAAGCTATGGATGTACAAACATTTCCTTACTCAAGTGATGTGGTATCGTCAACTACTTAATACAATTTGCAAACAAGGCGTTTGATTGTTGAAGAGGTTTTTGACTTCTGTTTGTTTGCGTACCCTTGACTGTTTCAATATGATAAGTTACCTTTTGAGGTGCTCTGATGCTGTAGCCCAGCCCTATCTTGAATCCTAAGAAAAGGGAACCAAACACAAAGTGAAGCTGAGGATCCCTCTGACTGTTTCCCTGTTTTTTAATTCTTTGAAGTATAGGAAAGTGGAACAAATTGGTTGGTTTCCTGTCCCTCTGAGGGGTCTTGAGAAGGGGAACCAGATGCTAAGAATGCTTCCTGGTTTGTTTTCTTTGGGCATATTTAGGATTATAACTAGATTCTAAGAAGATTGGTTCCCAAGTGCTTCATGTTGGAAGTCAAGTCATGTAGAAAACCATGTGTAGAATTGTTGCTTTCTATAGTTATATGTCATGTTTTCCTACTTTTGGTCCTATTCTTTGTGCGCCAACATGTTTTTTTTCCACAATGTGTTTTTGAGTTTCGCTGGAAGTGACCAATGATTCATAGGTCTTGTATAATTACAGAGGGCAAAAAACTGGTACCATTTTCGAGGCTCTTGGTGTCGATTTTCTCAATGTCGTCTGCTGAAGTTCACAGTGAAATCTGCTCTGGGGAGTTGGGAGGCTAATAAAGACGGCCCAATTAAGAGAGAACCTGTCACTTTTATCCAATTATGTCTCAATATACTTCTATGGTTTTAGGGCAAATATTCGCAACCAAAGACTGTTGAGTGATTATAAGACTGACTGCAATATGAGCCCAAAGATTTATGATTTCTTATTTTGTTTTTCACAGGAAGGTTTCCGTGGACACATGGTGTAAATGACTTTTCAGGTTCTCCGGTCTCCAATTAATTAGACAGATTTTTTTCATGGCATTTTTGTCGGACACTGTTGAGAGATAAACATAAAAAATTCACTTTTGTGAATTGGCGACAAAACTTTATTGAAATCTCTTGGGTTCCGATTGATTTGAATTAGTGACGGACAGAAGTGTTTTGGACACATTGGACCAGCTCAATTTGTCTGTTTCAACAGAATAAAGGAACTCTTTATTTTGGAGGTTTGACATTACAGTGCACTTGCTGGATTTGAGTGCAAGATACATCATCAAGTGATATACTTTTACGAAATATTTGGTGATTAACACAAGAAAGATGGAGGATTCACTAGCCAACTCCGTTGTTTACAGTCTGCAGGTAGGTTTTCATAGTATTTAGTCATTTCAGCATGTGTGACCTGATAGTGGACAAACAACCATTAAGATATCATTTTAATAAGTGCATTTGCTTCTCCTTGATTACCCTAAGTTGGTTCTTGCTTCAGAAAGTTTAGAGATGGTTTAATCCCGACAGTGCTGTGGGCACTTGTGACCAGCCTTTGCGTCCAGTGCAAATCAAGATCAGCCTGCAGTCTTATCATGGCCTGAACTGTTCACCATTCAGTCAATAAATAGGGGGCGTTTAACACAGGTTATATGGCAAATCAGCTGTAGTTAAACCTACATTTGTGACCAACCTGTTAAAGGCAGCTGGCTCTTAAGTGCCAACGTAAAGGGGAAAGGTGCTATGGTCCAGTGGTAACAGAACCAAGGAATTTTCATGACCTTCCGAGATGCAAAGTACTGGTCTACCCAGGAAACATCTAACTTGTAAGAACTTGTTTCCCAATTTACATAAAATAAATAAGTTTAATTAAAGAGATGTATTATTTTAAACTTCCATGACATAACCACCAGGGCTGTGCTTGGCAGTCTCCTAATGGCAGCCACCTGTGCTAGGCAGCCAACTTGGCAACTTTCTTACAGTCTTATTGGTTTTTAATGACATTGCCGTTACCTTGAAGCCATTAGAAAAGAAAAAATTTTGGTAAAATGGAGACTGGGTAAATGAGACCACTTTCTTTAACCATACAAGACTTAAAACAAACTCAACTGTCAAGGTTAGTATGTTTCATTTTTGTCTTATTCTGGACCCTTAAGTTATTTTGTTCCTTTTAAATCATTATACCCCAGCTTTACAAAGTAAAGTGAGGGCTATATATAGGAATCATGCATATTGTCCGTCCCATCATGACCCATTACGTCCCATCACGTCTCATTACGTCCCATTACGTCCTGTGTAACAATAAGTTTTATTTCAAATTGTTAAGTCAAGGTAACAATGCAGGGATCTTCGTCCCCTTCAGTGACGGCCTATGTTCTCTATTGGTCATTAATGTACACAGGGTTTCATCTATAACAGATTGCCAGTTGAGGCCATTGTTATTGGTAGTTTTTCTGCAATTTTCAAATTTTTGAAAGTCTAAAATACCCTTTGACCTTAAGCCAAATATTTTTTTTTTCCAAAAAAGAAAAAAAAAATCTTTCATGATCATTATAAATGAAAACCGTGTGTACATATCATTACTTATGGTCTACTTCTTTGAAAGAGGGCAAAAAAAGCCTTAAAGACAATGAAAACGGTTGATTAAAGTTAGCTTAAGTGAGGGCTTAAAGTGGGCTTATGTTCTATCTGCAGTTTCAACCATTATGGTACATTTATTGTTGCCAGTTTATTACTGGTTGTTTATGAGAAAAAGCCATTAGGTGACAGTTAATTGTTGGCTGGAAAAAGAGGAGTGGGGTAAATGGAGTGGAGTGAATGAGAGGGAAAGAATTGATGGGTGGAATGTATGGAGAGAGAGAGGGGGGAGTGATTATGGGAGTGAGAGTTAGTGAGTGAAAGATGGAAGTGCCTTAATGAGAGAGAGGGGAGAAAAAGGGGGG
Source organism: Solen grandis (assembly GCA_021229015.1). Lineage (NCBI taxonomy): Eukaryota > Metazoa > Mollusca > Bivalvia > Adapedonta > Solenidae > Solen > Solen grandis. Next base: position 49,901,978 of record CM037786.1, on the reverse strand, counting down.
TGGGGGAGAGGGGGCTGAGTGAGAAAGAGGGGGGTAAATGAGAAAAAGAGGGGAGTTGGTGAGAGGAAGGGGGTGAGAGAAAAAAAGAAAAAAAGATGGACAGTGGTGAAAATGAGGGAGAGGAGAGAGTTGGGCAGAGAGGTAGAAAAGAGAGAGAGGGGGATTTGGTGTCTGCAATCTTTCAGATTTCAGCTTACTGAAATTCACTATTGATATTTTTTTTTCCTTTCTAATTTCATCCATGAATTTTATGACCTTTAAGTTGAAGATTTTCTCCCAGTTTATCCCAATTTAGTGTGATGTTGAGCTTTAAAGAGGAATACACATAAATTTGGAATTACCAGTAATTGGAAACTGGGGCATACCCATAAATTTTGATCTCATTTCAGAGAATTTAACAGCGTCAACTCCTTTTATTGTTATTTCTTTTTCTTTTAAAGAAATGGAAAAAGGGCATGCTTACCTTTTTTGCCTGTTATATGTTAAATGCCATGTTTTTAATGCTGCAAATGAATATTACTATCATTTAAGCTAGTGCTGCAAATTCAGGATACAAAAAATATTCTTATGCTTTTTGAAGTTAAAGAAAAAAAAAGACTTAATCATTTATCGCTAAAGTACATCACATACCACTGAAATAAATATTTTTATACCTAAAACCTAATGTTTCAAATTCAGGAAACAAAAAAATCCTATATAGTTTTTAAGGAAAACAAATAATATTTAATCATTTATCACTAAAATGCACTATAACCACTAAAGTTACCCTTTTATAACAAAAATACACCAGTCTACACTTAAATACACCTCTTTACACTAATACATACACCCTTACACTAAATTACATCCTTTTACACTAATACATACACCTTTACACTAAAATGCATCCCTTTACACTAATGCATACACCTTTACACTAAAATACACACCTCTATACTTAAATACACCCCTTTACACTAAAACATACACCTTTACACTAAAATACACACCTCTATACTTAAATACATCCCTTTACACTAAAACATACACCTTTACACTAAAATACATACCTCTACACTAAAATACACACCTCTACACTAAAATACACACCTCTACACTTAAATACATCCCTTTACACTAATAAATACACCTTTATACTAAAACATACACCTCTACACTAAAATACTTACCTTTCCACTAAATACACACCTCTCACTAAAATACACACACCTCTACACTATTTTTAAAATATACACCTCTACACTAAAATACACCCTGCTGCACTAAAACACACACCTCACTCCTCTACACTAAAATACACCCTGGTAAGTCTTGAAATGAAGGCAGTTTTTACATGTTTTCTACTGCTTAAGTTTAAGGCAGAAGGTAAGACAAACTTTCAAAAACCTTACAGAGATACAAAGTCGAGGCTGAAATGTCTTACTTGGGCTAAAAGAATTGATTCTTCCCCAATTGTCTGTGTAGTTTATGATCACTTTCCCCGATTGTAAAACTCCCCGGTCGAGGCAAGATGTGGAAGTATCCCGTAATCTATCGCCCTGTCTGTATCCTTGCCGTATTGTACCATAATATATATGTCTGTCTAAGAATCAAACGCTGTGCAACTTTGATACGTTTTTAGTGTATGTAGATGAAATTTTAAAATTTTATTCAGTTGAGAGATTCTCCGCTGAAAATTTGAGGAGGTATGGTTAAATTGGTATAGTAATCCTGATTTAGAGCTAAGACACTATTTGCTGAAATTGAAATTTTCTCTTCTTATTTTGAATTGAAGGTTTATTTTTGTTTTTAGTGAATTAAAGTTTAATATGAAAATATATTTAATGGGAGGTTAATATTTGAAAAATATATTCCAAATAATCTCTCCCCCAAAAAGATGGCCAGCATTTAAAACAAACGTTTCAGCTATAGCTAACCTAACAAAACACTTGCTTTGATTCTGAAAAATTGCAGTCCTTGAAAATGATGAGTTTACTTTATTTACATAATCATTGGTAAAAATTTTGCAATTTATTTAAAAGGTTCACCTAAAGAAAGGATTATGAAGACAATTAAATCGGTTTTGGAAAAATTGGAAACTGCAATTTAATCAGAAAAGTGTCTCAGCAGGTCATCTGGCATGTTCTGGGAGTCCTTCCCAATTTTTGTTGAACTCACTTGGATGTTGAGACACTGCTAGTGTCATTGTTAGGGGAGATGGACCCTTTATAAACCACCTAAGGGCCTGTGTTACAGGTACATATTCTGATCAATAAGTGTGTTACATACAGGTTGATTATGTTTATAACTGTTTCCATTTCTCCTTACTTTAAAGGTGAAAAAAGCACCGTAAAATTCAGGTTCTGAGTGAAGACTTCTTTTGTATGGTTTTACATGGTGTAAAATGGTTAAATTTTATACCTCACATTTTGTATAGTTTTTTTTTCATACCTAACACAGGGCTCTCTTGAAAACTTTTCAGACACTTACAGCCAAACAATTTATTCCATTTCACTCAGGGGATTCTTGTAATTCAATTAAAATTTACACACTTTTATTAATCTACAATAAAGATGCTCAAAAAAATTATAAAACCTTATTTCAAATATTAACTTTACAAATTCTTAAAATATTGGAACCATTCTGTAAAGTTTTCTCAAGCAATCGTTAACATGATTTTTTTTCTTTACTCATGAAATTAGTGAACGTAATATTTTTAAGCGCTCAAGTCTCTCGCATAATTTGACACCTTCAGTATTCTGCTGTCGTCTCTCATGACCTTAAGTTGAGATCCTGTCAATTCTGTTGCGCTCTGTAAAAATCAGCGTGTCAAATTTGTGGTCCCAATCAATCTCAGTGGATTGGAAACATTTGGAATTCCTTTGTTATCATTGGAATATTAAAAGACCGAAAATGAGATTTTTTTTCTGTTAAATAAAATTATATTAGTTTGAGAGCAGTCTTTCTTTATTGAAATTATAAAGAAAAGAATTCATGGCTTGATATTATAGTGATTAATGTAATCCATCCATCATTAAATTATAATCATGGTCCTTCAAATGCTTAAATAGTCTTCAGTGCATATGCATGCATCCATTGACATTTAATTATCAGCTCTTCCCTTCAAAGTCTATAAAGGCTTGCATTTATTTTACAATTCTCATGATCACTTGATGGACCATGATCACAATTTAATGATGGATGGATTACCTTAACTAAAAAGAATTTATGTATTTCAAATTTATACAAGTAGCTTTCAAGCTGATCAGGATTTAAACTGTTTGCTGATGTTCAGCAGGACTCATCGGCATTCTGTTTATAGAATTTATTTCAATGGGCGAATTTTACAGATGAAATGGTAACACAGTTAAAATTAATCTGATTAAAACATCTTACAATCTGACCAGGCTTGTACTGGCTTGACACGGTATATTTCAAATGTCAAATTGCTGTCAAACAAACTGTTCGGTTAGCCTGGCCCCTTCTCTAGTCTTACCTCAATATATCGGTAACCATCTTCACCCTGTGTATATTAATGTGGTTTTATTATTTTCTATTTTCAGGTAAGATTCTGGCTGAGTAGCTGTGGTTAAATTGCACTACAAGCTAAGTGTTTGTTTGTCTGTCTATCTCTCCATTTTTCTTTCATTCCATCTGTCTTTATTCCTGGCACCCATTTCTGCTCTTCTTCCTCTATATGATTTTTTTTCTTTGTCATTATGTCTTTTAGGGTCTTCATTCTTGAAGATTTATACTGATGTTCACTACTTCATTGGGATGCTCAACTAGGGGTATTCATCACTTTAAGTAGCCTATTCCTTCATCTCTCTATCTTCTATTGTTTTGTTATCTTTCTCCACCTTAATATTTGTTTCTCTCTCTCTCTCCCTCTTTGCCTCTCTTTCACTCTCTTTCTCCCCACCCCCCTTTCTCTCTCTCTCTCCCATTCCTACCTCCCTGTCTTTCTCTACAGTATATCCACATCATACATTTCTACATCTCTCTCTCTGTTCTCTCTGTCTCTCTCTCTCTCCTCATCAAGAGACAACAGAATTATCCTTATTTTGAACCAGAAAGATCATTTACTTTATGTACAAGCGAAGGATGTGACAGTCAAGCAATCTGAATTCAACATCTGCTTTTTCTCCCTGCTGATTCATGATCAGAAATATCTCCCCCATCACCAATCTCCTCTTTCAATCAGACATGTACACGCTTACTTGAGTTCTCGAGGAAAACAAAATTGATCAGTTTAACCTTTAACCCCATATACAGACTCCTATTAATAGAACAGACCCAGATCACACAGTGCCTTTAGGAGCAGTATGATCAGGGTCACCCTTGTTTGCTCATACAATACTGAAGCTCAGATCCCAGACAGTCTGAATGGCAAAGACAAAATCATTGTTTCATATACAATTTAAGGCAATCCATCCATCATTAAATTGTGATCATGGTCTATCAAGTGATTATTGGAATTTTATAGTAAATGCAGGCCTTCATAGACTTTGAGCAAAAGAAATTTTAACTCCAAGTCAATGGATGCTTGCATCTGTATTGAAGTCTCTTTAAGCATTTGAAGGACCATGATTATAATTAAGTTATGGATTGACTACCTTAAAGTTCAGGAAATGAATAGGAATAGGCCTGTTTTCAACAAGTCATGAATACATGAATATTCATGAGGTAAATCCTGATGAAAAATCAACCATGTTGAACCTGATCAGCTTGTAAATAAAACCAGTTGCAGGCTGATCTGGTTTAATTGCATTAGAAAAGGCCATATTGTCGGGATAATTCTCATGCAGAATATATAAGACAACATTCCTCCTGTTATTTTCACATGCATTGCTGATTAAACGTGTACTTGTCCCGACACATACCTGGCTGATGTACCCTTTTATAATTTTTTCTATGGGCTGGGCAGGTACAGTTGAATAATTCATACTGTTTATATCAAAGTTGGCTCCTTTTAACTACATATAAAACTACGTGTAATGGAAGGATGAGTAACCAATATCATAAGTTTCTGAAATGGGAAAATTTGGCGGACCGAGACTGATTTATTTTGGGAACAAAGGATTTATCAGCGATGACATCGCGAAAACTTTTGCTATAACTTTGAGGGAGCAATGTAATTGTGCAAGATTACTTGCCACACTTCAGTGATCTGAGAATTATATTCGATCCTCATTTGTAGATGTATAGGAGTATACACGTCAGTGTATGGGTAGGATACGTAGAGACGATGAACGTGAAATGCTTGTTTGCTTTTTATGAGTTTAATAATATCATCATGTTTCTGCGTGCAGTCACGGACTCGAGGGATTTATTAGGTGTTAACTGTCTTATATTGCCTCTTGATTTGTGGTCATATGTGGAAAATTTGTCATTTACTTTCAGTCAGGCTCTTCCAATCTTGCCAGTTAAATTTAAAAGTTACCTCAATGTTTTAAACAAGAAAATTTATGCTTTCGATATATAGAAATTCTTTTCAAGATTACCATGTGTGTCGTGTAACTTCATAAGCCCACTTAAATGCTTGTTGATGTCAGTTTCTTAACCCTTTCCCTCATAGAGGAAACCATGAAAAGACCTATGCGAACAGCATAAAACCAGATCAGCCTGCGAGTAACTCGCAGGCTGATCAGGTTTTATGCTGTTCGCTGCTCCTCAGTGGTCTGGAAATGAGGATTTTGTAATTAAATTTGGTAAGGTTTAACTGTGGTTTTCTGCAGATTAGGCTTTATGTGGTACCTACTGAGTGCGTCAAAATGAGTCTATATGAGGGAAAGGGTTAACCTTTCACCTCTTATAATAAGACAGGTATAGATGCTTTGGTTCAAATGTTTCATTTCCTTCTTTACTTGATTTATCATTCCACCTTTTTTCTGTGTCTGAGAATTGCCACACATTACACAAGGGTAGGCTCTAACATCAAGGCTGGTTCAAGAATTGAAAGGTTCTATCCATCCTGTAGTTTTCCGTTAAAATCCGACACAAAATCGAGTCTGTTTTTGGTTTCACAGAAAGCAGCTTGGCATTTAATTTCATTACAACAAACTAAAACTCTCAAATCATTCCTGGGAAATAAAATTTCCAGCACTTGCCAGTCAATTACATATGAAATGACGACAGTTTTTGAACATTGTACACATTTACAAGTTTTCACAGGATTGTTGTAGAAAGTAGATCTCTTGAAGTCTTCAATATATTTTCATAACTGGAGGAGAATTATTGATTTTAAAGATAGTATTTTAGATTGGACAATTATAAGAACTGGGGAACATTTCTTTGTAATAACCAGGATATGAGGGATATATAACACCAAAGTTATCTTTCCTTTGGGTTGGATAAGCCAGGATTGATGCTAGAGTTATCTTTCCTTGGGGATGGGGAAGGCTGAGACTGGGATGCTAGAGTTATGTATTAATGAGTCCAATTTCTTGCTAGTAAATTAATCTATGCCAGTCATTAATGAATAGACCTTGTATTTGAAGGAAAAAAAAAAAGAGGGGTTTGGGGTGAAAGTAATTATGAGATAGAAATGTTACTTAGTTGACAGATAGTAGGTATTCTTTTGCCAGTAATTTAGTGATACTGTTACAGAAGTTTATTCAGAACATGAGGCTAACAAAGGATCATTTCATGTGGAGATCAAAATTGAAAAACTTTTTTTATGGATAATTTTGAACTGGTTTTTGCTTTTTTCGTAATATTTCATACATTTCTGTCATGTAATAATCGCTCCGTTTTGGGCAAATCGAACAATTCAAGATATATGTAATATTGCATTTCCCCGACCTCGGCGCTCATATGCATACTGCTGGGCAGGGGTCCATCAATTTCTACTGGTATCAGTTGAAACTGTCAGAGATTGACATCTAGCTGATTGAACAAGGTGAACGGCTATTTTCAGGCGTAGCTTGTTCTTTTTTTATTTAATTAAAAAAAAAAATGCATACCTCATTTTCAAAATGCTGCGAAAATCCTTTTGTGTGATGAATGTGTTTGTTAATATTATTCATCAACTTTTTCATCTACTCGTAAAATGCGCGTTCTTAAAGTGAATTTACTTCTCCAGGTTCAATGGAAAGAATAAATGGTATCAGTTCATCATGTTTCATTGATTTTCAAGGATTCTGATATTTTGAGATGATGCGCTGCAACTTTTCTGTACTAGCTTTTGTATACGTGAGACTTTCGTCACCTTGTTTATTTGTGACTTTTTTTGAAAAAGCAGGAAGTTCACAAAGTGCCAGGTTCCTAACTAGTAGGTCCCTGGTTTGTAACTAGTAGATCCCTGGTTTGTAACCAGAAGGTCCCTGGTTTAAGACCCACCAAGACCTCTGTGATTTTTTTCTCAGTCTCTCACCTCTGATTTAAGTGAGAAAGTTTGTCAGCTACTTGCTCCTGATTTAAGTGAGAAAGTTTGTCAGTTACTTGCTCCTCTGATTTAAGTGAGAAAGTTTGTCAGTTACTTGCTCCTCTGATTTAAGTGAGAAAGTTTGTCAGCTACTAGCTCCTGATTTAAGTGAGAAAGTTTGTCAGCTACTAGCTCCTGATTTAAGTGAGAAAGTTTGTCAGCTACTGGCCATGGTGGTTCATTCAGGAGAAAATTACCAAAGATGTTAAAAATGAATGAACTGTTTCTTGTTGTTGGAAAATAAAGCACACAAAGCAATCAAGAAGAATTTGGTAAAGAACTGAGATTGTGTTTTTCACTTGGCGCACCGGAAGTCAGTAATTTGATTTTGAATTTTGTGAAGGGAAAAAAAAAATTTTTTTTTTTCTTTTCTTCTCGTGAGTCTGTACATTGTTAAATTGATTTGTCAAGAATTTTTCACAAGTAGTTAACAGGATGAAGCCTCATTTGGTAATGCATATTGAAATGTCTGGGGCAGGGTTAGAAAATTATGAGTCTGGTTAAAAGTACTAAAACATTCCTACAAAATAAACTGGATTATTTCCATTCTGGAGCCTCCATATCCTATAATATCCTGTTCTAAAGGAGACTCCTTCCTTGACTGGATTTAAGGATTTTTTTTCTCAAATTTATTGGAGCATTGCATGATTAAAAATGATTTCATGTCAAGCATCTTGCCCTTAAATCACCAGAAATCTGTCTTATTTACCCATTAATTTATTCCTGCAAATGGCAGATTGTTTTTTACTGTACAGATAAAAAAGAAACAATTCTCTTTCTTTTAAGTTGAATTTAATTTAAAAAATGCTGCTAAAGCATTTTTATTTCATTTCCTGGATTTAAAAAAAAAAAAACACCCCGGATGTCATAAGTTGTGTCAGGTTTATGTGCTGTTAAAATTGAAGACTTGTTGGGTTCAGTCAGATCTGTACGCTTTCTGACATTTTGATGGTGTTATAAGATAGCCTTGTACAGCAGAGAGGCCTCGACTTAGTGTCACATGGAGTTTGATAACCATACATGTATAAATGCTGATTGATTTTCTGAAGCTGTCAGGTTTCATTTCAGTTTTATTTTGCTGAATTTAATGAAAATGGGAAAATAAAGAAAGGTTTGATGAATAAATGAGGAGATATACTAATTAAGATGATGATGATGATGATGATTGTATTTCTCAAGCTAACCAAGCATCAAATGACTGAAATATGTTTGAAGGGACTTAAAATTGAAGCAGACAGTATTTCTGAATGTATTTCTTTGCTTTTTATTTATACATATTACTAGATGGGTGTTAATCAAATACAGTTCTGGGAAAATGATTTTTCATCATGTGATGAATGGAAAACTCATATTTTACATTCCTAATTAGTTTTGATAATTATGTAAATGAAGCTCGAATGTTGCGCTGTAATTTGTATGAAATGATGTATTTCATATTTAAGAAATCCGCCCATTTGATAGTTTTTATTCTTTCACCAGCATCATCTGATTGCTGATGCAAGAAATATTGAAGGACTTAAAATATTGGTGGGTTGAATGATATATAGCATCAGTTGGGATATTAATATAGCTGGTGAGATATAACAGTGAAGTCATTTGATGTCTGATCTCTCTCATCTTTTAACCCTTTCCCTCATAGAGGACACCATGAAAAAGACCTATGCGAACTGCATAAAACCAGATCAGCCTGCGAGTAACTCGCAGGCTGATCAGGTTTTATGCTGTTCGCTGCTCCTCAGTGGTCTGGAAATGAGGATTTTGTAATTAAATTTGGTAAGGTTTAACTGTGGTTTTCTGCAGATCAGGTTTTATGTAGTACCTATTGAGTGCGTCAAAATGAGTCTATATGAGGGAAAGGGTTAATATAGCTGGTGAGATATAACAGTGAAGTCATTTTGTCTTCATTTCTGTGTTAAGATCGGTCAGTTGGTCACATGATCTCTCCTATCTTTTAAATATGTATCTTAGTCAATAAGTCAGTCTGTCAATCAATAAGTCAGTCAATCTATCATCATTCAGTAAATCAATCATATAATCAGTGAAAACCTCAATAAATAAATCAATCCTCTAAGCCAAAATTTGATTTGAAAAATATATATTTTGCATTTTGACTCTGTATCAGCCATTCATTTTTCATTTGATCAATCAATTATCCAGTCAACAAGTCAGTTGGAAATGTTCTTCTTGAAACTGAAGAAGTGAAGTCTGAAGTTTGTGGTATTATACGGTGGTAACATGCCATGGTAATTTATAAATTCTTGTCACATTAAGCCCACAGCATGTGTGAACAAAGATCTTATACACCAATAATCTAGTCTGAGGAGATTCAACACGCGAAATCTCCAAGTTCTCTGCGACTTGCTTCTAATTTTTTGTCTAAGTTTTGCGACAATATTTATGGCATGTTGCACTTGCTATTAAAATGGGGGAGGAGGGATGTTCTTTCAACTGCAGAAGGGTGCTAATGTATCTCACTGAAAAATCAATAAATATGACATTGTATATCTCAAATGAGAGAAACTGGGGAAGAATGTTCTAGGTGGTGTTGGCAGAAACTTAAATAGACTCATTTTGACGCACTCAATAGGTACCACATAAAGCCTGATCTGCAGAAAGCCAAACTCAATCCTTACCAAATTTAATTGTAAAATCCTCATTACCAGACCACTGAGGAGCAGCGAACAGCATAAAACCTGATCAGCCTGCGAGTTACTCGCAGGCTGATCTGGTTTTATGCTGTTCGCATAGGTCTTTTCATGGTGTCCTCTATGAGGGACAGGGTTAATATCATTTTCTTCTACAGATTTTTCTATGAACATTTTTTTCCCTTTCTCATTTTTTTTTCTCAAGTGCGTTTCTTTAGGGAGAAAAAGTGATTGTGTTCTTTGGCAATTTTATCAGGTTTCTTTCTCTCTAGACAATGTTTAAACATAAATTGAAATTCAGAGCATGTCTACAATTGAAGTTCGACACAAAAATATGTCCTCTACAACGACAAAAACTGTTAAAACATAATGTCGAATACAATTTTATTTTTGTCATCCTGTTGAAAATTATAATAAATGAACTGAATTTTGTCATCCTTTAGAGCACTAGAATCGGGTGAGTCAGAATCGTCAATATTTTCATAAATCTTGTTTTCCGTACAATTCAGTTCTGATGTCTTCTGAGTAGAAATTGCTAGTTTTCTGGTCTAGTTTTACATATATACAGAAATGTTTATATTTCATAAGGGAAGTATTACATGTCGGCAATAAATTTGAATTTAGTCCAAAAAAAAATATTTTTTGAAAACTTGGATCTTTTAAAAAAACGATTTTGGCCTTATTTGATGGATTATTATTTTCCAGATATATTCCCAGTGTATCGGAATATGTCTGCTACCAGAGTAACCGTTGCCTGAGGCAAGACATTTGCCGGAGAAACATCAATAACTCTCTAGTGATGGAGAACCAAACAGTATTGACTCAGGCTGGAGAGTAACCAAACAAGCCTCCACATGTGAAGAGCTCTTCAAGAGCACTTCACTGTCATTGAGAAGACTGATCGAGTTAAAATTGATCAGAATTGTTTTCTTGCACCCAATAGTAAATGATTGATTTTTCACACATGTTAACAATAGCAAACTGTATTTCCTCACACAAAGTTTTTGCAAGTCTTGTTTGTTTTATTTGTTATAGTTTTGAGGGAAAAGACCTGCTGGTGTCAGAGTTTCTGCACTTAGAAGTCACCGGTATATTAGGCAATGACTTGCTCCTGTGGCTGAGTGGTTAGAGCTCCCGCTTCAGAATCAGGGAGTTGTAGGTTCAATCCTAGGCTGCCTATACCAAACTCATAAAAAAATGATACTGGTTCAATCCCCGGTACTGTTATGGCCCCCTTGCTTGTTGTTCAGCATATAAGGGTAGTTCCAGGACTGGTTGGCCCGGTGTCAGGATAATGTGACTTGGTGTGGTATCATGCCTCATGTCTACAGCTTGATACTGCAGTGTGGCAGCACTTTATCTGTCTCAAGTAAACATAGTCAAAAATGACACTGTTGGCAGGATGTTAAACTCAATAAACTCATAAGCAATAAAAAATGCATTTCATTCTCCTTGTTAAAGTGTTTCATCGTAAGAGTTTCTTGTAGTATTTCTGTAATAGAAATAATGGTGAAAGCTATTAAATGAACATCATTTCACCAAGGTTTGAGTTCAAAATACCACCAGGAATTATGATCATTTAGATGTTCTCTACTGGACCTTATAGTTTGGACATTGATATTGTAGTCACCATTATACACAGATCTGTCTTAAGGTAATCCCTCCATCCTTAAGTTATAATCATTGTCCATCAGATGCTTGAAAGGTTTTCAGCACAGATGCAAGCATCCACTGACTTGGAGTTATAGGCTCTTTTGTTCAAAGTCTGTAAAGGCTTGCATTTATTATAAAATTCCCATAATCACCTGGTAGACCATGATCACAATGTAATGATGACTGGATAATCTTAATACAGCAATAATGTCGTCCAAAAAAAAATGTGTATTCCCGGCAATACAAACCTTCTCTCCTGAAAGTATGTCCACCTTTCTGTCATTAGGGATATACCCCAACAAAGCACAATTATTTACCAACACAGAAAGTTCCAGGGCTCAAAATCAATACTTGCATTTCAGTAAAATTTAAGTAAAAAAAATGAAGTTTGCAAGTTACTTACTGTGTTTTTTAGCGAGTGAAAATTTTGGCTTAAACATTTTTCTAAAACATAATCTAAATCTAATATTTCAGTAAAATAATCAATAACATTGTCAGAACTAAACAATCCTGGCTTGTTTTAAATATCACAAGCGAAGTAAAATGAATTGCAAGTAAGACTATTAAGTCTGGGACTTTGCGAATTGAAATTAAAGGCACTCACATTTTTTTTTGTGAGTGGGGTAAAAAAATTAAATTTGAGCCCTGAGTTCATCAAATAGATAAGTCTTATTAACAGACACAGGAATAAAAGCATTTATTTCTGACAACTAAAGATTGATAAAGGTCACAACCCTGGAGGTTGCCCGCAAGTTTTGGACATCTGATAAAAAGTCACCCATACTCCTTCCAGTTTCTGTTCACTCAGTTTCTTGTGCCATAATAGGACGTTACCGGGGAAACTAAGCCAAGATTCCTAATGACATTCATAACAACTTGGGTTTTGAATCCACATCCGGCTTCTCTAAAGATTGGCTTTTTTTTTTTTGGAAATTAATTCATTTTTAAAACAAAGTTGTGAGAATAAAAACAGATAGCATAGCATTTTTATCAAAAGTGAAAAAAAAACTAATTGAGCAGTTTAAACAAGATTTATGTTGACTGATTTGTCACATTCTTAAATGCACTACAAGGGGTAGTAACTCTTAAAAGTTTTTTTTTCTTCTAAATTTCTACGACTTTTGATTAGGATTTCTACTTCTGCTGATTTTTGTAGTGGTGAAAATGAGCTCATAACTATTTACTTCCAGGAACTAGGATCTGTATCGTCTCCATTTTTCTTCACCTTTTTTTTTCGAGATTTTTTTTTGCACAAAATGTTTTCTAGTGCCAACTATATATTGCAGTTAATGGCCTCACAAAATGCATGTTTAGTTCATTTTACGACAGACTCATCAAATTAGTGGAACAAACATTATCTCCCTTCTCCTGCACGAAGAAAATAATCTATTTCTGATTTAATAATCTGCGTAGCCAATTAGAACACGATTCGATTTCAAAAGAACATGGAAATTAACGGTAACCGAATGTATCTAATTATGATCATCTCAAGGGACGTTGGAAGCAAAACTGTTCAGCGAAATTGGTCACTTTGATAATGGAGGTAGTAAGATCTGAGAAAGGCGTCTTTCGTAGCAGTTAGCATGATCAGGAATCAAGATTAGAATAATGTTTATTTCCGAGCGGACTGCATCGGTGAACACAAAAGAATGGGTGGAAATGACCTGATATTAATATAAGGATAGAGACAATAACTGTTTTGTTGAGAAGATTGATTTTGTGGCTTTGTATCCCCGTGTTTTAGTGTGATGGGAAAAGGTGGGAGGAAATTGTCCAATCATATTTGATCTCAAGGGTCAGCCCAGGGGGAAAACATTTCATTATTTCATCACTGTTATCGGAACATATAAGAAAGCGCAGCTCACATTTCTTGGGAAATGTGAAAATGTTGTTCTGGATTTTGTAAGGCATGTTGATTTAGTTGATCCACTTTAGTGGCATAATTTGTGATACTGCTTATGACAGACAATGGTTTCCATGGAAACTAATCTCATTTTCCTGAGTAATCAGATACTGTATGACTGGCCATACTGGCCATACTGTAACGACCTATATCATGAAACGTCAGTCTCTCATTAACTTGCAGGCTGAACGAGTTTTAGATTATTCTCTGATTATCTGTTACTATGGCAACATAAGATTACAGAATGAAATTTGGTGTCAGGATGATGTGACTGCATGTGGTATGATGCCACTTGTCTGTGGCACGATACTGCAGTGTGGCAGCGCTTTATTTGTCTGAAGTAGACATGAGTAGGGATAACTTCTCCATCATCTGTCTGTCTCACTTTTTCCATCACATTTCTTTGAGCAGCTGACACGTGTTCCTAGGAACACTTCTTGTATGAGTTTTAATATGATATTCAGTCAAGATTTTTAAGTAGCTCGTATTTATATGATTTTTAGAGCATTGTTTTTGTTCTGCTTCAGGTCCGTACTCTGTTTGTCAGTGGGTTGCCAATGGACGCCAAACCCAGGGAGCTCTACCTCCTCTTCAGGTCATATAAGGTAAGTTTTGGGGCGGAGCTTAACGAAAAAAGAGGGAGGGGCTCAGGGATTGTTTTCATCTGACAAGATGTCACCATGTATGGCCTTGGTAATACCAACTTTTGGTCTTTCAATGTTTATTTATTTGAGTGGTGTAACCAATACATTTATTATTACTTCTCTCCAAAAATATGTCAGGAAAAATGGCCGTTTCTTAAGATCTTTTATTTAGAGTTTGAAATTTTGCACAACCTTGTCTGGGGAAAGATTCCAGAAATAACGCCAGCCTAGAGTCATAAATAGCTATTTTATATGAATTGTAGGAAAATTGTTTTCAATTTTATCGATTAGACTTTATGAAATTATTTAAACTGTATTATCCCATTGTATAATAATTCTTCTTTTTTTCAGGTCTTATATAATTATATAGATGTTTTAAATTGTATTTGATTTTCCTAACTTTATAAAATATGGTATTTTAATATTTATATCTAGTATCTATGGTATAATATTCTTCACAACATATAGAAACAAATTTCCCCAGTTATGAATGCAGAGTTTCAATTTTATATTGGAATAATAATTTTAGCGCTAGGAATTCTTCATTTCCCTGCAATGTTTCTGTAAAATTGGCCTGTGCAAGGCTTGAGAACGATAATCAAATAGACAGTTCACAATTATATATTTATTTATGTGTTATACAGTTAAATTCATCATGCTTAGCTTCCCATAATATCAATACTGGAAGTCCAAAACATTTATTATCTGGAGTTATTTGACATTAGCAGATTAATTATTCCGACTTTCGTTTCTGTTGCTGGCTGATATCCGTAAGCAAACACTAAACATCAAGGAAATTCTTTTTCAAACACCTATAGGCAGATGTCCATGTAGAAAGACAAAATTAAATGTTAATGATGAAAAGCAAAAAAAAAAAACAAATAAAACCAAGCTGAAAATTGACAGAATGGAAGGAAGCTGGGTCAGCAGCCAGTTGTCATCGGTTCTGGTAGTTAATTATTGAAAAGCGTTGACTTTACATGTGTGATAACTCATCGGATTAATTGTGTTCGTAACAGGGAGATGGTAATTTGATGTTAGCCGATTTCTACTATATTGATCTCAACATTATTTTGTCTGTTTGGAAAATGATCTTGTTTATGTCTGTCTGTTTTCTGTATGTGTGTGTGTTTGTATCACAGTGTACATTGTGTAGTGAATGTTTACTTCTTTCATATAGGCACAAGACTAGTCCTATTGGCTTAGTGGTTAGAGTGTCTGCCCTTGAATTCGGAGGTCATGTGTTCGATCCCAGGCTGCAACATACCAAACTCATACACAGTGATACTGTTATAACTAACTCCCTTGCATAAAGAGCTCAGTATATAGGGGTAGTTCCAGGACTGGTTGGTCCGGTGTCAGGATAATGTGACTGGGTGTGGTATCATGCCACATGTCTACGGCGTGATCCTGCAGTCTGACAGCACTATATCTGTCTCAAGTAGACATCGTCTCCAAATGACTAAAATACTGTTGGCAGGATGTGAAACCGAATAAACAAACATAGGCACAAAGTATAAATAATTCATTTTTCTCTCCTGATTGAATATAGCTCCCACAAATAAAATGCTGATTTAAAGTTATTGCACAGCAGTGTATTAAGTTCAGTAGTCTTTCAAAGGAAGAATAACCCGCAAATCATACTGGTAATATTATTTGGATGTTTGTAGACATTATCGTCAGCAGTTCTGATATTTAAAAGAAAATACAGTTGTTGTTTTTTCTGTATCAAGTTATGGGGAAAATAATCCAATATCCTTTCCTTTGATAAGGATTTATTGAGATGGGGTTCTTATAGATTTAAAAAAAAAGAAGACATAATTATCTGCTGTTGATTTTCCCCCAACTTTCTCTCTTTGGCATACAGAGAGTACCTTAAGTTTAAGGGGTACATGGCAAATTTTGGGGGTGTATGATTTTAATTTGGTGGGGTAAATGTAAAATTTAGGGGGTAAATGGCACATTTGGTGGAGTACTTGACATAATTTTTGGTATATGACCAAATTTACAATTTCACGCTGCAGACGATAAACTTGACTGCTGCCGGGGATGAATTTATGCAAATTTCACAAAACATTCCATCTATATCTTATAATGTGTCTGAAAAAGAAATTGAAGCAAAGATGAAAATAAGTAATTGATTTATACTGAGATTAATTTCTATTTCAGAGGGAGTATATCAAGTGAACTCTTTCATCCAAAAAAAAAAAAATAATATCTGAATATATATTGTATACATGCTTACCCTTAGAATGCTGTGGGCACTTGTGACTGCTTTTGCAACCAGTGCAGACCCTGATCAGCCTGCACATACATTCAGTCATTAAATTTTCTGTAAGCTACCCCTTAAGCAACTAATGGTACAGTCCAAAAGGAGGAAAGGACAAGTCCATATAAGAAATTTAGCATGGTAAGGCTCAGTGGATTTCAATCATAGGAGGATGTGTCCCTGTTGGAAAGGAATTTTGTTCAGCTTTTATGCCCCACATTCAGAGAGAGTGCAGACGAATTTGCCTTCATTCTAAGTCAAGATGCTAGAGGTGTAACGATGACATATTTCAACATTAGTGTGACTGCAACAGTTTTGTGATTTGATTTTAATACTGAAG
Organism: Solen grandis; assembly: GCA_021229015.1. Classification (NCBI taxonomy): domain Eukaryota; kingdom Metazoa; phylum Mollusca; class Bivalvia; order Adapedonta; family Solenidae; genus Solen; species Solen grandis. The sequence goes on along the minus strand of CM037786.1, from coordinate 49,885,119 downwards.
TATTTGTCTTGCCTATTAAAAATCAAAACTATCAATTTCCATGTCCGTTTCACTCTAGCCTCCATTTGTATCATTGATTTGCATTTCCTCGTTTGTTTCTGCGTTTATGCGTCTGCTTGCACTCTGGAATCATGGGAATGTCAGGAAAAATAGCAGAGTGATCTCCCTTGGGACAAATAAGGCAGTTTGATGGTGCATTTAACTGTGCCTACACTCTTGCATAAATGGATCTCCTATTCTCTATTGTTATATTTATATTGTTCCGCAGTCAGTTTACGTCTGCCAGTCCGCCATTAAAAACTGAGTCTGCTAACCATCATGTTGAACAAATGCTTGTAGAAGTTTGAGAAAGCTTCTGTCAGATCGAAGGGTTGTAGGTTTTTACGATTGTCGGAAATTAGATTTGTTTTAGATATTAAAGGCATTGAATAGTGCTCTTATTGGAGGGTCAATAAACTCGACCTTGTCTGGCGTTATGGACAAGCACTCCAGTGACACGGATCACAAATATTGACCCTCAAATGGATTTGCTCTGAGAATCTAATAGCAGCTGGTAATAGCTGTTAACTTGAATGAAACGTCTTATGAGGATACTTTACTTCTAGTGCATTATGGTCAATATGTAGTGCACTCGATTCTGAGTGACCTTTAGGATTATGTGACCTCTGCAAGTTTATTGTTGATAAGAATTACCAGAAGAATGATTTGTTTATCTGAACTTGTTGGTAATATTTCCTGAGTAACAATAATCAAAACGGTTACCTCTGTTAGTGGATAGTTTTCCAAATATTCTCCTCAAGACAAATCCAGAAAAAGAAAATTATATATTGATATTGATTATATTATTATAATTATATAATTAATGATAGTCCTCCTACAGAGTGATTAAGGAAAATAATATATAAAATTATGATGATGATAAAAAATGATGTTAATGGGGGAAAAAAATTGAATTACATGCTAAACTTGCTCAATTCAAAAGTAACTAAGGGAAGGGAGATAAAGCTAGGAAAAGAAAAAAAAGAACAAAATAATTTTCAGGGGCATTTTCACAGAAAACAAAAACCGGAGAGAAACAACAAAATACAAATTAGTATGACCTGTGTTAATTAGGTAAAGGATAGCACAGAAGAGAGAGAGTCATTTTCTCAGAAAATTGAACCAATTTTCCACCGAGGCTTTCCTAAACTGGAATTTCAGACCGTTTTTGCCGCAAAATTTGGACTAATTTTCATCACTGCAAATGTTGAACGCTTTCATTGGATAATATACAGCATGTCAGTGCCGTATTTCACACATTTCCAATGAGAAAAGTTGATTGTAAATGATTACATTGTGAAGAAAAAGTGCCGTTATGTGCAAAATACAATATAACGACAGTCCTGGCAATTGGATCCGCAAGCTCGACAGTCGTTTGATAATTGTATTACAATGAAGTTACAGCATCGTAAATAGAGTAATTTTAATCAGTGATCTTTTCAGGCTTCTGTTAATGAATGAGAAACAATTTTGCGGAAAACATGGTTTTTGCAAACTCGTCCTTCTCCCCCCTCTGTAATTTTTACTTTTTGCTCGCATGCGTGTGAAAGTGAGGTAATAATACACTTATATAGTGTATTGAATTTCCACGTAGATAAAATTTTAGTGGTGAGGCTGTTAGACAAACAATAAAATCTTCCTCAGTTGATTATTGTAAGATCGCATTCTGCTGTTAATGATTTCCTAGGTGCGAGACAAAATAAATGAGTTGAAAAAATAAATCTGCTCCCCCCCCCCCCCCCCCCCTTTTTTTTTTTAAATTGTGTTGTTGTTTTTTTGTGTGTGTGTGTCTCTCTCTATCTGTAGGTATTTGTTAATGTCTCAGTGTGTGTTTATGTGTATAAGTCTGCCTCTGATTGTGACAGCCAGGTGTTGTCAGACCTATATCTTCATGTACAAATTTTTGGTGAAGACTGAATTTAAAGAAATGACAGATTTTTTCTTTGCCGTTAAGATTGTGCAGACTCTGAACTACTGTATTCAATGAGCAAACAGAGGAGACCCTGATCAGACTGCTACTGGCAGGAACTGTATCTGTATCTGATCTGGGTCAGCTCTGGTTGCCAAGGTGTTAAGAAACATGTCTATATAAGATGAAGAGGTAACATTATGTACATGTATGTTATATGATTGTGTTCCAGTTAAGGGGAAATAATCAGCTTATTTATGCTACGCTATCGTTAGAAACAATCCTATCCAACTACTCATTGATATAAAAAAATACTAAAAACAAGCTCATGAACTTTCCATTAAAATTTTAAAATATCTAAGCTCTAATATGTAAACTTTCCTTTAATCTCACGTCTCTTAATTTTTAACATGGTGTTTCCTAAATAATAATATAACATAATAATAATAATAATAACAACAAAAATAATAATTAAATGAATCTGAGCTCAGCCTACATAATAAGTTTAACAAAATTCTCTACATTGTGATCAGTATTAATTTTACTAAAGGCAAAATTATTTAAGTCTCTTTTTGTCTCAACAGCTCTCTTTGACTAAGACAAACTTTCTACATTTAAGATAAAATATTTCACACCAATGGAAACCCACGTCATAATTATTTAAGCTATTAATTAAATTGGGGAGAAGAACAAATGAAGTGAATCTTCATTGAAAATCGTTATTATTTCTTTGGGTTTTCTTACATGATGTTGTAAAATTTATTCCAGTGTTTTTGATGTTTCATTTGTTATATCTTCAAAGTATTGAGTGATATCTATCCATGATTAATGAACCCATGATTTGTTTACCAACCAGGGCTATGAGAACGCCCTTCTTAAAATGATGGGCAAAGCCATTGGCAAAAATAACAATGTAAGTAAAAATTGGGGCAGTTTACAGACGTTCATAAAATTTCCGGTTAATTTTTCGATGGATGTGAAAAGCTGAAGGGAGAAAATTGATTTCTAAGTTGAGATTATGTTCAATAATTCAAGATTACTTGTGTGCTCAAATTTCTGCATTTCCGTCTTTTCGAATTTTCAACCGGAAATCTGTCTGATGTCCCAATTTCTATAGTAATGCTGTTTCTATAGTAACATTCACGAACTTCCGTGACACTTTTTGTTGCCAAGGAAATGTCACATGATTACCATGTTTCACATTATTTATTAACAAAATATTATGTAATTCCAGAAAGTATGGCTTGAGATAGAAGAAGAGAAAATGCCATTGTGCATGGAAAAATGTAATTGTGACTAGAAACTCTACAACCAAATGGTGGAACTTTGATGAGCTGGTCTAAAAAGTTTTGTCTTAGGTGTCAGGCTGTCCACATTCACTGCTGTTTGTCAAAAACATCTAAATGAGCAGAGAAAGTTTGTCATTTACTTTCAGAAGTTTCCACCCCAGAACTAGTTACTCCAAAGAAAATAAGTCACCATGAAATGATTGTGATTAGAGACTTTGATAGACAACTTTGTTAGATACTGCAAAACAACAACAACAACAACAACAACATTTGGCCATACTCTCTGGAAAGTGTGTTTTTCAAGAAAACCAGAAAACTGTGTGTCTATTCAATTCTGTTGTATTTATGCTATTATGAATTCCCCTCCATTCTCATTCAGAGTACATCACTGACTAAAAATGAAATACTGTGAGTTGGCGAAATGATTCAGAGGTCACAGGGGATGTTCTAAGTACCTATCTTAAAAAAAAAAAAAAAAATGTCACCTTTTTAAAAAGTCTTCTTCCTTAAAAAAAGCAGTTCTAGATTTACTATTATCCATTTTTTATTAAAAAAAAAAAAAAGAAAAAGCTTCAGTTAAATAAAATCTGGCAGTTTTCTTTTTCAGACAGATTTTTTGGAGTGGGTGTGATGTGGGGGTTGTCTGTTCATTTCGATAAGATTAAAAAATTTAAGAATGTAAATATTTTGCGTATAGAAATGGTGATGAATTCTGTTATGATGACGAGGGGGTCAGTCGCAATGTCTAGCATACTTTACTACTCAACATGTATAATTTCATGTTTTTTATACTCGGCCAGAGCCGTGGCGTCTGCTCATTCCTCCATTAACATCGTCGTAGTAACCCGGCATGATCACCTCTCACGCTCACTGTTTGTGTTTCATAGTTCACGATTTATCCTTCGTTTCCAGGGTTATGAAGGCTCACTTTTAAAAGTGACCAATAAGAACGGAAAAAACACATCAGTAAGTATACCAACAGCACCAAGTTTTCGCTACTAATGATGTGCAAAATGTCATCGAGACTCCTTATCGGAGCTTTCCGAATTAGTCCATCTTTTAGCAGAAATTGAAATTGGCATTTTTCTAGGAAATGAATACTGGTAAATGAAAAAGATTTAAAAGGTTAATTGTGGCTCTAAGTATTTTCATATTTGAAATATTTCGTTCTCAAATACATTGTTTTTGGAACCTATATAAGCTATATTTGAAATTTATTCTGAGAATCTTTTTCAAAATAAGGCATCTTTTTTGAATACTGCTTTTAATGTTTTTTTTTAAAGAACTGAGTTACGGGTTTTGAATTTCAAGGTAGATAACTGTTAAATCATAATTATTGACCTTATTATAAAGTTCTGAGTTACTTCCCTTACTTGGATGGGGAATACTCTACAAAGGTTTCTCATTGACATTCTGTGACTAATATCCCCATAATTATAGCTCTTGGTAAAGGCTTTATGTTTAATTAATTGATAGCTTTCATCTTAGGCTTTTTGTGTTTATCTTGCATTAATTTTGGATTATTTTCAAATATTTTTTTGCTTTCTGTATTATTTTACTTAAATCATTTAAATTTTAGCAATTTTGAACTTTGAACATAATACCATGTTGTTAAAACGTTTTCTGTTAATTGATAGAATTTGTATATTTATTACTTAATTGCTTGAAGAGTGATTAATATGTAATTAGTATGTAGACTTTTGATTTGGGAATGATTTTGGTGGTAGATATAAATTTGGAAAGGTAGGGTATAGGTTGCACTTAGTAGGTGTGGTCCCGTAATGCGTGGCTGATTTTATAGATAATGGTGCTACAATAATTAGTAATTCACTCACATAAACAGTCAATCTTTTTTGTGTGGTGATATTAAGATGAGAATGATCTTAATGTTCTTAACAATCTTTCTGGTTAGAGTGAGACCATCTTTATCCACCTGATCTCAAGCGCTGGTTCATCCCAGTTGAACGTGTCAGAAACCTGACTTTTGTTTACTGAAACAGAATTCAATCTAGTTAAAAGCATAAACCCCTATATCAATGATATGAACAAGTGCATAATAGTGTTAAGGAAATTGTTCTCTTCTGTAAGACTTATAGAAATTTGTATGCACAAATATAGTGTTGATTTTTCCACAGTTAAGAATCATTGTCAATTTTTCCACAGTTAGGGATATCACTGCATTTCTGCCATCTTGTGTCAATCTCTCCTCAGTATCTCTCAATGGTTCCTCCAAGCAGCCATTTGCATGACCTTTGGCACACTAGCAACCATGCCCTTTGTCACCCTAGCAACTGTTCAAAGAACCATTCTCTTGACCTCTTTCTATGTTTCTTTGCCTATCTTTATAAATCCTGGAAGTTTCAGGCCTTTTGATGTTTAATAAATAATTATATTTTTGTTGGCCCATCCTCTCTCTTCTTGCATGCAAACATATTTCTTCCTCATCTTCGCAGTTCTTTGCTCCAGGAATTTACATGTCAGCCGCATTCTCTCTTATCTCAAGCCCTCTGAAAATTTGGTTTTGACTTTCTTCTGCATTTATTATTGGTCAGCATGCTACAGAAGTCATCTGGTCCCTCCATCTTTGTCGACCATCAAATAAAAATTATTATTCCATTTGTCCAAAAAAATTAAAAGGAAATTTAAGTTTTATTGGGAAAAAGATTATGTTTCATATTATGCAGGATGATGAAGATTTGCACTACGAAAAAAATGTGTTTCAAATTTATAAGTTGTTGCAATTCATAAATTCATTAGGCAAAATTGAGACACATATCTTTTTAACTTATTTAAATTTCTAAGATCTTTGATTCGATTCAGAGTTTGTCAAATTACAGAAGAAAAGCAAATTTGCCCAAAGATTCCTGACCAGCATGTTCAAATTGGTTTCAAATAAACATTATAAATCTCTGTCTTTGATACAAAATATATTCCCAATTTTAATAAATTTCAAGATATATCCATTATCTTAAGAAGTTCAAGAAGGATTTGTATGAATTGTCAAATCTTGCATCCTATCCAGTCATCTATATTGACATAAATGTAACCCATTGTGATTAATAATTTTGGGACTTTAGGAACACCCCTCACATAAAATTTTTGGGACATTAGGAACATCCCTCACATTCTGCTTTTTTCTTGAACACCCAAAGGATTTCCCAAGGGTGATGGGAAAGGGCGGGGTTGGGGCAGGTGAGATAGCCAGCAGTGACAGTGACTGTACCATGCATGTGTTGTCTGTTACAGCCGGTTGGATTCGTCACATTCAGTTCCAGAGTTGCGGCAGAAGCTGCCAAACAGGACCTACAGGTAAGTGGCACCTTATATAAAATGTCCCTTTTGGAAATGAGCGCCCATAACAACGGTTTAATAAAAAATCATTTGATTTACCTTGTACTGTGAAATCATAATTTTTTTGGGGACACTAATTTTCGTTGATTTCGGGTTGGGCTTCATCCACAAATATTAATTCCCACAAATATTGTTCTTTTTATAGAACCTAGAACATAAATCTATGAAAAAAGGTATCCACAAAATTGTCTTAGGGACATAGCAAAATTTTATATATAACAAAGAAGTGATTTTACAGTATTATAAAAAAAGTGTACATTTATAATGTACCAGTTTTAAAACTAAAGAAATGGTTGTGTCTGTATTCATGAAAAACTGACAATTTATCCAGGTTGTATTACTATGAAAAATAAAGTTTGTATCAGTGAAGAGACCAGCATATTGAAATCATAATTGCAACCAGTGACCTTTTTAACCCTTGACCTCTACAGGGTGTTAGATTTGACCCTGACCTACCACAGACCTTGAGGTTGGAGTTCGCCAAGAGTAACACAAAGGTCACCAAGCCCAAGCAACAGTCGCCCCAGCCAGCCACACACCCGACCTTGATCCATCCCATCACTGGACGTAAGTATCTCTCATTGCCATGGCAACGCCAGCATGTAGCCCCTGCTCCCCTTTGCTTGCGCGCCCCTTTCCCTCAAACCCCCCACATACAACATTTGTTTTGTTAGCCCCAAATATAGATACATTTTTTTATACCTCACTCACTAAAGTACGAAACCAAAACAGCTTTTCCTCCTTCAATTTATCCTCTCCACTTAATTGGTTTTGTTGTGTGGAGCAGTATCTATCAACTACATACACATATATATGTGTATGTAGACACATACACAAAATCACACATACCCACACATGCACATGTGAACAAACACATTCAAGCCCACTCTCCCATCAAATTGGACACAGCTTTGTGGGGAGGTCACATGAGCTTAAACATACTGTAGCTATGTTTTGCCTTATTTTTTTTAATCACTTTTCCCCCTTCTTCGTGCAGAAAAATACAGGTCTTGGTTTCACTGTAGTATTTATGAAATTTTAGTTGAAAAAAATATGGTTTTCAATTTTGGGGTAGCAAATTACTAATTTGTGACCTTTTTACACAAAGGTCAGAATCCTTGCCATGAGCAAGAGTCACAGCCTGACCTTGCACCATCTGACTTTTGGCAGGTCAAAAGTCAGACACAGGTTGACAGCCACCCACACAAGGTCATAGCAAACTAATATATGACCTTCACTTTTGTTTCATTATTGAATTTCAGATTCCTGAGAGGGAAAAGCAAAGTTCAACACACATGTGTAAATGTGTATATTGCTCTCTACAAAGTCATGTTTATTTATCAGAAGTGCAACAACAACAATATATTTGGTTGTAATTTACCTATTTTCTTTGTATTTGTGTTGTGTGTGTTTTTCTTGTCAATGCGTGTAGTATTCCCCAAATGGGGAAGCATACCATAAATTCTTGTTCACTCTTACATGTCACATGAGCAAGGTATGATGCAACTAAATATTAACCCAAGTGCAGGTATGATTTAACCAATTTTGTTCTAAACATCACTTGTGTGTATGATTTTTCAAATTATATTGCATCTTATATATATTTGTATATATCTTCAGAACTGGCACTTAAGAAAATACACGTTTCCTCAAATGTTTATATTTTTTAAGTACAGGCCTTTCAGCTGCTTGAATTTGGTCTGTAAGTAAAGGGCTGCCATCTTGCCAAAATTTAAAAAAAGGGGGAAGAAATTTTAAATGTTTCTCATACCTCCAAACTGCAACTAGCATATCCCATATTTCTTAAAACGCATGCTATATAAAAATTGTACTGTCAAACTTGTCTAAACAGTTATATATGGATTTTACTCTTGTGTCAAATAACTTGGGGTCTTAACTGATCAGGAAAAATATCCAACAAATATCATTAATTTTTTTTCAATGGATTCTATTCCATAAATATGGCCATGTTTGCATGCTTGGCAGTACATTTTTTCTCTGTAATTAACTGATAGGTTGATACTGAATGATTGAATGGTGTATGTTGGAGCTGTTTTGTCTGTGTAACGTGTTTGTGATACGTCGTTTGGTTGTCAGATGAAGAAATAGTACCCAGGCTTCTTGTTCAGACTCCGCAAATGGCACTCCAATGCTTTCCTTATTTTTGAAGTAAGATATCACAATCCAGTATGTTTAGGAAAATTATGTTGGGCCAAGCAGATAAAGGCTCAGGTAAAGGTCATCTACATTAACAATATTATACATAATAGAAATTCAAACCTAGTTACACTTTATAATGACACATTAGTAACAATTGAAAAATTCAAAATTTCAATATTGTTTGAACCTATTTTATTGCATTTGAGTTAAAATTGAGTTTGACATAATGGGATTTCATTATTCAAGATGGCAGCTAAAGTCCTCACTGTGTTCTGAACAAGACAGCCTTCATTGTACGAGACTGTTTACATATACATGTACCTAATATCTAGCCTTGGAGTGGCATGCAGACCAAGTAGCAAGTAAAACTGACCATTGATCCAGACCACAGCATCAAGATGGAGCGGTCTGAATTTGGAGTCCCCTGCATCTACTTGACCAATTCTCTCTGTCATTGAGGGTCAAATGTTTCCACACTTGATCTCAACAAAAAAAATTTTTAATGGTGCAACATTCAGCCAGGGGCCCGCACTCTGCTACACCTCAAATCACAGCGGCCATCTCGGCCCCATTTTTTCGGCACTCACCGGCATATACCAGTCACTTTAAGAATTTGAACACTACAATAAAAAAAAATCCAAAAGGCTTAAATTTGGCCAAGGTTAGGCCTTGTCATGGAAAACCAGTCATTGGAAAGGCCAGGAAATTTTATTGATGTTTGAAGCTAATATGGTCTGCTTTCATCCTAAGTTTAGGAGTTTACATAATACAGGGCCATCCCGGAAGCTGACTATGAAATAAAGACCAAAAGAAAAATAATCAGTCCTGGACAAAAACTCAAAAGACACGGAAAAATTAGAGAATACAGTACATCCCAGGAAAGCGTGAAATCTCTGCCACTTTTATACCGCATACAAAGCACTGTTGAATGTTGCACCATATTTTTCTACATAATAATCTCAATTTTTATATACCGCACCTCGGGCAGCAGCTTGTGTCCTGTCTGGTCTAATGTGCCGTACCGTGTATATATATCTTCACCGACGCATTATGCAAGACCACTCACGTGTGTGCGTTTTTTCTTCTTCATTTTCACAGAAGATCTCGGAGCCGCGTTTTTCCCCGCGGCGGGCCCCGAGGCGTGGGCCCCTCCGCACGCCCTGGCCTACCCCGAGTTGGCCCCCGCAACTGCCCTCCACCACACCGCACTAATGCAACATCCGGCCTTAGCACAGATGCCTGTGAGGGTTCGTTATCTTTAAATGTTACTATAAATAGCACAGACTTTAACGAGACATACTACCTGCAAATGAAGGTCAGCCATTTTTTTTTTATTCTTTGGGTTAAAATTTCACGCAAAATTCTCAGATAATAATGCAGGTGGGGTTAACACCATTCTTGAATTTGATTGGCTGAGGGGTTTTTAGTCACATGACTTGTCAGGTGGTATGTCACATGACTTTTTTTCACTGGAACAATGTGATATGTGTCCTCGATGTTGTTTTCACATTCATGTTATATGTGTGTCACAGTCCTGCAAACACATAAACTACTGCGTTTGTCAATCAAATCCAAACCACAACAGTTTGAAATGGTTTTATTGATTAAGAATCAAATAAAGTTTTAAGCTCATAGCTTTACATTACTACATACTTTTAAATTGTAATAGAGAACTAATGTAACCTGACCTTTGCAAAAGCAAAAATGTTCATGTGACAGGTTATGGCCAGCTATGTGATTAAATATGTGATGTGATTTGCCATGATCAATAATGTGAAGCAGCATGATGCCATGTGATTTACATTGGCTTGTTATGTGATTTAGCCAATTTTCATAAAACTTGTTATGGCCATTTATGTTTTGAAGCTTCTGTGACTGGTCTTGGGAATTTTAAATGTAGTTAGAATTCTTTGATATCTTGAGATTATTAAATAATTGCCATTGTGATTTCCATGTTTTACGTTACATAGAATAAGTTTTTGCTATGTGATGGCTAAATATGTGATTCAGGCAACTTCCATGTGAAAAGCCACACCCAGATATGGAAATCACATGAAATGGGACTGTATTTCACATGGAAATCACTTGAGTTAAACTGTATATCACATGGAAATCACATGAATTGAACCATTTATATTTCACGTGTGACACACAATTACATGAGGAGTGAAAGCTCCACAACATCAGCATGTTATTGGAATATTAAAAACAAAATCCTCAGAAAACTTTCATTTCTATCAGAAGTCATATTGAGAACATAAGCCATATGTGATTAATAATTGTTATTTTTGGCAATATAAGGCAGTTTGCAAAATGGCCTTCAAGTGCCTCATTCAGAAGTTGGTGATCTATAATAGGTATGAAAATTTCATGCAAGAAAGTTATGGATTTACATAATTAATGAGTTAAAAATGAAAGTTTGAAGAGGCACAAGCAAAGGATATATGAATATATTACTGTTGTGGTTAATTAATTGTTTACCCACGTGTATGATATAATCTGGTCATAGGACCAGGCTGGTTGCGCCCCTCAAGAAAAATGACAGTCTGCTGCGGACTGAAATAGACACAGGGGCTGGTTGCCGTGCAGATATTAACAAAATTGCTGTGTTTGCTGCACTATGCTGTATTTAAGTAATAAAGGAAAGGGGGCTTTAAGGTAGATTGATATGTTGGTGGGCACCTGTGTGTGAGAGTGTGGAGGGAGAATTTGATGCCTTGCAGATTGCGTCTGCTGCGATTATGGAGAAAAACAAAATATCATGAACATACACAAGTCTGGTTTAACTTAATTTTATTTCAGCTCAGAAATGATTCATTCAATAAGGTGATTCTTAGAAAGCTATTCTTGAGATGTTGATAATGTCAGCATGTCTTGCCATTGTTTCTTAACGAAGGTTAAATTACAATTCTTTCTTCAAATGCATTTCTTGATGTGAAAATAAAAAGTATCGTATGATTACTGTGTGAAGTGATAAGAATTGAGAAATTTGAGTTTTCTTTGCTAATGCATTATGTTTTGAATGTTTTCTCTTACCTGTCCTTGTTTGATTCTTTTCATTGATCATACTCTTAAATTTGGCTGACTTTGTTCCTATATTCCACAGTTCAAATGGTTTAAATGAGAATGCAAGTATATAGGTCACTTTATACGAAGCACCTAGCAGTCATCTTAAAAGCACAATTTTTATTAAAAAAGACTCTAATTAGGCTCCAGTTTCTTTTCACATTATGCAAATTAGGCTCCGCCCACTTTTCACTATATGCAAATTAGGCTCCGCCCACTTATATTTTTTCTTCACAATTTGCATATATAGGTTATGCCCACTTGTTCACAAATATCAGTTTATGAGCACCTGATGCTCCACCCCCCACTATTTCACAGTGACCACTGTAGGTTACTCAATCTAATGTTACACAATTTGCATCTTGACACTTATTTCCCCCCACCCGAACCCTTACACTTAACACACAATTAAGTACTGAAACCCCGCCCACTTGTTTTCACTGGTTATTTTTGGTCGACAATTTTTTACTCACTGGAATATGAGCACAACAATTGTATTTGCTGTTCGACAAAGTAAACTAGCATCTTTTTAATTGTATATTTATATATGACAATGATATTCTTAAGAAAGAAAGGGAAAAAAAACCCACAAAGATGCATTATCATGAAATATGTCTGATTTATGTAACACCTATATTTACACAGCTCATAACTTTTTGAAATCACCCTTATTTCTTTTTGAGCTATTGCTATATCATTCCAGTTATTTTTCATGAAGAATGCATATTTATTGTTAAGTTTAGCTAAATAGCATGTATATACGCCTTTAGCTTCTTATATTGTTAATCAGTTATCAACCTAATTGCTGAAAGCTTCGGTTAATACTGTTCTTAAAGCTTTTATCAAGGCATCGTTTTAATCAGAGGCATCTTGTAGTAGAATGGCATCATCTGGAGTGTATATGTTTATTTTATGTGCACTTTTAATGTTTTCTGACCCTTTCACCATCCTGTTTGTGAATTAGAGCAAGCACCTGCAGGTTTTTACCCAATAGAATTGCGAGTTATAAATAAATAGAAACAAGAAATAAACATAGAAACAAGATTTATAAATAGAATCTGGCTGCTACAAGAGAGTCAGAGTATAAATAGATTGTGAAGAAGTCTATAAATAGAAATTATTATTTTTCTGTGTCAAATAAATTTTATGTTACTTTAATGAAAAATGCATAGTAAGCAATATCTTTTTTTTTTTGCTTCCCCAATAATATGGTGGCTGGATTCTGTTAAATTCAACCTTGATTTTTTTTCTGCTCACTTTGTTTGACTCTTAACACCTAGCTCCTTTCAAAATTTGGTGACGGACGTTTCCTATTCTACACTAGATTAATGTTAACCCATGGCTGCATGAAGCTAGAATTCATATCTGAAATATTAATAAAAAAATCATTTTCAATTCATGAGTTGCAAATTTTAATTTATTTGAATTACAAAAGAGGAAAAATTTTATAAGGCAGTTACAAGACTGTCAATTGATGGATTTATCTTAATGTAAAAGCAATTACATGTGAAATCTATTTTTCTCCCCCCTTTAAAAAAAAATAATAATAGATAAGTATGTTGTGTAAGCTCCATTTTTATATCTGATAAAATTAATACAGAAAGAGTTTAAAAGACTTTCTTTTTCTTAAAATACAGGATATTGCTACATTAATACTAATGGGAAAGTCTGGAACATTTCTTTTTACCACTGACAAAGTAATTATTTCTTTAATAAACAGCATGACGCAATCTTTGCATCATGTAATAAAAATTGCTTGTATTTTAAAAAAAAAGAAAAGAAATCCAAGCATATGTCATTTATTGAAAACACCTTCTCGCATGTATTGCCATGTCAAAGAGCTTTTTTTTGTTTTGGTTTAATTTTCAAGCATTGAATTTTCAAATTTCATTCACCAAATATTTTTTTTTTCTTTCATAAGCTGTAATCTACACGGCAAAAATCTACATTGATTTTATGTGACAATATCATATATTCTGCATGTATATATTCGCTTGAAATTTCACCACAGAAAATATGTTTTGGAGGGGGGAGTTTACCTTTATTTCACATAAGACATTGTCTTAATGCTATTGTTTTGATATGGGGATATTTTGTACTTGAACAAAGTAAACAAAGAGAAACGCAGGAAGAAAGAGAGTGAATTCTTGTTATTATGAAATTGCTGCAAGCGAAGACCGGAAAGCCAAGCTACAGCGCTAAAGAGAATGAAAGAACCGTAGCCTGGTTATGTAACACTGCAGAGTGATTTCGTTCAGGTGTTGTGAATCAGGTGATAAGAGACCAAGGGACTTTATGTTTTGGCCAGGTGTAATTAAGGTGCCAAGATCAGAATATCGACAAATTGATGTTGGGCTAGTGCATAAAGTTATTGTTGGAGAAGGTATATTAGGTTCAAGTACATGTGTACTCAGGAATGTGTACTTTAGTACTCAGGTACAGACTTCTGTGTAATTGGGCACAGGTGCTTGTGTACTTGGAATAGAGGTGCATGTGTACTTGGAAAGGGGTGCATGTGTACTGAAGCATACTTGCTTGTACTTGGACATAGGTACTTTTGACCTTTCCAAGGTGATTGGATACTTCGGGAACGTACTAATGAACTGAGGTGCAAGTATCCATGTACTAATGCCTAACCAGTAATTTACTTGTCTCTAGGTATATAAGTACTTAAAATCATATACTGTTTGGTCAATCTCTATACTAAAGGCAGGCACATGTGCCAATGTACTCAAGAACACATGCACCAACTCCTAAGTACATATTGTCGTGTCAAAGTACACATGTACTTGCTACAGGTCTTGGTGACCATATAACCAGTACCCTTGGTCTCTGAGGGGATCCAGCGACGCTTGTCTTCCGGTTCTCTCTGCTGCAGGCGGGTAGTCCCTTGGGCTATGAGGTAAGGGACCTTCGACCTTTCTAGATCAGCTCATGACCTCCATTGATGCCCTCTGGCTACAACAGTGGTGACATCATCAGAATCAGGGACCATTCATTTGTCAGCTTGGGGGTCGCTCACTGACTTAATGATTTTACAAACTTGGGGTTGCTCTTTTGTACACAGGTGCTTCATATAAACTGAGGGTCTCTCAATGTTGAATTGGGGACCATTCATTATTAATGTGAAACGTATGGACCACTCAATACTACTGTGAAACTGGGGACCACTCAATATTAATGTGAAACTGGGGACCACTCAATATTAATGTGAAACTGGGGACCATTCATATAATTATTTATTGAAAACTGGGGTCCAATATAGTAAATAGGGTCCTCATATATGAATGGGGATAAACTGGGGACAACTCAATATATAATGGGCGTTATAACTGACGCTACCATTCATTAATAGTGAAACTGGCAATACTACTGAGTCAAACTGGGAACACTCATATTAATGGATAACTAGGGACCACTCATATAAGTTAATGTGAAATTAGGAGACACTCAATACTATTAAACTGGGGCCACTCAATATATCTGTAGCACTAATATAAGAGGACATGCTTACTATACACAATAAACGTTGATTCCTTTATTTCGAACAGGAAGTGGGAGGTCACCAGATATAAGTATTATT
>CM037786.1:49819622-49869622 GCA_021229015.1 Solen grandis | reverse complement strand
GAATATAGCATCATCATATACCGTCACAGCTACTACTGCTATTTGTACCACCATAATCAAAACACGTACAGCTACAATTACGTCGTATACCAGAATCACAGCTACTACTGCTATTTGTACCACCAACTACAAAACAGCTACAATTACGACGTATACCAGAAACACAGCTACTACTGCTATTTGTACCACCACAACCACCAATACATACAGCTACAATAACGTCGTATACCAGAATTATTTGTACCACCACAACGACCAACACGTACAGCTACAATTACGTAGTAGCTACTATTGCTATTTGAACCACCACAACCACCAACACGTACAGCTACAGTTACGTAGTAGCTACTATTGCTATTTGTACCACCACAACCACCAACACGTACAGCTACAATTACGTAGTAGCTACTATTGCTATTTGTACCACCACAGCCACCAACACGTACAGCTACAATTACGTCGTAGCTACTACTGCTATTTGTACCACCACAACCACCAACACGTACAGCTACAATTACGTCGTATACCAGAATCACAGCTACTACTGCTATTTGTACCACCACAACCACCAACACGTACAGCTACAATTACGTCGTATACCAGAATCACAGCTACTACTGCTATTTGTACCACCACAACCACCAACACGTACAGCTACAATTACGTCGTATACCAGAAATTACAGCTACTACTGCTATTTGTACCATCACAACCATCATCATGTAAGTTATAATTACGACTGATACCAGAATCACAGCTACTAGTACTGATCATACCACCATAACTACTACTAATTTATACCATCACAACAACAAATATGACCACCGTAACTACTACTACTATTTTATACTACAACAGCCACCACCACAACACCTTCTTTTACAATTTATATCACCGTAACTACTACTACCAAATGAGGTTCAGCTATTATTCCGAGTGCAATTGACTCTGCTACTACTGCTACTATCGACTACAAATACGCATGTTTTGATTTACCTGTTCATACCCGGGGGCCCACTTCCCGTACCCCTTGGTCGACTCCTCCTGACTGATCCCTGGTCGACTGATCATCTTGATGACGTCACTGAATGTGTCCTCAAGCCCCGACATCACGTTTTTGACAGTCGTGCCGACGGTTTATATCCAGCTACTACTTTGTAGAGTTACGTGTATTCACGTCGTGTGGTGGTTTACAGCCTTTATCTATGTAGTACAGAGCGACAACATGGCGAGAAGTTGATAAGAAAGAGGAAATACAATACAGAAGTTAACTGATTAAAACTGAAAACAATATCATTAAAATCGCTTCGCTAAACAGTGATATTTAACCTATTTTTAAGTATACTCCCTTTTGTCAGAGAGGCAATGCATCTACTTAGCATATACGACCAAAACCGTTATCTGAATGTAATGTCAATGTGCTTTTAAGTACCGGAAGTCGGCTGTATTGGGTATGGATAGCTCAAACTTATTTTCCGTATGCTGTTGTTCTTGAGTTTACTTTCCTTGCAACAGTATTTTATTCATAAAACGATGATAAGCGAAGGATTACAGTTACATTTTCACAACAAACAAGAATATAAGAATCGCCCTCCTGACAATGTTTGTAGGTAAAGATTAAAAAAACATCACTCGGATCTTTCAATTATACGCGAAGAATAACACCATTTGTACGACACGAAATCGGCAGCACACCAATTTATCGAAAGATCCCCATCCTCACACTTTTCACCTTTAATCAAAGCCACCTTTATTATATAATGATATGTCCTCAATGTATTCCGTTAAAACATGCAAACCATATATTGTACATTGAAAATTGTATTGGTACATATATTGGTACACATCTGTTGGTACACGCTTACCTGTGTGTATACACGAGACCGCGATATGCTCGGTTACAGGTGAATCTATTTACCCATCCCGATTCGTTTGTGATGCATCGTTTATCATAATAACCAAGCTCGATCTGTGTCCATGTTTTTTTTAATTAATTCAATTTAGAGTTAGATTTTTTGTTTTTTAATTTAAATTATTTTCCATAATCCGAAATGGAAATATTCGATAAAATAACTATAATGGAAATATTCGTTGATATTCTAACTAGTGGTTTACAATTTAATAGATTAAATAGATGTTGTTTTTTTATCTCTTGACAGAAAGCCTGTTCAATTCAGAAAACGAGAAAAAGGTCGCATTTCATCTCAAAGTGAAAACTATATCTCGCACTCTATATTGTTTTCTAATTATATAGCTTAAAACAACAACAACATTTGCGACCGACGAGGTCCGGTAAAAGTATAGAGAAGTGCGGGTCTGACTCGTGGGTAAGAATCTCGTGGGAGGTAAGAATGTGTCAGTTTACAAATACATATACATGTGTGTTGGGGTCTGAGTGTGTGTTAACAACACACTTAATTTCAAGCTTTCAAATAAAATTCTGTGAAAGACACTATTTTTTTTTTAAGAAAAAAAAATCACATTATAACTAAGGGACTCCTTTAATAGAAAACAATACCCATTTTATTTTTACCCCCCCCCCTTTTTTTTAGCTCACCTGAGCTAGAAGTGCTCATGGTGAGCTATTAGGATCACCCTGCGTCCGTCGTCGTACGACATGCGTCGTCAACAATTTCCTTTAAAAGACATCTCCTCTGAAATTGCTTGACAGAATTTGATTAAACTTCGCAGGGATGATCACCGGGCGAACCTTCACAAAAGTTGCTGAAATAAACTTAATCCATGCAAAAAAAAAAAAAAGAACAAGAGGACCAAGATGGCCCTGTGTCGCTCACCTGAGTAAGATGGCTGTTGTTGTTATTGTTGTATTGGAGTTTACCGTCGCTGCGATAGTATTTCAATCATATAGCGACGTCCAGCTAATTACGGGTGGAGGAAGACCCCGAGTACACAGAGGTACCCGGGTAGAACCACCGACCTACCGCAAGCCAGCTGGAATGCTTCCTCACATGAAAAATCCGAAGTCCCTACCGGGATTCGAACCCACAGCGGTGAGGGGCTGAGAGATTTGTTGTCCACGACTGTAACCGCTCGGCCACGGCGGCCCCGTAAGATGGCTGTGCTAGGCATAATGACAAAAAATCTGGCATCTAAAGTGTTTTTCTAACATTTGACTAAGTGACCTACATATTGATCCTACCTGAATTTGCACTCAACTGGGAATTCATGCAGTCATCATTCATATCAAGTTTAATGAAGACTGGGACAAAAATGTAGGCTTGTAGAGTTCACAAGGTTTTTCTAAGATTTGACCTTGTGACCTAGTTTTTGACCCACATGACCCAATTTCAAACTTATCCGAGCTATTATGTAGACAAACATCCTGACCAAATTTTATGAAGATTGGGCCCAAACTGTGGCCTCTAGAGTGTTCACAATGTTTTTCTAAGATTTGACCTGGTGACCTTGTTTTTGATCCCAAAATACCCAATTTCACTATCCGAGTATATGTAGACAAACATCCTGACCAAATCTATTGAAGATTGGGCCAAAACTGTGGCCTCTGGAGTGTTCACAAGGTTTTTTCTAAGATTTGACCTGGTGACATAGTTTTTGACCCCACATGACCCATTTTCGAACTCATCCGAGATATCATGTAGGCAAACATTCTGACCAAGTTTCACGAAGATTGGGCCAAAACTGTGGCCTCTAGAGTGTTCACAAGGGTTTTCTAAGATTTGACCTGGCGACATAGTTTTTGATCCCAAAATACCCATTTCGAACTCATCCGAGATAACATGTAGCAACATCTGACCGAATTATTGAAGATTAGGCCGAAACTGTGGCCTCTAGAGTGCTCACAAGCAATTGTTGACGACGCACGACGGACAAAAGGCGATCACAAAAGCTCACCCGAGCACAAGTGCTCAGGTGAGCTAAAAAACGAAAAAAATCATCTCCTTCAAAACAACTGGCCAGATTTCAAAATGCTTTGGTACAGATGTTCCTTGGGTAACCCTCTACCAAGATTGCTAAAGTTATGCCGACCCAAAATAAACAACAACAAACAAACAAACAACAACAAAAAAAAAAAAAAAAAAAAAAAAAAAAAAAAAAAAAAAAAAAAAAAAAAACATGGCCGCCATGGGCGGGGCGAATTGCCTTAAATGTATGTTGTGTAATCTTTAAACGAGATCTCCTCTGAAACCGCTGGACAGAATTTGATGAAATTTGGCAAGGATGATCCTTGGGTGAAGCTTCAAAAAAGTTGCTAAAATTATTCCGATCGATTAAAAACATGGCCGCCATGGGCGGGGCTAATTTGCCTTATATGTATATATTGAAATCTCAAAAGGACATCTCCTCTGAAACTGCCGGGTTGAATTTGATTCAATTTGGCAGGGATGATCATTTGGCGAAGCTTTACAAAAGTTGCTAAAATTATTCCGATCCGTAGAAAAAAATGGCTGCCAGTGGCGGAGCTTATTTGCCTTATATGTATATAATGAAATCTCTAAGGACATCTCCTCTGAAACTGCTGGACAGAATTTAATTTGAATTGGCAGGGATGATCCTTGGGCGAAGCTTCTCAAAGGTTGCTAAAATTATTCCGATCTGTAAAAAAAACATGGCTGCCAGGGGCGGGGCTAATTTGCCTTATATGTGTTTAGTAAAATATCTAAATTACATCACCTCTGAAACCGCTGGACAGAATTTGATTATAAATATGTTTGGCAGGTATGATCCTTGGGCAGGTATGATCCTTTGGTGAAGCATCACAAAAGTTGCTAAAACTATTCCGATCCGTAGAAAAAAGATGGCAGCAAGGCGCAGGACTAATTTGCCTCAAATGTATATATTGAAAGCTTAAAATGACCTCTCCTTTGAAACTGCTGGACAGAATTTGATAAAACATTGTAGGGATCATTTCCTTCAAAACTACTGGCCAGATTTCAAAATGTTTTAATACAGCGTGATGTTCTTTGGGTAACCCTATACTCAGGTGAGCGATCAAGGGCGGGCCATTATGGCCCTCTTTTTTTTTATTTTTTTTATTTTTTTTAGCTCACCTTGTGATCGCCCTTCGTCCGTCGTGTGACGTGCGTCGTCAACAATTTGGCTTGTTAACACTCTAGAGACCACACTTTTGGCCCAATCTTCATGAAACATGGTCAGAATGTTTTTCTCCATGAAATCTTGGACAAGTTTGAAATTGGGTCATGTGGGGTCAAAAAATAGGTCACGAGGTCAAATCTTATGAAAACCTTGTTAACACTCTAGAGGCCACATTTTTGGCCCAATCTTCATGAAACTATGTCGGAATGTTTGTCTCCATGAAATCTTGGACAAGTTGAATTGGGTCATGTGGGGTCAAAAGTAGGTCATGAGGTCAAATCTTAGGAAAACCTTGTTAACACTCTAGAGGCCACATTTTTGGTCCAATCTTCATGAAACTTGGTTTGAATATCTGTTTCCATAATATCTTGGACAAGTTCAAATTTGGGTCACGTGGGGTCAAAAAAGTAGGTCAATATGAAAAATCCAACATATGTTGCTCTTTTATAATCAGGTTGTTTCTTCTAGGAACGAAATATCCGGGGGCGAATGTCCCACGGTGGAAAACATGTTGTTTTCATAAATGTTTATGCATTCCAAATATCAAAATTTGAATTAGAATTTACGAAAATTATGAGATATTTAGGGCAACAAACTAATTACGTATTATCTATAGGTCCTGAAGCAATATTCAAATGGTTCAGAGGGTAAGATGGTCTGGTCAAGCGACGTAACATTCATTTTGTAAGAGAGATTTTGGGTTCTATTCCAGGTAGAGGAAATTTTTTTATAATCTTTTTTGAATAAAGTTACATTATATAAGTTTAATATTGGCTGCATTGTTTAAATGAACAGGAATACTAACTCTTACTTCCATGAGAAGAAAATGGGCAAATGTTAACACAAGAATATTATGTCTTTGTCTATACCTGATTGGGTGAAACGCTTTGACACAAACTATAATTTGAAAGTTCAATATGTGATGTACATTACATATATTGAAACATTGTTAGGAACGGAATCCAACATCGCTTGATTACGGAGATTGTAACTTTGCACAAATTCATGCTACCATTGACTTGTATGCATGATTAGATTGTCTGATATTCAACTAGCATATTCTGTCATGAAATATCCCCAAAAGGCATCCTTAACGCAGAAATAAATCGAAATGTCAACAGTTTGTACTTCAAACAAGCCTAAAAACCCTTCTACTTCCGGTCACCAGAACAACAAAATGATTTGTTGAAAAGTGAGATATTGGCATAGTGGGACATCTAAACGGGTCCACATTTTGTAAACCGGTTTATCAGTCTCAGAACTGTTCCAAGGGTAGTAGGAGAGCAACCATATGTTGGATACACAGAAGCAACAGGCCTTCACACGATAGTTGCTAGGCAGCTATCTGCCAGAATCCCATCCATGTTCCAGCTATAAAGTCTCTGTAACCTCATTGTTATATTTTTTCTATGCGAAATTAGTCAGTTTTTCTCCAGTGTATTGACTAGAGTAAATAGTGAAGGTTTTTACCACATCACTGCTTCCACGTGAACATTTTCCCTTTCTCAATATTTCATTGTCAAGGTGCATGTGCTTGTTGATGACCATCTCCATCGCGGATCTGTTTCTTATTTCCAAATGATGGCATTAACGTCCATATCGAGGTAAACAGTTACCATCCCCATAAATTTCTGCCGGGTACAGCTGTACTTAACTTTCAATGGATCTTTTGGTACATAGGCAACACTCTCGCGGTAAATGCACTTACTTGCATTGTAAAATGTATAGTCAATAGCTATAGGTAGGGTCTCTGGCAAATAAGCTTCAAGTTGAAGCTTGATAACAAGTTAAAATCAACATTCTTGCCTTTCTTATTTATTGATTTCTTGACTTCATTCCGACTTGACTGCGCTTTTCTGACATCATGTGCTGTGTCCATTTCACTAACATCACCTAATTTGCCATAAACCTTTTCTTTAAGTGTTTTTTTCCCTTTCATTTCCTCTTTTTAAATTGTCTTTTCTGCTGACTTTCTTTTCTTATTGTCATCCTCCTTAGTGTTTTCTCCAGAGCGCGTTTCTGGGTTTTTGATGCATTTTTTTCAGCTCTGACACACCGTTATCCAACGTGCGCGTTTCCCGTGACGCAGTTAATTCGTCGGCGAATATCTATTTACCTCACTTTGTCCTAGTAGAATTGCCGCCATTGAAACTTACTACACGTCGTGTTGGAAAATACTCATCAAGGTTACAATCACGGAATTTCCGATATAAATAGAACAACACAACCTTTAGAGTTATCTGTCTGGTTACTTAACACACATACGAATCAATGACGTATAATGCAGTTACGTAGATGACAGTACGGGTATACCCGTCATGTATGCACTATTCCGACGCGTGTTTTCCTTCAGCGTAAGCGCCCTGATGATACTGTTTCTTTGTCGTTATATTCCGCGATTCTGATATGTCTGCTCCAAATCAACACAGATTAATAGCGTTCTTTTCGAAAAAAACAAACAAAAAAAAACAACAAAAAACGACGAAATCCAGAATCAAACGTATCCGCATCATCGTCTGCTGCAGATGTGGACTTATTTTCGTCGAATGAGCCTGGACAAGCTCCGGTGCTCCGGAATCTTCTAGAGAAAAATCATTCTTGAAACGAGAGTTTCGTACAGAATGTCAAGTCAAGTCAAGTCAAGTCAAAGAGTTTATTCAAAGTAATATAGGCCTCCGGCCCAAAATACAAATGGTCATGATATAACATTTTTCAGACAAAAGAAGTTGTGCCATACACCTTCTACAGATTCAACCATCATCATCACCATTATATCTGTTATAAATTATATCAAAATATGAAATAAATATAAAGTTATATTTCTCCATGTTACAATTTCAAAAGATATACCTTTCTCTCATTTAAATATAATTTCAGACAATATATATGTTTCATACCATCAAAACCAATTCTAATTTAGATGACATGAAAATTAAAACATAATTTAGACAAGGTGGTGATAATCACGTATGAATATTTTAAGTGATTTTTATAAACCAGAAAAGTTCAGCAATTTATAAATATATAACGATGTTCTATATATAACATCAGCATCAGTTGAACTAAGGATATTATAAAATCCTTCTAAATTTCTAGCTGAATCGTACCAGTTCAGTAGATACTGATTTCGTAGATCTGTATATTTCCCACAATGAAAAAATACATGGTATTCACATTCCACAACATTTGAATTATAGTTTTCCTTATAATATTTTCAGACGCATAATTCAAAAGAAATATTATTATGTCTGCCAGTTTCTACATGTAAGTTATGGCTAGAACATCGAAAGCGAGAAAAAGCTAATCTGTATTTTACTGGTAATTCAATTACAAGGTATCTCTCAGTATTTAATAATGTTTTAAAATATTTATAATAATGTCATCTACTAGATTCCTGTAATAGGTGAATCCAATTTTGTGTTTCACAATCTATGACTCTTTGTCTAAAAGAATTAATGAAACTATCAATATCTCCGATATCATGGGAAATCCATACAAACCCAAACCCATACAGAAATAACATACGTTTTAAATGAGTAGCCCAAGTAGTTCTACCGACATTGTCAAGAGATTTCAACATATAATAACAACGTTTAGGATATCTATGGTGGCCATTTGTATCAATTTACACCAGTACTTAATACAATTAGAAAAATATGTAACACACAAGGGTAATCTACCACATTCTCCCAAAACAATACAATTATTTGTTGCACTTTTAACACCCAAATATTTCTTACAAAAATTAAGTTGAACAGTTTCTATATCAGGACAGTATTTATATCCCCAAACCTGTGACCCATAGCACAGTACTGGTTTTACCATAGCATCAAATAATTGGAATAACTGTTTGATATTAAAATGACCGTATGGTCGTTGATAGTTATACACAGCAAATACAGATTTTTGCGCTTGTGATGCTAACTTTTTTTGAGCAGGTATCCAAGATAATGTATGTGTAAATAAAAGACCCATATACTTATACACTGATGTAATTTTTACCTCATGACCTCTGAAAGTCCATCTTTCATTACTTCTTAATGGTCCAGCATTTCTAAAAACAATTATCTCAGTTTTACTTAGATTTACCTCCATACCTGTTGACATACAGAATCGATCAATGACATTAAGTTGTTGCTGTATTCTAAAAACAGTCTCCGCACAATTAGCAGTATCATCTGCAAACATGAGACACAATATATCAGGTATACTATTGTCAATGAAAATACCAGTAGTACAATTCTCACGAAGTAGAGAGGCTAATTGGTCAATGAATAGTGAAAAAATGATCGGACTGCTGATATCCCCCTGCCTGGTTCCAATATTACATGGGAAGTATTCAGTTACTTTGCCGGATGATGTCCTTACACATGCTTTCAAATTTTTTATACATACAAGATAAGACTCTCAAAATTTTCCCATTGACACCTTTTACCTGTAATTGTTCAAACAATTTATCATGGTTTATTTTATCAAACGCTTTGCGAAAATCAACATACAAACAATAAAAACGACCACCATTTCTGGATAAATATTTTTGGACCATGGCCTGTAGACAAAATACATTATCAACGGCTGAGTACCCATTTCTAAAACCAGCTTGAGCCTCGTCGATCTTCTCATTATTTTCTGCCCACATATACAATCTTGAATTTATTATATTTGAAAGTATTTTGTACATTGTTGTTGTAATAGATATACCTCTGTAGTCGTTTGGGTCCTGCTGAGGTCCAGATTTATAAATAGGACATATTATGCTCTCACCCTATGAATAAGGGAATACTCCACTATTGAAAATATTGTTGAATAAATGGCACAATAGAGGGCCAATAATATCAGTTGTGCTTTTATAAAATTCAGAAGTCAAACCATCATTGCCTGGACTCTTACCCGTACTCAGTTTAGCATCGAATTTTTAACTTCATCTACGGTTTTTTCAGTATGTAAAAAACTATCCTCCAAATTATCATTATTTATAACAATTGGATCAGCGTTTTCGACAAACAATAAATTTCTAAAATAGTTAAACCACTCATTCTCTTTAATATTAGAGGCCAATAACACATGGATTTGTTCGCGATTCCATAGCATATTTATATTTTTACAACAATCGATTAGTTTTGTTCTTTCTCTCTCTTCGAAGTTATTCTTTTTCTGACACAATTTTTTCTTATAGACATTTTTTCTTTCTTTATAAAGAACAAGATCTGTGGCATCATTTGTTACCCTGAACCTACGTAAAGCCCTGTATTTGCTCGTTTTGAGGATTTCACATTCTTCATCCCACCATGGTGGTTGTTTAGAATTAAACACAGTAAAGCTTGACCCAGTGCGCACGCGCATGTGAATCGCGGCATCTTTGTAAATCTGTGTAATAGCGCAAACTGCTTTATTAACATCAGTACTTGCAAGATTATGTATATAATCTCCATAATTCAATAACGCATTTCTGAAAGTATTTAAGAATGTCTGACTTTTACAGGATTTCCATTTGAATT
Source organism: Solen grandis (assembly GCA_021229015.1). Lineage (NCBI taxonomy): Eukaryota > Metazoa > Mollusca > Bivalvia > Adapedonta > Solenidae > Solen > Solen grandis. The sequence continues at coordinate 49,859,048 of CM037786.1, read as the reverse complement.
TAGGAAAATACGAGCTAGAATGATCATCATTTATAGAATTTAAGTCACGAATTATGAAGTTAAACTTAACCTTACTTGATATCGGAAAATGATCTGATTCATCCCTATCCAAAACACGGAAGTTTGTTACATGATTAAACCAGTTTTCGCATGCTATCTTGTAATCTACAACACTAGCCCCATCTCCAGATAAACATGTATAGTCCCCGTAAGCATCGTCAAACCTCCCATTTAAAACATGTATATCATGAGAACAACAAAAATCTATAAGCGTACGACCAAAAAGGTTGCATCGATTGTCTTTACTCCGTCTCTGTAAATCAAAACTACTATTATTTTAATCCGTTTCACCGAATATGTATGTAAGATTATCATCAGGTATATAATCTAATAAATTTTTGATCCTGGCATTCAGATCACCTGCAATAAATATCAAAACTTCATTATATAATAACTTTAACGTGTCAAGATTGTTCTGTAACAAAATAATACCATTCTTTTCATTTAAAGTGTCATTATAAACAGACGAGCCCTAAGGGGATACATAGGCAAAATACATTATAAGATCTTTACAAATACTAACTGTTGAAAACTTGAAAAGTAAATTCTAGTAACAGCGACTCGCTTTAAGACTGTGCCTTTAATAAACACAGATACACCACCACTATTACGAAATGAATTTGCACTAATATCTCGAACACTATCAAAATGTATATAAGTATTTAGAAAATTGTCAAACTCATTTTTACATATTGCCCATGTTTCGCAAAGACATATTATATCGAAATCAATCAAAAAGGATTTAAGATTACAGTCATCGACATATTTTTTAAGCCCCTGGATATTCCAGGATAAAATGTTCATTACCACTGAACTGTCTGTGTTTAATTCGCCTTGGCCTACTTCCTATGTGTCCCCGCCCCCTTCGACGTGCGCGCTCCAATCATCTTCTTGCGCGGGAATCTATTCCCCTACGTCACGAGTCTCGTAATCATGGGCATCCAATGGGGTTTGATCACGTGTATTATTGTATTTATTGGTTGAAAGAACACTTATGGTTAATGTATAACAACAATGAAATGACTTGTTCATTGTTCATATCGGAGGGAAGGGACAACCCATTTACTGTTGGCTGCACAAATTTTCGCCATTCTTCTTTGTTGAGACACATCTCATCAAATCAACAAATCCGCATTAGAGGCGAAGTCCCTCCGTAGTAACATGGTCAAACAAACGGAATCTCTCCTTCCAAGCAAAAATGATTGCAGTATGCGCATTTAGGTCTGTTTACTGGTAAGCAAAAGAACATATACCAACTTCTAAGCACAAGTCCTTAATCAATCTACAAAAAGAAGGGTGTGGCTTACTTGATGACTTACAGGAAAAATGAAATTAAAAAAAATATATTATTATACTCTTGAAGTCTAAAAACTACTTGGATAAATTTAAATTTAAGATAAGTATGGCAAAAAATTTGTTTAAAAACTTGTATTTACTGATGTTTAAAAAATAGAATTTTATTTAAATATATATTTATCTATTATGATGTCACATAATGATAAGTGAAAGAGAAAATCTGGAAGCTGAAAATGAAAATTTGACTTCGAGTATGCTTAAATTTTGGTTCTCTACAACTTGTTTTTGTTTTCATTTTTGACTGAATTATCAGAATAAGTGAGTTACACTACATTAATTTTCAGGGCTGTCATGTTTTCATTTTTGATAAAATATATTAATTCCCTTTTTACAATAACGTTCTATATATTTCAGGTTCAGGTTTTCTGCTACATACACATCTCAGACAGTTGCAGAAGATATGCAAGATGCTATTGCAAGCGTGTTGAGAGAGACCACTGATACAAGCCTTAAAGCTAGTCCATTCATTTCAATTTCTCTTAGATGAAAGTTGTGATATACGAGTAACAAAAAAAAACACAAAAAAAACCAAAAAAAAAAAAAAAACCCACACACTCTAGTTTGCTAGAACAGCTGCACCAACCTTTGATATAAACACTCATTTCATCAGTAATTTGACAATTCGTGATGGCACAGCAAAGACAATATATACGAGTCTGTGAAAGAGACATTAGCCTCACGTGGCATATCTTTCAACCATGTTCTTGTTGTTGGATTTGACGGTGCCTCTGTCATGACAGGGTCAAAGAAGCCCTCATTAAAAAGGAATCACCATTTGTGTTTGGGATACAGTGTACTTCTTACATGGGGTCGGAGGTTGAATCTTCAAATAATAGTGTGACAAAGGGTTTCCTTAAGAAAATTACTACATTTTTTTGGCAGTCACTCATCTTTTGATGGACATCATACCTAAAATTACACAGTTGAATCTTTACTTCCAAAAGGAGAACATTGACATTGCTATGTTGAGACCAAGTGTTGATGGTGTGGTCAAGCAGCTGCAATGGTTGAAAACAAATGACGGTAAATTCTTAAGAGAATTCATGTCTGTTGCAGGTGAAAAGCTAGAAATATACAAAGGTATCAAGGTTTCTGATTTGCCAATGCACCGCCAGCAATTCCTCAAAACTAAAGAGATGTTCCTCAATAATTTAATTTCTGAAATAGGCAAGAGGTTCCCAGCTGTTGCTACTGATGTTATTTCAAACATGGCTGTAATGAGTTTGGGGGACTGTCACTGATGTTAAGTAATGAGAGACAGGAATATGGTGTGTCACAGATAACATCCTTGGTACTATGGTCAGAGTTATGGTGACGGAGAAGTTTTCGTTCACCCTGAGGAAACCCTTGTTGAATGGATACAATGTAAAGATCTAGTCACTCAACAACAGTATCCATGTCATAATCCATGTCATACAGTTGCATCTACATGGAAGCTACTATCAATAAACCACCCTGATAGTTTTCCAAATCTAATGAAGCTAAGTATCATAGCTGTTCTGGCCCCTCTGCAAACAGCAACAGTTGAAAGAGGGTTCAGTGTTCAGAATGACATAAAAGTGGCATCCAGAAATAGGTTGTCTGGTGATAGACTTAATGTGTTAATGCAGATATCACTGGGACCAGACATTGAAATCTTTGACTTTCAGAAAGCCATACTGCAATTGAAACATGCAAACAGATCAGGAAACTTTACATGTCAAAGTCAAAATCATGATTGATTTGTGTCTAATGTTCATGTCAAAGTCAAGATCATGATTGATTTTTGTCTTATGTTTTACAATTGTAAGACATCTGTATAAAGAAAAAATGGTACAGTTTGCATTGTCTTTGCCTATATTATAGTTCTCACTTCTGTAATGAAACATTTAAGAATTTCTTATTTACCCCTATATTTTTATCAAGGGGGTCAAGCATGACCCAAAAATTCTGAACCTGGACAAAACACTGCTTCTTTATTTTCCTTTGCTTGTGTGGTTTTGTTTGCAAGTTTTCCTTTTGAGCTTTTTCCTTTCCCATCAGAAAACAAGAGTGCCGGTGCCGCCACAAAATATAAAGATCAAGATTATAGAGGCTTCTGATATGAAAGTAGGTCAAATGGCAGTGTCAACATGTATCCTTTTTAACTCCTGAGCAAAAACCACTGAACAAGATAATCCCTGCTTTATGCACTTCTACCTATTATAGTAATGACATTGATAAAGATCCATTCGGAAACCTAGAAGTTGCGTTCTCAAGTAAATATGCTATAGAGATCAAGTTTTGATAAATCACTATACCGGAAAATCCCTGCTTCATGCACATCTACCCATTATAATTATTACATTGTCAAAGTTTCATAAAGAGATCCGTTCATTAAAAAGTTGCATTAAAAAGGTTGCAATATCAATCAGATACACAGACTAAGATTCAAGGGACATAACTCTTGCAAATATCAACGAACTGGAAAATCGCCGCTTCATGCACATCCACCCATTATAGAAATGAAATTACAAAGTATTGAAAAGATACTGTCAGAAACGTAGGAGGATTTGCGTTCACAAGGCTGCAATATCAATCAGCTACAGAGACTAAGTTTCAACGGACATAACTCTTGCAAAAATCAATGAACCTGAAAACTGCCGCTTCATGCACATCAACCAATTATAGCTATGACATTGACCATGTATTGAAAAGATACGGTGACAAACGTAGGAGGAATTGCATTCACAGGGCTGCAATATCATCAGCTGCAGAGACTTAAATTCAAGGGACATAACTCTTACACAAATCAATGAACTGGAAAATCGCCTTTAACCAAGTGTTGAAAAGATACGGTATCAAACGAAGGAGGAGTTGTATTCACAAGGCTGCAATATCAATCAGCTACAGAGACTAAGTTTCAAGGGACATAACTCTTGCAAAAATCAATGAACCGGAAAATCGCCACTTCATGCACATCTACCCATTATAGTAATGACATTGACCAAGTTTTGAAAATATTCATTCAGAAACAAAAGAGGAGTTGCGTTCACAAGAAACGGACACACGGACGGACGGACAGACAGAGAAGATGACGCCAATATACGACTGCCTCCGGCGGCGTATAAAAAGGCTATGGCGCTTCCATGAACCAATTACTTGTTAATTGTGCTTCATGGTTGTTCAGCTGACATTGTTGACAGTAACAGCTCAGCTCACGTACTTCAACAATTATAGGTTCAATGCCCCAAGCACTATGACTAGTTCCTGTTAGTGTTTTCAATGCTTTTGATTCATGTCTTGTTATGTCTTCAACACACACACACACACACACACACACATTTTCTGTAGACGCAATATCTTCTCCTTTCTGCAAACTTTTCTGACAAAATTTATAGAACTCCTTTAGTGTTCTTACTGTTGCCTGCCATGTCCTAAAATGTGAACCATTTTCTGATATGAAGTAAAATGGCAGTTTGAACTTGTACTGAGAAGGACACCCATCTGAAAAAATACCTTCTGTTCAATTTTGACTCCTCTTTGATTTTGATGTTCTTGATATGTTCTGATAAAATGTTATGCTGCATATGCATTATGTACTAAGTCCCCTCAAATGAAGACAGCTGATTCACACATGGCTTCCTCACATCTGTAATAAGCTACTTACATGATTGTAACCTGCTGGTACTGGTAGTAAGCACTCTGAATTTCATCTTGATGTGTGCAGCGATAATTTTATGCAAAGTCTGCAACCATTACTAACCAGTTTTCTGGCAAATCCTTTGTCAACTGCGTGAACTGCTTGTATTGCCACTGGGCAGCGAAACATGTTTGACCAGTTTTTTAACTTCAAAACACAGTTCCTCCACTAAGGCTTGTACAGACCCTATGCAGTCAAGCATCAACTGTCTCTTTACTCCATTCATTTCACTATTACCCCTTCGCTTCCAGTCATATACTGTGTTGGTCTTCTCTGACAACAAGGGCTTACAATGGGCTTTTATAAAGGTAACCCCGCAGTCTTTTCATTTTCAATTTTTACGAATCGGTTTGTGGAACTCAGTGTCAGATTTGAAGACAAGCTGGCGTATCACTTCATACTTATTGTCAAGTTTCATATAATTTCTCTACCTATTGCCTGAGCTATGGAATTTATTTTGTCCAAATTTTACTGACATCTAAACCGTACTCACATAAACAACCAACAAACTTCTGTCTACTCACAGTCAGCACCTCTTTTGTTTCAGGAAGTTTAACCAAAGACGAATTACTAGCTGGATACGTTACAAGACGTCACTTCTTTTAACTTTTTCACCACTAACAAGTGAAGCTCTCGACCAGTAGTCCATTTTATGTTCAATTCTTGGAATACTTCGTGGTTATTATAGGATTTTCCTATAAAGGCTTTTGAGATTTGTCTTCTGACATTTCTATACTCCTTTCTGGCACCTTTGTACCTATCTAGAACATGTTTCATTCTTTCACAAAAAGTATGTTTAAGTATGTATTTTTCTTTCGATCTGGGTGTTAACAGTATTCCTTTTTCTTTCAAGGCAGCTTTTTTTTCTTTGTGTAGCGTTCTTTATGATGTTATTAACCTTTTCTGCAAAATATTCTGGTTTTGATTGTGGCTCACTTTTGACTTCTCTTTAAAGCCTAGCTTTACTTTACATTTAAGCTTTTTTGGTTTCGTGATATTGGTGGCATCGTTTCTCTAGCTCCCTCCTTTTTCCTGGTCCGTCATGTTAGCCCGCTGCTCCCCTTTTTCAACCTCCAATACTCCCCTTTTTTCCACAATTTTCTTTGTCTTTATGTTTGTTTCCTTTCCGTTCTTTTCACGCATTGCACGCATTCTACGTTTTGCTATTTCAATATATTCTTTTCTTTTTTCCAATGTCATTGAAGATTTATATAATTTCCACCTTAACCTGCCCTTTTCTTTTGATAACAAGAGGTAAGAAGTTGAAGACCTGACAATATGTCTGCTTGTGTGTGTGTCTGTGTGTGTGTGGATGGTATGCACCAGAGTCGTACATGTCATAGAACTGTGTTAAGTGTCCATGAAACAACCAACACTTTACATGATAAACCTCCTGCCTGCAGCTAATGGGATATTAACACAAACCCTACTGCATATATATAAATTAGTTACGCATGAACCTTTAGTCTAAATTCTAATATACGAGTACTTGCAGTAAGCATTTGTTTTACAATTTTGATGTTACACAGACACCATATAAAAGTGTGAAGTTTACACCATATACTTAAAAGCTCCATTTCATGAGAAATTATTGCAGTTTGTAAAAAAAAAGTAACATAATGTGCAACTTCAAAGATAATTTACAAAGTCCTGGTGTGCATTAAATTAATGTTTACTCAATTTCTTAAACGGGCCTTGGTGTAACATGAACGCGTTTAATCTGATTGTTAATTGTTGTCTTGTTACATCCATCCACATTTTTAATATATTCAAAAATGTTTATGGCTTAGCAGAACAATGAATAAGCCATTGTTAGGTAACAGTGAGTTGAAAAACATTCGCAAACTATTATTCTGCAATAATAATAATGTACACTTTTATTGTCAAAACGATTGTCCTGGTGTAACTTGGACACAAAAACATGGTATCTGTGTTACACTGGCAAATCCAATTTGATTATCATGAAAATTGGTGCAATACCACAATAACACAAATGCAAGTAAATGATTTTTGGGAAGATTTAATCAATTTACTAAATAGTATCAAATTACCACAAACTTTACAATGAATACCATGCAATGAACAATTGTTCTGGGTGTAACAAAGACACTCATTTATTCGTGTCTATAATGCATCCATAACTTTTCAGCAACTTTCTCACAAAAAAAAAAGTGAACTGCAATACTAATTCAGATGTGTTTATCAATTATAGTAATCATTTTTGATAATTACAAAGTTCTGCTGACATGGTATCTTGACCATTTTTAATGACTCGTGTAACATGGACACAACATTTGATGCCATATTGTAGTGTCCATTTTACGACTGTAGCGGCATCACAGTGCCCACATTACTCCCAGTCAATTTTAGTTAAAATGCATCAAATCGACGCTTTTGAGTATGTTTACTAATAATTACGACTTAAAAACCGTCCCCGGTGGCCGAGAGGTTAGAGCGTCCGCCTCGGGAGCGGGAGGTCGTGGGTTCGATCCTCGGCCGCGATATACAAAAGTCGTAAAAAATGGTACTGTTATAGCTTCCTAGCTTGGCGCTCAGCATATAAGAGTAGTTGCAGGACTGGCTGGCCCGATGTCAGGATAATGTGACTGGGTGTGGTATCATGCCACATGTCTACGGCGTGATACTGCAGTGTGGCAGCACTATATCTGTCTCAAGCATACATCGTCTCCAAATGACTGAAATACTGTCGGTGGGACGTTAAACCCAGCAAACAAACATAATCAATCTTAAAATTGGATATATCTCGAAAATTAATTACTTAGAGTTTGCCCGCAATTTCTATCCAATCAGTGAGCCCGAAATTTCAAATTCCTAGTCGATTTAATTTGTTAAGAGTTCGGGATTTTGTGAGACTTGTCTACTTAATTGAGATTTAAGAGTTAACGGCGAACTGTGCATGTTATTATTTCAAATTATGCTCCGCCCTATTCACGTGCTAGCCATATATGGCAATGTTTACTACACCGACCCCTACACACGAGGTGTGTTTATCATTTAATTCCACACTGGCGCATGTTGACGTTATTTGGAAACATTGAGTAAAGTTGCCATCATGTTTAAATACACATTAATATAAGAATGAAGAGCTTCGGAAATATTTCGCAAAATGATGAGTACCAGCTCAATCCAAACGGACTCCTATGCTAAAATAAATATTAAAATACAAAGATATTTTGTTTGTTTGTTTATTATGTTTAACGTCCCACCGGCAGTATTTAAGTCATTTGGAGACGATGTCTACTTGAGACGTATGTAGTGCTGTCACACGCCGTAGACAGTTGGCATGATACCACACTCACTCACATTATCCTGACAGCGGGCCAGCCAGTCCTGGAAGTACCCTTATTATGCTGAGCGCCAAGCAAGGGAGCTATAACCAGTGCCTATGTTAACGACTATGGTTGAAATTGATATAACGTTCATAAACAATTTACAGACCATGTTTTAACTCGTTTGATTTGATATTTCCAGGGTATTCCTAGCCGTGATATCTTCCGCTGCCAGAGGCTATTCTATAGATCTACGATTAGTATCCACATATCTCGTTCTTTCCTTAACGTCAATCAGTTGCTGTGTATTGATGTCTTAACTAATGAAAATAAAATAAATAAAAAACAGTCATCACTCAAATTAAATTTCCATGCTTCATTATTGAAATCTGAAAACGAAATGAGCCGACGGTGAAAATACGCGCGAAATTTTATGTTACATCCATATTTGGAAAGCACGTGCACGTGTGTGAATACTTTAACAACACCCTGACGTAACAATTTTATGGCGCCATCTCCTAATATAGCAGCGTGACGCAGTAATAGGGCGGGGAAAACTCTAATTTGTCAGTGTTAATTAATAGAGAATTTAACAGTTAAGAAGCCGTCACTCGCTACGCTCGTTCTGGCTTCTGAACTGTTAAATTCTCTCTTAATAAACATTAACTATAACATAACGTTGGTTATTATTAACAGCGTAACATTGACACAAACACGTTTTTGAACATTTTTAAAAAAACTATCGATATTTCCAGAAAACAGATGCTTGTCCCCCCCCAAAAAAAAACAACAACAAAAAAACATGCTCATAAATGTCAGATTTTTTTTTATTTATCCATGCAAAATGCCTTAACACAACAGGTTTACACGAATTTGGAGAGAAAGAAATTTACACACAGAAATTTACAGAGAGAGAGAGAGAGAGAGAGAGAGAAAGAGAGTGCTTTACAGAAAGAGAGAGGGAGGGAGGAGGCAATACAGAAATAATATAAAAAGATCAAATTGGTAAACTTGAAAGAGATAGAGAAATGAACAAAAAGCAATAATTTATATACCTTTTAAAACTAAGGCTGTACTGTGCTGTCTTGTTGTCCTGAACTGTGTAAATATAGGGAAAATACTGATAAAAATAAAATGGAGGAACAAAGCAGGTGATGATATTCTCTTTAATATCAATCTTGACCATTGATTTTCAACAATAAAAACCTTACAATGTGTGTTGCTTTGTTTTCATGATGTTTTTTTTTAGAAAGGAAAAGTTACGGATTTGATTTTAAGATGAATTTAAAAAAAAAAGTTATCCAAGAATTAATAGTTACCAAAGGAATTATATACTTGTGAAGGAAGCACATTAAGATATGTGTATGTAATGCTTTATATGAGTTGTTGGTGATATTTATTTATTTATTTATTTATTTATATGGTTGAGAAAATATTCATTTTAACTAATCGTTTTAAAATATATAAATTAGGATTGTACAGTGCGATGCGAGGGTAATTGTAAACGGTGTGTGAGTATATCTGCACCAATAGTATTTTCAAATGTTTTTAGCTCACCTGAGCATGCTCAGGGTGAGCTTTTGGGATGCTTGATTGTCCGTCTGCCGTCGTCCGTCAACAATTTGATGTTTACACACTAGAGGCCACAATTTTGATCCAATCTTCCTCAAACTTGGTCAGAATGTTTGTCTTGATGATATCTTGAACCCTTTCGAAAATGGGTCAGGTTGGATCAAAAAGTAGGTCAGTAGGTCAAATCTTAGAAAAATATTGTCGTCCGTCAACAATTTTAATGTATACACACTAGAGGCCACAATTTTGATCCAATCTTCCTCAAACTTGGTCAGAATGTTTGTCTTGATGATATCTTGAACCCTTTCGAAAATGGGTCAGGTTGGACTAAAAAGTAGGTCAGTGGGTCAAATCTTAGAAAAATCTTGTTTACACACTAGAGGCCACAATTTTGATCCAATCTTCCTCAAACTTTCTCAGAATGTTTGTCTTGATAATATCTTGAAGCCTTTCGAAAATGGGTCAGGTTGGATCAAAAAGTAGGTCAGTAGGTCAAATCTTAGAAAAATCTTGTTTACACACTAGAGGCCACAATTCTGATCCAATCTTCCTCAAACTTGGTCAGAATGTTTGTCTTGATGATATCTTGAACCCTTTTGAAAATGGGTCAGGTTTGATCAAAAAGTAGGTCAGTAGGTCAAATCTTAGAAAAATCTTGTTTACACACTAGAGGCCACAATTTTGATCCAATCTTCTTCAAACTTGGTCAGAATGTTTGTCTTGATGATATCTTGAACCCCTTCGAAAATGGGTCAGGTTGGATCAAAAAGTAGGTTTAGTAGGTCAAATCTTAGAAAAATCTTGTTTACACACTAGAGGCCACAATTTTTATCCAATCTTCTTCAAACTTGGTCAGAATGTTTGTCTTGATGATATCTTGAACCCTTTCGAAAATGGGCAGGGCCGGACCGAAAAGTAGGTCAATAGGTCAAATCTTAGAAAAATCTTGTTTACACACTAAAGGCCACAGTTTTGATGCAATCATCCTCAAACTTTGGCAGAATGTTTGTCATGATGATATCTTTTGTGGATGGGGTCAGAAAATTCCTGAACATTGTTTCACCTCATCATCTTAATTCTAAAGCAATCTGTTTTGTACAGGCATTGAATGATACTTTACTCGGGTGAGCGATCTAGGGCCATCTTGGCCCTCTTGTTTCATATGCGAGAACATAAATCATATCACTCATATGATATGTAAGACTAATTTCTTTTGGCTCCCTCTTTTCCATTGTATTGTTTACTCTGTGACCTATTAAATGGAACCATAAAATACGGATGCTGCAACCGGTCTGATATGTAAATCAGATTGCAGCAAATATTTACGTATATAATGAAGATATTTTAAACCTTATGAATATTTTTATGCTGCTTAGATACAAAAGGTTTACCAAAACACATGCGTTTCATTTTAGTACCAAAATAAAAGTGAAGCAATGTCATAGTAAGCCGGAGCCCAGAGATCATTGTTCTCACCGGGGGTGGGGGTCATTATCATGTGTTATCATGACCGGCGTAACTTTCATATTCCAGATTCAAGGCAAAACGTATTCATGCATAGTGTGTAGATAATTTTTCTCTGATGGTGTATGGAAAAGGTCACTGTGTATGAATAAGATGTGTTTATGAACTGTACTGGTGAGATGAATTAACTTGCATTGTGTCATTCTTCTTTTCCCGATTGTTTTTAATAACTTCCATACTTTGTTTAATCATCTAGTCTACAGTACATGATACCAAAATTCCTTTCGCAAAGTCTTTATATTTAAATAACGTGTACAGACATGTTTAAAAATTATGTTTCATGACCTACACGCCTGAATACAAGTTTAGATAATGATACATTTCATTGTTCGTTATTCTCCTTTTCTATTCTGATTTGTTGTTTATCTTTAGATGTCATTTGTGTGTGTGTGTGTGTTTCGGACGTGGAACTGTTCACATAGTATGTTCGTATTTTTTTATAACTAATTCCACTGATTTATAATTGATACACTATGTTTTCACAATATTGTTTGATATAATGTATTTGTATTATTTATTCATTGTTTGTATGATCAGTAACCCTATTAATATAAAATTAAATATATTCTTTAAAATTTTATATACTCATTGTATGTCTAGCCGATTATCATATGTTCTTTTTATATTATTATAGTTTTCACAGCATTGTTTTATAATATATTTTTTCTTTTTAATTCTATTTACTAATTGTAAAATCCCCTAGGGCTGAGGACCTAACCCTCAATGTCCGTGATTAAGCCTTAGATTGAATGTACAAGTCAGCTCTGTATATTACTTGGACTTTCCATCTTGACCGCCACACAACATCATGTTCAATATGGCCGCCACACAACATCATGTTCAATATGGCCGCCCTACAACATCATGTTCAATATGGCCGCCACACAACATCATGTTCAATATGGCCGCCACACAACATCATGTTCAATATGGCCGCCACACAACATCATGTTCAATATGGCCGCCACACAACATCATGTACAATATGGCCGCCCTACAACATCATATTCAATATGGCCGCCCTACAACATCATGTTCAATATGGCCGCCCTACAACATCATGTTCAATATGGCCGCCACACAACAACATCGTGTTTAATATGGCCGCCCAACAACATCATGTTCAATATGGCCGCCAAACAACATCATGTTCAATATGGCCGCCACAACAACATCATGTTCAATATGGCCGCCCTACAACATCATGTTCAATATGGCCGCCACACAACAACATCGTGTTTAATATGGCCGCCCTACAACAACAACATGTTCAATATGGCCGCCACACAACATCATGTTCAATATGGCCGCCCTACAACATCATGTTCAATATGGCCGCCCTACAACATCATGTTCAATATGGCCGCCACACAACAACATCGTGTTTAATATGGCCGCCCTACAACAACATCATGTTCAATATGGCCGCCCTACAACATCATGTTCAATATGGCCGCCCTACAACAACATCATGTTCAATATGGCCGCCACACAACATCATGTTCAATATGGCCGCCACACAACAACATCATGTTCAATATGGCCGCCACACAACAACATCATGTTCAATATGGCCGCCACACAACTTCATGTTCAATATGGCCGCCACACAACATCATGTTCAATATGACCGCCCTACAACATCATGTTCAATATGGCTGCACTATAACATCATGTTCAATATGGCCGCCCTACAACATCATGTTCAATATGGCCGCCACACAACTTAATGTTCAATATGGCCGCCACACAACATCATGTTCAAATGACTATCCATAAGTAGTAACAAACATGGCTGTTTTTTTTACTATGAATAGAAATGCGATCACCAAAATGGCGCCCTTTTTTTTTTCTTTTTTTACACGTAAACCGGCACAATTAAATACGTGCCTCGTTTTGCAAAACAGTTGTTTTGTGTGGAATCTGCGGTTTAGACCGTGTCATTCTGTCGGTACCAGCCGGTCTCTCCGAAAATCATTATCATACAAGTAACATTAGGCGGTTGTTTTGGATCGTATGTAAAAAGCAGAGACTCTCATGAATTTCAAACATTTATTTTCTGCATTTTTATGATATGAAAATAAATGTAATTGCATTTCTAAATTCTTTGTATATGTTTTGTAGATAAATTATGCAATAAATACAAGTAAAAAGTGAGCAATATACAGAGAATAAAAAGTGAACAATATACAGTCTGAGATATAATGATATTTCGTGAGGCTTGCTGGTCCATCACGTGCTGCCAAGTATTGGTTTGTCTCTGCAAACACATCCATACACAAGGCACTTGTGATATCTGGCATGGTCTCTCACAAGCCAAGTGATCTCGTGTTAACCGCCATAACAATCGGTCACTTAAGCGACCGGTGCAAAAGATTAAAAATAGCAGGAAAGGAAAACAGGTAGGACTGGTCACTAAAGACAGGTATGAATATGTCTACTGGGACTGTTCCTTGGTACGGTGCAGGTTCAGATCCTCCTCAATCTTGTCCAACAGCACGAGTCCCCGGGTCTCCGGCAACAACAACACACACACGATGGACAGGAAGGACGTGCCCGCCACCGCGATGTACAGCAGTCCTGGCACGTGCTCGCTCTGAAATATAAGTACAGTACTTAGGCTGAATTCAAACCTAGGGTAAAACGTAACCTTTAATCTATGGCGTCTACCATAAAATTATAAAACGCATCAATTAATAATAATATAAACTCAAACAAGTTGATTGTCACATTTTGTAAACACAGTTGTTATACATATGGTGTATTCATACGAGAGACTCGGAGAATGGCGAAGTAACTTTATAGGCTGTGATACCTGTACTATAAAGGGAGGTAACAACTGCGTGTTAAGCAGATGCAGGAAACTTACAAAGTATACGAGCTGAGGTCCTATCACTGCGCCCAGGCGTCCCAGGGTACTTAGGAATCCGAACCCCGTGTTCCTGTAATACAGACGTAGTTATAAATAATCTGTTCGTTTCGATTCGATTAAATATTCACCATAATTATCATCATTTTAGTTATGAAAAATCCCATCATCGATTCTGCTGGTAGCGTGTGGGCTTTGGTGTAGGAGGAAACCGGAGTACACGGAGAAATCACAAGTGTCCACCCGGTTAATGTTCATATACGACAAGACCGGAGTATCCGGAGAAATCCCACGTGTCCATCCGGTTAATGTTCATATACGACAAGACCGGAGTATCCGGAGAAATCCCACGTGTCCACCCGGTTAATGTTCATATACGACAAGACCGGGGTACCCGGAGAAATCCCACGTGTCCATCCGGTTAATGTTCATATACGACAAGACCGGAGTACCCGGAGAAATCCCACGTGTCCATCCGGTTAATGTTCATATACGACAAGACCGGAGTATCCGGAGAAATCCCACGCGTCCATCCGGTTAATGTTCATATACGACAAGACCGGAGTATCCGGAGAAATCCCACGTGTCCACCCGGTTAATGTTCATATACGACAAGACCGGGGTACCCGGAGAAATCCCACGTGTCCATCCGGTTAATGTTCATATACGACAAGACCGGAGTTCCGGAGAAATCCCACGCGTCCATCCGGTTAATGTTCATATACGACAAGACCGGAGTACCCGGAGAAATCCCACGTGTCCATCCGGTTAATGTTCATATACGACAAGACCGGGGTACCCGGAGAAATCCCACGTGTCCATCCGGTTAATGTTCATATACGACAAGACCGGAGTACCCGGAGAAATCCCACGTGTCCATCCGGTTAATGTTCATATACGACAAGACCGGAGTATCCGGAGAAATCCCACGTGTCCATCCGGTTAATGTTCATATACGACAAGACCGGGTATCCGGAGAAATCCCACGTGTCCATCCGGTTAATGTTCATATTCGACAAGACCGGGAGTACCCCGACGGAGAAATCCCAAGTGTCCATCCGGTTAATGTTTCATATACGACAAGACCGGAATAACCGGAGAAATCCCACGTGTCCATCCGGTTAATGTTCATATACGACAAGACCGAAGTACACGGAGAAATCCCACGTGTCCACCCCGTTAATGTTCATATACTACAAGACCGGAATACCCGAAGAAATCCCACGTGTCCATCCGGTTAATGTTCATATTCGACAAGACCGGAGTACCCGGAGAAATCCCAAGTGTCCATCCGGTTAATGTTCATATACGACAAGACCGGAATAACCGGAGAAATCCCACGTGTCCATCCGGTTAATGTTCATAAACGACAAGACCGGAGTACCCGGAGAAATCCCAAGTGTCCATCCGGTTAATGTTCATATACGACAAGACCGGAATAACCGGAGAAATCCCACGTGTCCATCCGGTTAATGTTCATATACTACACGACCGGAGTACCCGAAGAAATCCCACGTGTCCATCCGGTTAATGTTCATATATGACAAGACCGGAGTACCCGGAGAAATCCCACGTGTCCATCCGGTTAATGTTCATATACGACAAGACCGGGGTACCCGGAGAAATCCCACGTGTCCATCCGGTTAATGTTCATATACGACAAGACCGGAGTACCCGGAGAAATCCCACGTGTCCATCCGGTTAATGTTCATATACGACAAGACCGGAGTATCCGGAGAAATCCCACGCGTCCATCCTGTTAATGTTCATATACGACAAAACCGGGGTGCCCCAGAGAAATCCCACGTGTCCATCCGGTTAATGTTCATAAACGACAAGACCGGAGTATCCGGAGAAATCCCACGTGTCCATCCGGTTAATGTTCATATTCGACAAGACCGGAGTACCCGGAGAAATCCCAAGTGTCCATCCGGTTAATGTTCATATACGACAAGACCGGAATAACCGGAGAAATCCCACGTGTCCATCCGGTTAATGTTCATATACGACAAGACCGAAGTACACGGAGAAATCCAACGTGTCCACCCCGTTAATGTTCATATACTACAAGACCGGAATACCCGAAGAAATCCCACGTGTCCATCCGGTTAATGTTCATATTCGACAAGACCGGAGTACCCGGAGAAATCCCAAGTTCCACCCCGGTTAATGTTCATAAACGACAAGACCGGAGTACCCGGAGAAATCCCAAGTGTCCATCCGGTTAATGTTCATATACGACAAGACCGGAATAACCGGAGAAATCCCACGTGTCCATCCGGTTAATGTTCATATACGACAAGACCGGAGTACACGGAGAAATCCCACGTGTCCATCCGGTTAATGTTCATATACTACACGACCGGAGTACCCGAAGAAATCCCACGTGTCCATCCGGTTAATGTTCATATATGACAAGACCGGAATAACCGGAGAAATCCCACGTGTCCATCCGGTTAATGTTCATATATGACAAGACCGGAGTACACGGAGAAATCCTAAGTGTCCACCGCGTTAATGTTCATATACTACAAGACCGGAGTACCCGAAGAAATCCCACGTGTCCATCCGGTTAATGTTCATATATGACAAGACCGGAATAACCGGAGAAATCCCACGTGTCCATCCGGTTAATGTTCATATATGATAAGACCGGAGTACACGGAGAAATCGTAAGTGTCCACCCGGTTAATGTTCATATATGACAAGACCGGAATAACCGGAGAAATCCCACGTGTCCATCCGGTTAATATTCATATACGACAAGACCGGAGTATCCGGAGAAATCCCACGTGTCCACCCCGTTAATGTTCATATACTACAAGACCGGAGTACCCGGAGAAATCCCACGTGTCCATCCGGTTAATGTTCATATACGACAAGACCGGAGTACCCGTAGAAAACCCACGCGTCCACCCGGTCAATGTTCATTTCAGACATGTAGTGCAGCTTAGGAAAGTGTGTAACATTCATTTTAGAGCTTCGATTGTTGAACATTGACGAATGTTCTTTTCTCATGCAACACGTTTTCATATTCCAATAAAGCTGATGAATTCATTTATTTATGTAACAGACAGGTTTTAATAAAGTAACAGAATGACCAATGAACCTTAAATATGTAACAAAATGAAGATTAAATGATTTTTTTTAATATTCGTTAAAATAAAAACAATGAGAGGGGATGGGGTGAATTGCTTAATTCCGCCTTTTTCTCTCATCAAAACAATATCGTTTAAGGGATGTTTGCTTTCCTTATGAGAACTTAATACATGTACCAAGTAAAAAATTGAGCAAGCAGAAAGCCTAGGAATTAGGCAATAAATGCATAGTTATTGTCAGAATATACATTCAGAGAATTAAGGTTGTACATAGGATGCGAATTCATAAATCTTATTTCATTGTTTCACCAGTTATACTTCTTTCCCAAGACAGTACGGTACAAAGGACCTGAACCATACATGTATAGTTAAGCAAGATACAAGGTGAATCAGACTATCGTAAAGTGACGAAATACTCGTATATGGATCTGACAACTCCCAGATTACGGACACTGTCGTAAAGTGACGAAATATACCAGATCTGACAACTCCCAGATTACGGACACTGTCGTAAATTGACGAAATATACCAGATCTGACAACTCCCAGATTACGGACACTGTCGTAAAGTGACGAAATATACCAGATCTGACAACTCCCAGATCACGGACACTGTCGTAAAGTGACGAAATATACCAGATCTGACAACTACCAGGTTACGGACACTGTCGTAAATTGACGAAATATACCAGATCTGACAACTACCAGGTCACGGACACTGTCGTAAAGTGGCGAAATATACCGAATCTGACAACTACCAGGTTACGGACACTGTCGTAAAGAGGCGAGATATACCGAACCTGACAACTACCAGACCACGGACACTGACAACTACCAGGTTACGGACAAATACCAAATGACGGACACTGTCGTAAAGTGACGAAATATACCGAACCTGACAACAGTCGGATAGACTTCGATAGACATTGTCTGCATGGGACCCCAGGCTCCGTCCACCCCCGCACTGGCTGCCAGGGCGCAGTAGTTAGTGAACGCGTCTCGCAGTGGCGTGTCTGGAGGAAAGAAAACGTGTCATACTCAAAATCATACCAAAATCTACGAAATCTTGTGGTCATATTAGAACCTTTAATTTGAAAGTAATACATACGTCCGGTATTTATTTTCGAGAGCTAAGGGACTGAATAAAAAACTCTTAGTAAAATAATTCAATCGTGATATAGTTCCTTAAACAGACAACATGGGAAATAAGAAGGATTGCTGCTCTGAACAAGTCAGCGCTGAACAGAGTGACATGACTGAAATACTGTCGGTGGAACGCTGAACAGAGTGACATGACTGAAATACTGTCGGTGGAACGCTTAACAGAGTGACATGACTGAAATACTGTCGGTGGAACGCTTAACAGAATGACATGGCTGAAATACTGTCGGTGGAACGCTGAACAGAGTGACATGGCTGAAATACTGTCGGTGGAACTATGAACAGAGTGACATGGCTGAAATACTGTCGGTGGAACTATGAACAGAGTGACATGACTGAAATACTTTCGGTGGAACGCTGAACAGAGTGACATGGCTGAAATACTGTCGGTGGAACGCTGAACACAGTGACATGACTGAAATACTGTCGGTGGAACGCTTATGCAACAGAAGAAAGGCTTTCGAAACGTACTTTTAGGCAAACGGAAGTAACAATGTAATAAATGGACACTTAACATACTGACATATTTAATCGTAAACAAGGAAATATGCAACTCATATTATTATCATCGAATTTATAAAATGAACTACGCAACATGAAATAGGTAATTAACAATCCTTACCCGAGTTAATGATCTTAGTGCGGGATGAAGAATATACATGATCTTAAGTTATAAAGCAGGAATACGGGACATATATTTCGATATGGTGTAGAGGATTTTAGTTTTGAAGTTTTATTTCTTTGTTTTCTTTGAGTAAACTCCGATAGTGACGCCACTTTTCGAATTCATTTTTCACCTTATGTTGGAACATAGACATAATAACCTGACAGAGATATGAAACGGTCCGAAATAACGTTTTTGCTCGTGAAGAAAAAAAAAAGAAAAAAAAAAACAAACAAAAAAACAACAACAACAAACAAAAAACAGGTGAACGGTGTTTGAACGAGATTCCAGGGCGGACGCTCTACCATTTGGCAACCGGGACCGGTACATTTGCTTATACTTAAATATTCGTAGATAAATAAAGTCACTCCTTAAGAAAATGTCATTAAGAAGAGGAAAAATACATTTTAAAAAAATATTGCGGTTGTAAAAACAAACAAACATAAACACTGGAGCACAATTTTCACTTTTTCGTCATCTAGGCTATATTTGCCAAACTATTGGCAAAGATTATCTTCATTAATTGAAATATTTCCTTCCTGAAAAATGTACTTTGCAGTCCTTAATCAATCGTAAGGACATTATATTGACTACTCTCGGATTTAAACAGTCATTATTTAACTTATATCTGCCGTATGCAACCGGTCGCTTACAGTCAGCTATGAAGTTGTCTTAGGACCATATACCATACTCTTCACGTGCACCTTATGTTGTAGATGAATAAGACGGAATTATAATAAATTATTTAACATTCTATAACTCTGTTTTCTATTAATGCATATGGCAGCTACCTTCAGTTTTACAAATCTCATGTTATCTCGCGGTCACATGATCGTACACGTACTTTAATGAGAGCTTCTCGTGATTTGCTCATTGTGGATCTCTGTCAGGTTATATATAGTTGGAAAGAGTGAAATTTTCACGGTAAAATTATCAAATATAATTTCCATTTATATTGTAAAAAACACTCAAAAACACGTTAATTTACGTAGGTTAACGACTCATTTCGGAGTGAAATGGTCTTCATGTATTCAGATTTTTTTTAATGACGTTCATATGGTAACAAAGAACACATATATACATTTTTGGTTAAAAATGTCTTCCTACTAAACTGTAAAGAATCAAGCAAAATCTCTTATTGTTCATTTTAGAACTTGAAGCAGCAAGTCTTACGTAGCGGTAAATCATAATTTGCCTAAATAGTGCATTCATTTTCATCGCACTGTATCACTCCGCGTTCAGTAACGTATCAGTGCAATGTGATAGTGGACATCAAGTTCACTAGTACTGCAGTAAGGTTATGTTCGTTGTGCAATGTTTTACATTCGGAAACAACCGCCTACATGTTGGATTGAGGTGATTTAAATGAACAGTCTTGCTAAGGTGGATTTATCTGTGGATAGTTTCATCTACTTTCATTTGTTTTATGTAAGTGAATTTTTATTTGATTTTATATGTTATGTGTTTCGTATAAATAAAGTGAAGCGAAATTTTAAGTTTTTGTGATAAACATGTTTTTAAAAGGCCAATTAACCAATTTAATTTGGAAAATACTGGTTAACAACTTGCGATTCTTTAGATTCATTAAGATTGGAATTTGAAATATTTGCATAGGCCTATTTTTGTAGTTAAAGAGAAAAATAAACGAACATTCCATGAAGACGTGCATTATACTGACGTGCATTTCATTTTAAAATGCAACTGATCACTAGATAGACAATGATCACAATTTAATGATAAAGGGATCACTTTAACAGTCACTTGAAATAGATTGTATCGATACCTACAACTTCTAACCTCTTTCATTGCCAATCAATATCTTATGGTTAAAAAGGTATGATTTATTTGAATACGCAAAGTAAATGGAATTCACTAACGGGCAAATAGGAAGATGAGCTGCGTAATCTTACCTTTTATAAAAAATTTCACAAATACACTTCAGATGGAAATGCTATGTTTTAATTATAGCAACAATACAGTAACTTGACACTTAATGAAATATTTTTTAGTTACATGTAAGAATATTAATTTAATTATCTCCCATTGTTAACATTGTGATTACATATTAAAAAAATTAGGCTTTATTTATTTTACATTGATTACGAAACAAGTTATCACAAGTTTTATTTATCACTCTCGATGGCTCTGGTGGCGGCGTATGGGAGGAAACCGGAGAGCCCGGAAAAAACCCACGTGTCTCGGCCGAGACATACCGAAGTCGTAAAAAAAGAGTTGGTATAGCTCTCTTGCTTTAAATGTTGACACAACTGAAACAATTGTGTAGATATATTGCACGGCAGATATATATTTTGAGCTCTTAACGTAAATGTATATCGAACTAAAATCACAGGCTGACATTACTAACGTAAGTGGCGTGATGAAACTGAGGAGATTTCACGATCGATATCTTTCAATTGCAACTACTTCCGATAACCAGCTTTAGGCGACAAAACAAGGGGCAATTGTATTGTTATTTTAGTAATATTTTATTGATGTTTGATTGCTTTAACAAAAAATCCCAAGTTTACGGTTCAGAAATGTGATTCCGAGCGATTTTCGTAATTTTTCGTAGCAGTTATATCATTTTTTATTTTAAGCGATATATTACTTTGTTTCTGTTGTGTGGTTCTAATGCATGTTCTTAGAGAATTTCAGTCACATGTTACGTACATGTAGCATTCATCTCATTAAAAACATTTATCATTTATTTCTCAGTTGTATGATATTATATACTATTCGTGTAGTAGGTGACACATATAGACATTGGCTGTATCAGAAATGTCATGCCAGTTTCTTGTCCCAAGCAAAACTCGATCTGAACTCAAATAATGGAATCAAGTTTTATTCATGCCTTAGTTTAACCATATCAAATATTTTCTTTTCTTATTTGCGATGTATTCATTCCAAAGAGACGATATGTAGATGGACGTTTAAAAAGGCTTCCCAAAGTGTATCAATATAAGTAAGTGCATTTTCCTGGAACTTTGTCTACAAAATATCTTCAGAAGTTGGTTCAATACGCCTCCACAGAGCAATGTCGTCGCATAATCAGACCGAAATTTCACCAGAATATACATACGATAATAATTAGGATGGAATTGAATCTGTTTATCCATTTTTTAAATTCGAAAAACCAATTTTCTGATACGCTGAGAAATTCTCGTACTAACGGTTTGCCTGATGAATATTCCTGTTGTGTTGGTCCTACTACGGAAACAGATGCGCAATCCGGTAAACACAGTTCTTGTTGCCATAGCAATATCGGACTCACTGGCAGGTCTCGTGACGTTGCCGTCCTACATTTCGGTATACAATAAGCCTTTGCCAAGCATTTTTGGAGCTGATGAAGGTAAAGGACACTTTGTAGCACTCACTCGTTCGACTTGTCAATTGTTTATGTTTCAAAATTGCTCATATCGCAATCCTTCAACACTGCATCGATTTGGTTGACGTTTTTCTTAGGCTTACAGCGATTTGCTTACGTCACAGTTCCATTGCAAGCTAGGACTATTTCTACAGTCCGTAAAACATATACATGTATATATTTTTGACTATATTTGCGCGTTCGCCAATCTTACATTTATTCCATTTTCTGGATGATAAAGCTTAATCTCTAACATGCAGGTGGAACCGAGAACTGGACAGGTGCGGCCATTACTGTCATTTTTACCTTTACACACTTGATCCCTACTGTGTCGTTGTCAGTATTTACCTTCATATTCATACGTAAACTGTTACAAGGGACGAAACAGGCAGCAGAGGACGTTACAAAAGGAGGGATTCATAGAAGTCAGCTTTGAGGAAGAGAGAGAATGACAGCCTTAGAACATCTAAGATAGTCACAGCTGTAAATGTCATGTTTCTTGTTCCTGAAGTGCCTAACAGTTTATCCATGCTGTTTTCCGTTATTTCATGACACACGGACGTTCAACTGAGTTTGGAGACCAACCGTATAGTTCAAGCTTCCTACGAAATGCTAACACTGCTCTCCTTTGGAACAAACTTTTTATCTATAATGTACTGAATGAAACGTTTGTGCTACATGTGCAGATGTGCTACCAAATGCAGTTTCCTAACAATTAGGAGGTTGAGTCGAAGGGAAAATACTCAAAGGCCAGAGTCAACACAATAACTTTGAGAAGGCAGGCCAAAGAATATTGTAGGCCTATGTACTTATAAATAGGCCATTTTAAGTTTCGATTTAAATTATCAATTTAGCAAACGTTGAAAATAAAGTTTAAAAACAAACAAAATGTGTTGTCTTTCCTGTTAAAATCCACCTTAAATTACGATCACAGTGGCTTTTATTAATTTAAAAAAAGATTTTCTAAAAAATCATATCTGCCAACTCATGTCATCATATTTGAATTTCGAACCTATATCCTGTATTATGTGTTCTCATAACATTTTTGGTTATATTTTTTGCCATGCAATAAGTAATAAACTATTGCGTATTTCATATTACATGTTTATATATGTATGTTTTATTTGAAAGATGTTACCAACATTTCCTCAGTGATTTAAGCACTGTATTGTAAAACCCCAGATCATGTTTAAATGATACATCACCGTCACCATCTTTATAACTATTAATATCACCCTTATTATCATCATCGTCGTCATCATTATCTTCTTCATCTAGACCATCAACATAATTTCTGCCATTACGTTTTCGCGTTACTAAGAATTATAAACAATTTCCAGTTTTTATTGATATTATACTTCAATACCATCTAATTGGTAGAACTATGCAGCAATGGCAGCAATTATTTTTACTGACAATTAATGGACATAAGACAAGTATACAAACTAAAAATTCTGAATCCTATGTCACTAAAAGAAATCAACAAGTGTTTAAATAGGGTTTGGTGACCATGTTTCTTGACAATAGTTTAAAGATTGTGATCGTCCATTTATAGCGATGAGGTGGAACTGCCATGTATTTGATGTTGTAGCTTTTTTGTAGATTAGGCACCCCTTTCTGCATAAGCATGCTATTTTTATTCATATGTTCCTAAAACATTCACTAAAAACGATTCTTTCTTTTCCTTTAACTTTGAATCTCCTTAAACAGATACAGGAAGTCTCAGTTATATTCCTTTTCATTTATATTTCTAAGAACTTCAAGGTTAAATATGGCGGCTCTCAACTTTGGATAGGATGCATATTCTCAGCCAGAAAGCTTTTTCTTGGGACGAGGGAACAGTAAAAAGTCAAAGATACCCCCTCCTCCGGTTCATTCCGTCCAGGTTGACTCTACTCTGAGGTAAATGTACAGCTTGCAGATTACTTATAGTGGAGTATTTCGTGTAAATTGGCATTTTACGTGGTCTTTCGAGGATGCAATTCACATATTGAATAATGAAATTAATATCAGGATACAGTAAGTTCATTGTTGTAGGGTAAATTTATTATGTTCAAGTACTGCTTTCGACTATCTCTCTTTTAGGCAGATATAGTGCCGCCACACTGCAGTATCATGTCGAAGACATGTGACATGGTATCGCACCCTGTCACATTATCCTGACACCAGGCTAACCAGTCCTTGGACCTGCGCCAAGCATGGAAGCTCCACCAGAATCATTTTTACAACTTTTGTATGTCACGAGTTATGTTGTAAGGCATATTTCAGCAACAGATTGGTTCAAGTATAACCTACTTTTATTTTATCACTAAAGAAAATACAAGTTTAAGTTTAACTTCGACATGATACTTCAGTGTGGCGGCACTATATCTGCCTAAAAGAGAGATAGTCGAAAGCAGTACTTGAACGTAATAAATTTACCCTACAACAATGAACTTACTGTATCCTGATATTAATTTCATTATTCAATATGTGATCGCATCCTTCAACGGCATCAGTGCTAATTTCTTTGATAATTCCTTTTGCTCTTTATTAAATTACTGGTTCGTTTTAATTTGGAAAATATGGCTTAATTTATTTTGAGTACAAATCTTACCATATACATTTGCATCTCAACATATACATGGTACTGGTTTTAACTTGAATATTCGTCTTAAATAAGATACTGGTCTGAACTTAAAATAGGGTTTGTTATATTTTTTGTATCATGCTTTGTCCCTAGACCATCTACATGTCCAGATTACGATTACATTTTAACATGACTAAGAATTGTTTACAGTTAGATAAACATCCATGGATTTCGACACATTGAGATTAAAAGGGAAGGGTTGGTACATGATTACAGTAGATTAACACAAGTGATTAAGATGTGACTTACCTATGTTTTGCACTATGGCGACCATCAGTCCACCGATCATCATAATTGAGAACGCGAAATTGGAGGCAAATTTTCGTCCGATTCTGAAATAATCAAGCAATACCAAGTAAACAGAGAGAGAGAGAGAGAATATTAAGTGATTTTTAATATTGTTACAGTGAAAATGACAGCATATTAACAAAATAAGAACACATCCTCGAGATACAAAGCCGACATGCAAATAATTTGAAGGTATAACTTTCGTTGTTTCTTTTGTGATGTTTTCGAAAGCTTTGAAAGTCACACAAACTGTTAACCGTTTTAATTTTTAAATCAACTAATCAAAATGGTGAAGAAAAAAATTGGAAAAAAAAAGTTAGTCTGTAACCAAAAGATCTGCTACCCAAAGGTACTTGTTTAAAAGACCGTTGTTTTTTCTAAGAAGAAAGACTCACACTTTCCTTATACCGAATCGATCCAGTCTTAAATATAGCCACTTTCCCCACCCTCTTAGGGGACCCGAAATTACTTAAAAAATATTACCCTTTTATACGGTATTATACCGCAGCAGCGACGTAACTCTATTCCTAATTGTTATTATGACAAACACCAAACTAATATATACGCATATGTTAAAGAAACTAACTTGTTCTGTAAAACCATGGATAGCAGTTTGGACGGTATGGAAGCTACGCTGAAGATAAAGAGGTTGAGGAATATGTCCCCGGAGAGACGTTTGATGCCGAAGTTGACACCGTATGCCACAAGACCCATGGTTAACCTGAAAAACAATAATCATGTTAGTATCCCGTGGCTCTACATTGGAGGGAGATACATGTAGTTGTTTTAGAACCGGAGTTCGTCTTCTCGAATGAGATTCGTAAAGTATTTTTTTATATACGAGATGTGTCCCGATAGATTTGGAAACAGATTCAATCATTCTTGACATTTTTGGGGTTGGACCAGTACTTTGTGCATAGCCTTTCGATCCCCAGTCCTGTACCCAACCACTGGACCACGTGCGTCATCTGGTCTGTTTATCATGTGCCATAAATAGGCAATACAAACATACATCTGAGCTTATCATTATTACAGAAGTGTTTAAAGGTGCTGAGAGAGAGAGAGAGAGAGAGAGAGAGAGAGAGAGAGAGTAATAACCGTTTTCAAATATTAACCATGAAAAATCAATGACAGCATGTTAAAGTTAAAGTACGGCCTCAGTTTCTATTTCTTTAATTGAAGTGTGTTTATGCATTGAGTAAGAACTTCTCCCTGTGCTATTCTTTTATTCAAAAGGTTTATTTACAGCAAGAAAGGTCACTCTTATACAGGAAAACAGTTCTACCGTTTGGACACGTCTATAAATCTTTTTTCTCTTTAATAGATCCTGGAATAAAAAGCACACATATTTAGTGACATGGCACACTGAACCTTATAATAAAAGACTAAAACTTACCTGATTTCTAATGGACACTCTGATGGCCCATATATGTACCTCCCTATTCACACTTCAAACAGGACTGAACATTAAAACTGACAAAAGACGTCAAGCAACTACTGTCAATTCAAATACATCAAATTTAAATGGTATTACTGCTTTCACGTTTAAGGTTAATAATCTCCACTTTGAATACACTCTGCATCTATTACTTTTTTTTCAAATTTACATCCTCTTACTTGGTACTTGTGATTTCGTTAGTTCGACTCCTGTTACCGAATCGGGTTCATTATGCCGTTAGTACGATCCCCGGCCTAACCTTTACAAAAGGGGTAATTACAGCTCCCTGTGTAACTTTAATCATGTAAGAAAACTAAGAATGTTAATGACCTAATGACATGTAGTCAGAATAATGGAACTTGGAGTGGTATCATGCCATTTGTGTACAGAGCAATGTGGCATCAGTTTCTTTTAGAAAATAAATCACCAAAAAGACTTAACGTTTTATTCAGTATACTGAATTGAATGTTGAATTCTGTCCAACTGTTTTCATACTTGTAGCTGTTAACGTTATCAAGTTGTCAACTGAGAACGGGGGTATATCGGCTATCTAGCGGGTTCGATAAACTGAGTTACCCTAGTGCACATCATTAGGCATAAAATGCCCCCGACAGTAATGAAATTGTTAATTAAAAATGAAAATGTCTTAAGAGGGGAAATGCACAATGAACGTGAGTAAAAGTATCAGTTTGTTTGTTTGTTGGGTTTAACGTCCCACCGACAGTAATTTCGAGACGATGTCTACTTGAGACAGATATAGTGCTGCTACACTGCAGTATCACGCAGTAGATGTTTGGCATGATACCACACACAGTCACATTATCCTGACACCGGGCCAACCAGTCCTGCAACTACCCTTATATGCTGAGCACCAAGCGAGGGAGCTATAACAGTACCATTTTTTACGACTTTGGTATGTCGCGGTTAGTAACAAAATTTAGAAGTTATTTGTGATGCAGCAAGATAATATATACTGGTGTAATGATGAATATGCTACTAATATATAACTGATACTAGATATGCTAGCTGAGAAACTGGTGATAACAATGCTGATGTCAAGGATGATGATGATGATGAAGATGATGATGATGGAATTGTACATACCAGCAAACGAGGAGAGGTAGTGTCAGCTTCAGTAGTGACATATCCCTGAACAGATTCACGAAGGAGAACTTCGACGTTTCCTTCACTTGCAGTGTCTCTATTGTCCTACGGAGGCGCTCAAAATCCGGCTTGGGTTCCCTGTTCCAGCGGGCAACGTTGTTAACGACGTCGCGAGCATCGCCAAAACGGTCCACTGACAGCAGCCAGCGGAAACTCTCCGGGATAAAACTATGGTAAAAATTCAACAACACATCTTAGGTATCCTTGTCATGAAATTGATGATTATACCTTATTTGTATAAATAATTCTTAATTCAGTGTGACGTCATCCGATCCATATAATGCTATATTAACCGGCACTGCAGGACGATATACATAGGATCTGATATGAATTGTTATTTCATATTTAATTTACTAAACGAGTTCATGAAAATATAAATAAGTGAGCCTCTGGCGAGTGATGTTATTCGACCTATAGGTTATATGTAACATAATACGTGATAAGTATACGAAACCGGAAACAGATGCTGAAGTATATTTTCGTATGATAAAGTAATAATTCGTTCACAGTCCATTCAAGCATTTTTTCCCGTTGTTGTTGATGTTATAGTCACAATTTACCGGAGACCATATGATAATGGAATTGACATGAACTGTCATTTCATATCAATTTTACTAAAAGTTATTTGCCAGAGGCTCGCTTAACATTTTCTTGAATCCGTTTAGTAAAATTTGGTTCGAAATAACAATTAATGTTATATCCTATACACATATTGTCCGGCACTGAGTGAGATATGCCATGTGGACCGGATGACGTCATCGCTTAGCATTTTTGATGATAAGTAGATTTCACGCACACTAGCAGAAAACTTAATAGGCGTAATTTACAGTTTCCGGATGTTTTGAGTGAAATTTCAAATGTCAGCAAAACCATGCTTAAGAAAGTTTCAGCGGATGGTTTGATTTTGGAAAAAAAATCTTTAGGAAATTCTTCTTTGTTTTAAGAAGATCGTTTAAGGGAAATCGAAATTTTAATATTCATATGCTTAAAAGCCTATTAAAGTATATTTGCCAAATTTGAGGGTCCTAAAAGACAAATTAAGTATTTTTTCTAAAAATTTTTTAAAACAAATATGATGAGGCATATATTTTTACATTTCAAAAGCTTCTATAATAGTAGATTGAATTTGAAAAAAACAACAAAAAAACAAAACAAAAAAAAACACAGTAAATCTGTCCGTTGAAATTCGTTTCATTAAGAAAAAAAAATTTAGTCCTAGGATAAGGGGATATTTTATGCTCGTTTGGTATTTCCAGGCATGTTTGACAGTATATTCCCTTGTAACTTATAATACATTATAAAAATATTTTCCAGCTGGCTTGTGGTAGGTCCGTGGTTTTACCCGGATGTTTCCGTGCATTCGGGGTCTTCCTTCACCTGTAATTAGCTGGACGTCGCTATATGACTGAAATACTGTCAAGGCGACAGTAAACTCAAATAGTCAAGTCGAAAATATTTTGGAAATCCATATTTGTATTAATTTTACCTGTGAAAGATCATTTTGAAAATATCATTTTAATATGTTTTTTAAGTATATAGAAATGAAACATTTCAACAAAATTTAGCAAATAGTGATGTACTACTACTATACGCTAAGTCTCTAAAACGGGCATGGTGATTGTCAGAATTTTAATTTGTATATCTTATAGCCTAAAGCACTTATATGCAAAATCAGCTTCGCTTCAACCCATATGCCCTCTTCAGCTTGACTAACCAGTCCATAAACATGCATATCGCTCTCGATAACGTGTAATATTTGTTAAATTTTAGCATGTTCTCTTTTCTCGCATTTTGCTTTTTCAAAAACGAAACTTCATGATAAAAAGTAGGTAGATTATTGTCTGATATGGGAATGCTACTTTGTGACTTAAAAACATCACATTCTTAGATGAGCGACATGGTTCAGGAAAAACGGTACGTGATTGTGGATCAGAAGGTTGCAGATCTGAATACCGGTTGTATGCACAGGTTGTATGCACTGTTGTTTTCCATAAACTCATTTCGTTTACCTTGTAAATTGGTTTTAATAATGAAAATTATATTATTCTAACTTAGAAGTTCTATTCTAACATAGAAAGTGTAAGCAATATCGCTTTCTGTCCAATTATTGTTGAATGTATAAGATGAACGACTCACAGCCAGGTGGCACAGAAGACCAGGCCCATCAACGCCATACAGAGAGTCAGATGCTGCCAGTCACGGAGGAGGAAAGCCGCTAGGGCGAAGAGGGCTGACTCTAAGGCCCAGGATGGGAAGGAGATGACGATAGCACGCCAGCCGGACAGAAGGAACTCGGACTGCAACGTACAGTAGATGGACAGAAAGAAGGCCGACGCGATACCTTGGCAAGAAAGAAAAAAAAAATCATTAGCAACGATAACCTGTGTCGTAATGTTACATCAAAAGCTGTTGCAACGATGATTTTATTTATTTTCGCTATTTACGCGAGGTCGTTACATTATTCTTGTTTATGTATAATTGAAAATGAGTAAATATTTAATTTGTGAACTTCTAAAACATAGTGTAATCAACCATATGCTGCTTACCGATGAAAAATCGCGCTATAGCGTACATGGTCCAGCCGGTAGCGAAGTAACACACGAGATGGAAGACGCCCAGGATCCCCATGGAGGCAACGAAGGGAATTTTTCTGCCGATCCTGTCCCCCAGGGGCCCTACTACGATGCTGCCCACACACATGCCGACCATTTGAACTGACGTCACGGTGGCCGTGACCCAGGACAGGTCACACACAAGGTCGAACTGAAATGAGCAAAAGAACGTTGTCTAACTTGTCTGAAATGGCCAGACAATGGAATTAGTTGTGATGAAAGTTTCATTGCTTGCTTTGAATGAAAAGTTGATCGGTCAGTACTGGTTGGTTTGATGCTGCGTTTGTACTGTAAACCAGGAAACTTTCGCGTCAAGAAGCTTTCGCGTTTTTATGCGTCCAGGCATATTCGCGGCGTAATACTTTCACGGATTTGAGCAGACCGCGAAACCCGCGAAACAATACACACTACAAACCAAATTTATTCATTGAATAGTATGACACGGTATTCCAATACACTTAACGGTTATTTTTCTGGTCAGTGGTCATGTCAGTGTATATGAGTGACCAGTTTTTAATTAATAGTTTGAGTAGTTTTTAGTTGTGTGTGACGTGTGACGTGTGTGTGACGTCAGTCACACCAACTATAGTACTACGTTTTCAACTCCCGTTCTCCTAGATTTAAAACCGGATAACCTTTCTATAGTGTAAATATGATCGAGCAATTGTATATATCTCTATAACATAAGTATACTAGAATGTAGCAAAATGCTGAAAATCAATGCTGTGTCAAAAATAAACACAGTCGAACCCCAGTTACTCCACCACCTCTCATTCAAATACCCGGCGTCATTCGAAACACTTCGTTGGTCCCAATAACTCTCCTTCTTATTTCTATATAAAATATCTGGGTTATTCAAATTTGTGCCATTCGAATACCTTCGAATGGCCTCATCCGAAAAGATATTTCGGCCCGTGCCAATAAAATCGTAAAAGTTTCGCACCTCCTTTTCCGAAGTCGCTGACGAACATTAATTACCGGCGACATTTTGAAAACAAACAATGGAAAGGCGCAAACGTCAATTAATTACCGAAATGGGTGGGAGACGGCCGCTTACAGTTTGCATAAGTTGTTAATTGATTGGATGTTTGTGCAGTTCAATCATAAAGATAAAGGTGATGATTGATGATTTTTAGGTATGCGAAACGTATTTCGGATACGCTTGGAAAGGAAGAATTAAACAAGTGTAACAAGCAGACCACGATTACATCCTTTTTTAAATGAACATTTCGAGAGGATGTTGATATCACGTTGATACATGTAGTTTCTTGTGATTTAGTCAGACCTGATGAATGGATGCATGCATTTATTATGTATAATTTATGCAGAAATATATGAATGGTGTTAATTAAATATCAAATATCCATTGCTGTTTTCAAGACGACGTTGATATTGGATACGTGTAGTCGCATGTGATTAAGTCACACCTGATAAATGTATGCATGTATCTTTGTTATTGACGTATGCATTTATTATATATGCATCGATATCATTTATGTATAAAAAGATGAAATTTAATTATCTATAGTCGTTTTCATTAACGTTCCTTAATCAAAATAACATATTTTGATATAAAATACATTATATATTACGTTTACTGCATGAAAAAGCATGGCTGGGATGGACTTTTGTTCCAACGTCGACGTGATTTGGTTTTTCGAATACATGCCTTACTCGAAATAAAACGCCGATCCCCAGGACTTCGAATAACCGGGATTCGACTGTACTTAGTAATACAGGCTACAAAAATCATTCTTTAGATTGCCTCTCTAAGTCTGCCAACTCATCCAAGTTTTTAACATATCGCCATATTTCCATGCAGTTTATAGAATGACACAACATCTGTTATTGCACGCAATGCATCCTCCAGTGAATATTCAACTTTATTTAACTGTTTTTCATACTGTTCACTGTCCAACTCTTCTTCTTCGACGATGTTTTTTTTTTAATCGGTTGATATTATTCGTAAATGCCGATTTTGTTCTCGACTTTCGTATTTTCAGGTCTGCTAACTCAGGTCGAGTTGCATGTTTTACAACACCTTTCTTTTTCTGACATCATTTACAATAATACTGTAAAACCTCGCTCTGCGGATACACTATGAAAACAACTCTATAATCGATTTAAGCTTTACTTATTTCAATCTGTTTTCGACTGTGTCAATATGGTTACATGAGAATAACACAGGAAAGGCACCAGAAACCAAAGATGAAAATGTGAGTAATGACATGTTCCGACAGTTAAAGAGAGTCATAATCCTAATATTTACTGGCATAAAGAGACACTATGAATTTTGCAAGTCAGTTTTTATGGCATGTGTTGATGGGACATATTTATGTGCTGATTTTAAGTTGTTTTTTTTCAGTTGAGACAATACCTTGGAAGTGATGCATATAAGTTGATAGATGGGTTAGGACATTCTGCAGCAGCATATGAAGCCGCAAAAGAGAGGCAAAAGATAAAAGTATGGTGGAAGTCGTCGCCACATGGCCATCTACTTAGATGAATTGGACAATTTCCCAATAATTCGGGATGAAACTGCAAAAATGACAGAAGTTTATCATCGATGGCTGAATGAATCTGGAAAGACATAGTATGTAGAAACACTGAGATAATGGTTACTTCAAGAAGCTGAATACAGGTATGTTATTCATGACGGGGTAAAACACAAAAACTTCGAGAAGCAAAGAACAAGCCATATATGGCATAAATATGCTAATTATAAGAAATATAGCAACAACAAGAGTGTAAAAAATGATAATCATGGAGTCTGGGCTTGTGCTGTATTCAAGACAATGACTGATAAAGAAAGGTGGGAGAAGGCAAAGTCTGAATAATTGTGTTTTTTTCGGTGTCTGATGGGACAAATCATATTGGTAATCACTGTTTAAGAGGAAGAATCTGTGGAATAGATGGTTGCAAGAAAATTCATCACATATTGTTACACACCACCAACAGTACAGAATTACTGAAAAATGAACTAGCAAGATGTCAAATGCCTTCGCATCAACAATCAGCAGAACATGTGCACACTACTTTCAGTCCTCGCAAGCGCATTGCACTCCGAACCGTTCCAGCGATTCAAAAGCAAACAATAGAAAAGTGAAAATTAATGCTTTGCTTGATGATGCATATATAAAAACCTACCTTGGTTTAAGGTCAAAAACAGAAAATGGTTCAGTCAATGTTTTGAATGAGAAATGTGAAATATTTGAAACAATGCCAGTAACAGTAAGGAATAGAAACTGGTAGTGTAAACATGAACATTGAAGCCCACACCACGGAACATGTCACTGGAAGTTTGAAAACAGTCAAATGGAATGAGCATTCAGACGAATATCCTCATCTAAGGGATATACAGTTTCCCCATCTGAAAAGTAAAGAAAAAAGTTAACTTATTGATTGGAATGGACTATTTAGATTTGCACACGGCTATTTTGGAAGCCAAAGGGTAGCAAGGGGAGCCTTTAGCTAGGTTAACACCATGGGGATGGAAATTGTGTGAAAAATATCAAAGCACAGGAAGACCAGAGCAGTACTTTACACACATATTTTATAAATGACACTGAGTTGAATAAATCTATACGGCACTTTTTTGGAAAACTGAAGACAATAGTACTGACGTGAACAATATGACAAACACTGATGAGAATGTGATGAATGAAATAAACAAAACAGTGAAATATGAAGACGACAGGTATGATATTGGTGTACCCTGGAAGAAAAGTAGATTGATAAAGGGTATATTTATAAAGTTGAAGACCAAGATGGCCCTTAAGACGCCCATCTGAGAAAAACTGCCTTCATTGCCTGTTCAAGTTACTAAATTATAGCATAGTTGTACTGAATACATAATCCATGAGACCATTTCAATTCCACAAACTGAGGAGTACCTGTGGTCAATTTTGAAGTCAAACTAACTGAGAGATTATGGCTATAAACATTGTCAATAAAACTTCAAAATGATTGCTTAAGAAATGAAGATGCTAAAGTGTAAACTGTGAAATCTGGCATTTTTATTAATTTGAGCAATAACTCCAGACTTATTATCCGATATCAGCCATAATCGAACTTGGCCTAGAGGTTTTAGCTATTAATATTTTCAGAGATTTTGAAAATGATTCCTTAAGAAATGAAGATGCTAGAGTGCAAACAAAGTTAAAACATTGAAGGGCATAACTCCTGATGTAACTGGCCGATATCAGCCATAATCAGTTTTTGTCCTAGAGATTATGGCTATAAAAATGTCACAAGTTTTAAAATGATTGCTTCAGAAAAAAAGAGAAATCTTGCATTTTTTAAATATTAAAAGGGGCATAACTCCTGTTCTTTATGGCCGATATCAGCCATTATCTCACTTGGGCAAATGAATAGGACTATAAACATTGTCATAGAGTTTGAAGATGTTTGCTTAAGAAATGAAGATGTCTGAGTGTAAACAAAGTAAACATTGGCATTTTTTAATGTAAAAAGGGGAATACTCCTGTTTTATTGGCCGATATCAACCATAAACGAACTTGGCCGAGAGATTATAGCTAAAATCATTGTAATAAATTTTGAAAATGATTACTTAAGAAATGAAGATGTTAGAGTGCAAACAAAGTGGAAATCTGGCATTTTTTTTTTTTAAATATTGATAGGGGCATAACTCCTGACCTAATAGGCGATATCAGCCATAATCGAACTTGGCTAAGAGATTATGGTAATAAACATTGTCATAAAATTTGAAGATGATTGCTTAAGAAATGAAGATGCTAGAGTGCAAACGGATAGACGGACGACGGACAATCATAGATACAAATAGCTCATCTCAAAACATGTGCTCAGGTGAGCTAAAAAGGGGGAATGGTTCTAGGCATACATCCAGTCACTCGACTTGATAAAAGCACTACAAAGGTCAGGGTTGTATTTGACGCGTCCGTGAGATCTGAGGGCATGTAACTTAATGACACAATTCATCAGGGGCTAAAACTGCGAGTAGGCTTTGTCCAAGGTACTGTTACGCTTTTGTAAATAACCTACTCTGTTGCAGTGATACTTTATTATGTGATATCCAAGAGATGCATCTGCAGATCAAAATCCAAGAAGAAGAGAGACAGTGTTTCTGCTTTCTATGGCGTGATATCACATATGATGAGCCGGTGAAATATAAGTTTAACATATTGGTTTTTGGGGTCAATGTCTCACCATTCCTGGCAGAGTACTTATCACATAAAAATGCCCAAAATATATAAAACAGAGTTTCCCCTTGGCAACAGAGACGGTCTTAAAATCAACCTATATGGATGGAAGTATGGACTCCGTGGAAGATATTAAACTAGGAGTTGAGCTTTATCATCAACTGTCACTACTTTAAAAAAGGGCAGGAATGCATGCTCGTAAGTGGTTGTCAAACTCAAAGTCGGTATGTGAAGAAATGCCATTGAAAGAAGATAGAGCATTTGAACTAGATTTGAGCCAAAGTGACCTACCAGTAGTAAAAACATTAGGGCCGACATGGGATGCTAAAGAACATCCTTTCATGATTAAAGCCAGTATTACAGATTATGACATTAAGTTCACAAAAACAACAATTTTAGTAAGATATCCAGTCTTTTTTTATCCACTTGGGTTCATGACACCATATAAAGTAAGGACAAAAATGCTTAGCATGATGTATGGCTTAGTGGAAAAGATTGGGACGTTGGGCTGTCTGATGAATTACAGAACAACGCAAAGCAGTGATATAATGTACTTAAGAACTTGGAGACAATTAATGTGGCAGCCAACCGATGTTACTAGTACCATATTACACGTTTTGTAGACGCGTCAAGCACAACATATGGTGCAGTGGTCTAAATGTATTGTAATGGATCCGGGGTCAAAGTAGAGTTGACAATTAAAACATTTGTGGCACATCGAGTTGGCGATATTCAGAGTAAAACAGATCGTGAACAGTGGCAACATGTCTCCCGAGGGTCATCAATAGCAGAGCTAACAGAATGTAGTTTATGGTGGCAAATGAAAACAAGTGTCATATGATGGCCTTCAAATAATAGCAATTGTGATATGTTGGCCTCGAATAAAAGCATATGACATATATTTGCCTTCAAATCATCACTACTTAATAAAGATCGTCTATCAGATTACATGGTATTGAAAAATATTATCGCAGTGTATACCTACAATAGATTGTATTCATATGTATATGTATGAAAATATATTTTACACATTAAACATAAATGGCTTATTAAAGTACCATACAAAACATGTACTGCTTTGTAGTCTCACACAACTTATTGTTCCTGAACAAGAGACCGAAATAAAAGTTTTGAAGACAGGTATTCAAAAAATTCAGGCTAGCCATCTAGTTAACCATAATTATTTTAAAGTGGAACATATGGTGCAATAGCCTACAACTTTAAATAGAAAATGCAGTTGACAGTTAAAGGAGCACTATCTGTGCACCCGTAAATCTTTAAATTTGTGTCTAGCTTAGTTTTCAAATCATGTGATTGTTTAACGTCTTTCAGATAGTATTTCAATGATTGAAGATATTGTTTACATGAGACAGAGCGCTGTCACATTGCAGAATAACGCTGTTGACACGTGGTACATGATATCTTTAATATTTGCGAAGAACCTTGTTCGGTACAATTATTATTTTGACAATGGTATTGCCAAGTTAATTGTCTTCCAACTGAATTCATTGAATCCAGTGATCTGTTCAGGAGGGGTGAGATTAATGTCATATAGCGACTCAAATATATACGGTGGCATAGAGGTGACATGCACTACTCTTTTTTATGTCCAAGGAACGAGATAATAAGTCGAGGGAACGAGATAATAAGTCGAGGGAACGAGTTAATTATCTCGAGGGAACGAGTTAGTCAACCAATCAAATATTGCAATCAAAAGTCCGTATGTTGAGTCAGTGTTTATTTGTTTAAATAATGGGATTAGCGGTCAATCGACTATATTTATGTAACTGAGACAACCTCCAGACTAACTGAATACGTTCAGAATTAAATCCTTAACTGTTTTGATATCACTTAAAATTTCTCCTTTCCAAATCAAACGAGTACATCAATTTATGTGATTAGCTTTACGGAAACGGACGCGTCCTGTGTGTTCAGCATAACATAATTTGGCGATTAGAAAGTCTTTCTCGTAAATATATAACAATATGATCGTCTCTGAATATCATGAATGACAATTGTAACAAGTAATATGATTGGTTGACTAACTCGTTCCCTCGAATTATTATCTCGTTCCCTCGACTTATTATCTCGTTCCCTCGAGATAATAAGTCGTTCCCTCGAGATAATTAACTCGTTCCCTCGAATTATTATCTCGTTCAGTCGACTTATTATCTCGTTCCCTCGATTTATTATCTCGACATAAAGAGAAGTGCGTGTCACCTCTATGTCACCGTATATATACCATACAGAAAATAATTATATCCCACCATGCACATACCTATATATTGTACTACAATGGCGACTTGGTGGTAAGAGCACAACGTAGTATCACTTGGCCCATCACCGCTTTGGGTTCGAGTTCCAACGTGTCATTCAGATTATTTCATGTGGAGAAGCCTTCCATCTGATTTCGGTAGGTCAGTGGTTGTTCCCAATGTTTCCCATCTTCATCCATCTGTTATCAGCTGGACGTCGCTATTTGTCGCAGCGACGTCAAACTCCAAAACACTAAGTTTTCCTTTTAAGTAGACTTTTTTAATCTAGCAAGCCATTTCGGAGTTGCATATTTAAGATCCTTACCATTTTGTGCTAAAAGCCTGGATAATGCCTTTATAAGAGTTTGATCCCAAGTCGGTCCGAGGTTGAATGTGTGCTATTACTCTTAGTTTAGTCACTAACATAACTCAAACACTATTTGGAGATATCTTATACTGTCCGCTACTCCTTTCAGAACTTTGATTTTCGAGAAATCCACAGCCGTTGTTGCACCTTTGCTTGCTTTACGGTATTCTTGGTAGCCTCTATAGTTATGGGAATTATAGGTAACAATTATCTGGTCTACTCGATTTGGAGTCAGGAATTATGTTAGTTGAGTCAATGAAAATACTGTCCTCAACTTTACTGTTGATAGACAGGATGTCAGAATCTGAATCTCTAGTAAATACAGAATCCAAGAAGTCTTTTAAAATGTCTGCTTTGTCTTTATCGCCTGTGTTAACGTTTCCATTACGGTCAATTGGGTTTTGGGGTACTTAGGGGTCCTACCACGAAAAATCATGCAAATGGGGATCTTTCGTCCCACCAACAGTACATCAGGCAATGAAAATGAGAATATTTATTAGCGATTTCGCTTCCCATCCATTCTTTTTAACATAATTAAAATTCATTCTTTGATTAAACCAAATTTTTAAAGATCGAACGAAAATCATGTAAATGTACAGTACTACTTTTGTGTAAAGGTTAAACTCATATCGACTGGTTGTTTATGATATGTTAAACGCGACCAATAACATGAACTGGTAACGTCACTAGGGCAGAAAAATATGCGGAGGTACGAGACCAGAAATCGAACAAAATATTGAGGTTCGAAGAGTTTTAACACTACGGAGTCGATTTCAGTATTAGGTGCGACTCTTGTTTCGTCATGGTAGTATAATCCGCATCTGAACTCCAAACATGTGAACTCAAACTTTTATTAGACTTGTTCAAATCTTTTT
>CM037786.1:49790796-49819522 GCA_021229015.1 Solen grandis | reverse complement strand
TTTTTCTATTTTTTTTTATAAAATAGAGGGATAGAAAGTTGCAATTTGGACAGTTTAAATCTATTAGTCATCTTCTATATATACTATATAAAGCAGATGCTGCAGAAAGTCCTATCATTCGTTTAAACGAATGACATCTAGTTATTATTATTAGGACTTTCTGCCTAAAGCAGAAAGTCCTATTGGGTTTGTTCTGTTTATTATTATTATTATTATTATTATTATTCTTTTCTTCCTCACGGATTTTCATATGTTGCAATCGTCCTAGGAGAATGAAATTTCGATGGCATATTATTCATATGCGTAATTAAAAATTCTATAATTTTCAAATGCCTATGACGTCATTATGACGTCACACTTGGCAAATTGCTACAAAAGTTTGTACGCGGTCCAGAGCGATAATTAATAAACCGATTTTTATCAAATTTTCACAGAATGTGTATATTACGTTCTAGTTGTGCATCTCGGTGTCCGTTTTTCAAAATTCGAAAAGCACAAGGTTCTATGGCGAATGCAAGATTCAAACCAAGGACGTCAAATTGATAAATGCTCATAAAATCGTCCCTAAATGAGACAGAAGGTTGTTATTTTGTCAGTATATAGATCTCCGATAGTTTAAAATATTTTGTGAAAATAGACGTCTTGTGACGTCATATGACGTCATCAAATTCCTAATTTTTAAACACATAATTATATATGTTAATATGGTCCAAGGACAATGAAATTTTGATGTCTTAT
This sequence comes from Solen grandis, assembly GCA_021229015.1. NCBI lineage: Eukaryota > Metazoa > Mollusca > Bivalvia > Adapedonta > Solenidae > Solen > Solen grandis. The sequence goes on along the minus strand of CM037786.1, from coordinate 49,818,784 downwards.
TCTCCAAGAGATGTTATTTTGATTTCTATGATTTTCATATAGCTATGACGTCATATGACGTCACACGTGAAATGGTCCAGAGCCATTATTAATGAACCGATTTTCATCAAAGTTTCACAGAATGTGTATATTAAGTTCTAGTTGTGCATCCTGGTGTCCGTTTTTCAAAATTCGAAAAGTCCAAGCATCTATGGCGGATCCAAGATTCGAACCAAGGTCGTAAATTTTCAAATTCTTATAAAATCGGTCCTATTTGAGATAGAAAGATATATTAGGTCAGTATATAGGGTCCGTTTTTCAAAATTCGAAAAGTCCAAGCATCTATGGCGGATCCAAGATTATATGATAATGAATTTCTAATACTAACAAGATTAATTTCTATATCTTGAAATTTTCGAAGGGCAATGAAAAATTTAATGCCGCATGCTTCAGATGCTGAAATTTCGATTTCAAAGATTTTCAGAAGCCTATGACGTCATATGACGTCACATTTTGAAATTGACTACGAAAGTTTGTACACGGTCCAGAGCCATTATTAATGGGCCGATTTTCATCAAATTTTTTCACAGAATTGTATATTAACGTTCTTATTGTGTATACCGGTGTCCGTTTTTCAAAATTCGAAAAGTCCAAAGCAATATATGGCGGATCCAAGATTCGAACCAATGACGTCAATATTTAAATGCTTATAAAAACTGTCCTATTTGAGATAGAAAGTTAAATTTTGTCAGTTAGTAGGTCTCTGGTGTCTTAACAATTATGTGAAAATAAACTCATATGAGTCACGTGACGTCATTGTTTATTATTATTATTCTTTCCTTCCTTCCTAACTAAACGCTTATTTTAATATTTTTGCAATAGGCTTAGGACGATGAAATTTTTATGGGTTATTAGCACGTGAGGAAATTTTGATTTCCCCCCTACTGCATATATGTAGCCATATCTCAATAAATATCGATTTTTGTAAATATATGTATGAATAAGAATAATAGCTGAATAATTGGACGTTTCCCAAAAGATATTTAGTTTATTAAAATTGGTTTACGCAATAAAAAGTTATAAGCAAAAAAACTAAATGAAATGAAGCAAATTTTGCTGATAATATGCTGTTTTCTTGAGGTTTAACAGTCAATATCTCAGAAACGACTGAAGATAATTTTTAAACATTATGCGTATAAAATGTAGCATTTTTAAGAGCTTTCTAACGGTACCAAGTTTATTGAAATTGGACTTCATATAAGAAAGTTACATGGAAAATAAGATATTCATAATCATGCATCATAAAAATATGGAAAAGGTCACGCGCAGGGGTCACCAAGCTTAAATACTTGCGCAACGACTTAAAAAAAAAAAATATATATATATATATCAAATTGCAATTGATGGGCTATATCTTGATTTTTTTTGTTGTTGTTGTTGTTGTTGTCGAATGTTGACTTTTTCCAAAATAAGTATTGAAGTTAATACATGTACAAGGGCACAAGACAAAAATCCGTATTTGCAACACTATGTAGCTAGCGAGCAGTTTGCAAGCCTTGAAAAATTCACCACGCAGCCCCACATTTTTAGACCATCTAAAAACTGTATTGTTATGCTAACGATATTCATATTGCATCATTTTGTAGGCTGGGATGTTACCTTTCAAAATATAAACCATATTGGGAAATTCCAAAAATTTAGGGGAAAAAACTACGGAAGCCCAAACACGCCAAAATCGCAAAAATAACGATTAACTACGTTACGGTTCGAAAGGAATACCCACTATACAAATATTCAATTCTTTCCTAATGAGGCTAAAATTAAACAAGTTACAAACTGACGGATAATGAAATTTCTATTGTAGAAAGTTAGAAACTTTAAAATTTGAACAGATTTTGCAGAAAGTCCTATCATTCTTAAACAAAGACAACAAATTATTAAATTTTTATTTTTTATTATTATTATTATTCTTTTTCTTCCTCAAGGATTTTCAATGTTGCAATCTTCCTAGGAAATGAAATTTCGATGCATATTTTTCATAGCGAATTAAAAGATTTTTCAAATAATTTTTCAAAAGCCTATGACGTCATTAGGGCGTCACATTTCAATTGCAAAAAAATTTTACGCGGTCCAACGAAAATTAATAAACCGATTTTTTTATCAAATTTTCACAGAATGTTATTTTATTTCTAGTTGTGCATCTCGTTCCGTTTTTCAAAATTCGAAAAGCCCAAGTTCTATCCAAAGCAAGATTCAAACCAAGACGTCAAATGGATAAATGCTCAAAAATCGTCCCTAAATGAGAGAGAAGGTTGATATTTTTGTCAGTAATAGACTCCGATAGATTTAAATAATTTGTGAAAATGGACTCTTGTATGTCCATATCGTCTTAAATTTCTAATATTTAAAACAAATTTTAAAATGTTAATATGGTCCAAAAGGGCATTGAAATTTTGATGCCTTTTTCTCCAAGAGATGGTTTTTTGAATTTCTATGATTTATATAACTCTATGACGTCATATGCCCTCACACTTTAAAAAAACCCACCAAGTTTGACCCGGGCCAGAGGCCATTATTAATGAACCGGGTTTTTTCAAAAAATTTTCACAGAATGTGTATATTAATTCTAGTTTGGGCAACCCGGGCCGTTTTTCCCCAAAATTCAAAAATCCAAGGGGTTTCTAAGCGATTCCAAGATTCGAACCAAGGTCGCAATTTTTCAAATTCTTATAAAACGGTCCATTTGAGATAGAAAGATGATATTGGGTCAGAAAATATAGTCTCTGGGATTTTAAAAAATTTGTGAAAATAAATGTCATTGACTCATGGACTCTTAAGTGAAAAATGAATTTTCTAATTCTAACAAGATTTTTTTCTATATATTAAAAATTTCGAAGGGCAATAACATTTAATGCCGCAGCTTCAGAGGGCTGAAATTTCATTTCAATGATTTCAGAAGTCTATGACTCATATACGTCACATTTGAAATTGACAAAAAAAAAAAAAGGTTTTTACACGGTTCCAAGCCATTATTAATGGGCCGAATTTTTATCAAATTTTCACAGAATGTGTAATTAATTTTCTTATTGTGAAATACCGGTGTCCTTTTTTCAAAATTTCGAAAAGTCCATGGTTCTATAGCGAATTCAAATTCGAACCAAGGCCCGTAAATTTTTAAATGCTTATAAAAACTGTCCTTTTTGAGATAGAAAGTTTGAAATTTTTGTCAGTTAGAAGGTCCTTTGCTTAACAATTATGTGAAAATAAACTCCAAATAAACGTCAGTGACCCCCATTTGTTTTATTTTATATTCTTTTCTTCTTTCTATCTCAATAAATATCGATTTTGTAAAAAAATTATAATAAGAATTATAGCTAAATAATTGACGTTTCCAGAAAAAATTTTTTTTATAAAATTGGTTTACCAATACAAATTAAAGCAAAAAAAACTAAATAAATAAGCTAATTTTGCGGATAATAGCTGTTTTTTTTGGGTTTAACAGTCAATATCTCAGAAACACTGAAGAAAAATTCATACTTTTATACTATAAAATGTACAAATTTTAAAGAGTTTTTCTAACGGTACCAAGTTTTAATTGAAATTGGACTTCATATAAGAAAGTTAATTGGGAAAATAAGATTTTTCAAATAAATGCATAATAAAAAAAAGAAAAGGTCACGCCAGGGTCACCAAGCTTAAATACTTTGCGCAACGCCCTTAAAAAAAAAAGAAAAAAAAAAAAAAGAAAAATATCAAATTGCAATTGATGGGTTTAAATTGATTTTTAATTGTTTTTTGTTTTTTTTTGTGTTTTTGTTTTTTTGTCGAATTTGACTTTTCCAAAATAAAAACATTGAAGTTTAATACATGTACAACGGCAAAAAGACAAAAAACCCGTATTCAACACTATGTAGCTAGCAGCATTTCAACCTTGAAAAATTCACACCAGCCCCACATTTTAGACCATCTAAAAACTGCATTGTTAGCTAACGAAAATTAAATATTGCATCATTTGTAGGCTGGGAGGGTTTACCTTTCAAAAACCCACCTAGTTCGAAATTCCGGGAAAATTTATGGCAAAAACTACGGAACCCAAACACGCCAAAATCGCTAAAAAACATTAACAACTTACAGGTGTCAAAAGGATAAGCACATACAAAATTCAATACTTTCCCCCCCTAATTGGCTAAAATTAAACAAGGTTACAACGGACTGGAGGATGAAATTTATTGTGATAAAGTTAAAACTTACATTTGAACACTGTTTCATTTTTTTTTCCCTGTCATATGCCCATAGTAAAAATTTTGTATTAAACTACATGTCAAGATAGGCGGCCTTTTTTAAAATTCACAAAATTGTTCAATTTGTGCTATTTTTATATGGAAATAAAGGGGGATAGAAATTGCAATTTGGCCCGTTTACTATTATTCATCTTCTATAAAGCTATAAAAAGCAGATGTTGCAGAAAGCCTTCATTCGTTTTAAAAAAATGACATCTGTTATTATTATTATTATTCTTTTTCTTCCAACTAAACGCTATTTTCTATGTTGCAATCTCCTAGGACGATGAAATTTTTATCTTATTACCACTTTAGGACATTTTGATTTCTATATTTTGATATCCTATGACGTCAAATGACGCACATTTGAAATATGCCAAAATTTTTACCGGCTACAGCCATTGTTTGTGAACCGATTTTCATCAAATTTTCACAGATTGGTATTTTAAATTCTAGTTGTCATCCCGGTTCCTTTTTCAAAATTCGAAAAGTCCATGGTTCTATAGCGAATCCAAAATTCGAACCAAGGTCGTAAATTTTAAATCTTATAAAATCTGTCCTATTAAGAAAGAAAGTTGATATTTAGTCATATATAGTCTTTAGAAGTTTTTAAAAATTTTGTGAAAATATTTGTCATTGACGAACTGACGTCATTATATAAAATGTATTTCAAATTAACAAAATATTTCAAAATGTTTGAAATTGTCGAAAGGCAAAAAAAAATTTAAAGACACATGCTTCAAACGCTGAAATTTTATTTCTATGTTTTTTAATGCCATAAAAGCCATATACGTCCACGGAAATTTCAACAAAAGTTTTTACCTTTTTACAGCCATTTTTTAAAAAACCGGGTTTTTTATAAATTTTTTACAAAAGTGAAAATTTAAAAAATTTTAGTTTGCATCCCGGTGTCCTTTTTTTTTAAAATTTGAAAAGCCCCCGGGGCTAAGCGTTCCAAGGGGTTCGAACCAAGGCGTAAATTTAAAAATTTTTATAAAAAGGGGCCTATTTGAGATAGAAAGTTTTAATTGGGCCCCTATATGGGGCTCGGGGGGTTTTTAAAAAAATTTTTGGGAAAAAAAATGCCCCAAAAAAAGCCCCGGGACGTCTTATATGAAAAAAAATTTTAAAATTTTAACAAAATTATTTCTAATTTTAAATTTTTTAAGGGCCCCAAAAAAAAAATTAATGCCGAAAAATTCAGATCTGAAAATTTTTTTTAAAGTTTTTAAAAAAAGCCTATAAAGTCATATTATTTTACATTTAAAAATTGGGGCTACGAAAATTTGAAAAACGGTCCAGAGCCATTATTAAGGGGGCCCTTTTTTATAAATTTTTCCCCAGAATGTTTAAAATTAATTTTTTAGTTTGAAAAAGTTTCCTTTTTTTCCCCAAAAGCAAAAAACCCCCTGGTTCTATAGCAAAATTTCCCAAAATTTTGAACCAATTTGGGGAAATTTTTTTTAAAAGCTTATAAAAATCGGTCCTTTTTGAATAAAAAGGGGGATATTTGGTCATATATGGGGCCCAAAATTTTAAACATTTTTGTAAAATAAATGCATAGATTTAAAAGTGCCCCCTTTTAAAAGAAGGGGGTTAATTTTTAATATTAACAAAGAAATTTTTATGTATTGAATTGCCCCAAGGGGGAATTTTAAAATTTAAAAAGACAAATTTCAGACATTTAAAAAATTTGATTTCAATAATTTTCAGAAGCCTAAGACGTCAAAAGACTAAAAATTTGAAATTGACTACAAAAATTTTTTACAGGGGCCAGAGCCATTTTTTAAAAAGGGGCCGATTTTCATCAAATTTTCACAGAATGTGTTTTTACTTTCCCCTTATTTTTTAATACCGGGCCGGGTTTTTTTTAAAAATTCGAAAAGTCCAAGCATTTTGGGGGGATCCAAGATTCAACCCAAAAGGACCCCAATTTTTTTTAAATGTTTAAAAAAATTTCCTTTTGGGGAATAAAATTGAAATTTTGTCAGTTAGGGGGTCCCTGGGAGTTAACAATTTTTAAAAAATAAACGAAAAATGACTCACGTCCCCGTCTTTTTTTTTTTATATTATTTTTTCTTCCTAACAAAACGCTTTTTTAAAATTGTTGCAATATCCTAGGACGATAAATTTTAAAGGGGTTTTTTATCCCGTGGGGAAAATTTTTATTTAAAAAAAATTTTCAGCACCTATGACGCCCCCAAAACCCCTCACAGCAAAAATAGTAAAAAATTTTTTTCGCGCTCTACAGCCTCTTTAGGGGCGGATTTTCTTAAAATTTTCAAAAATAAAACATCAAAAAAAAAACTAAGGGTACATATACGTCAGCTAACCGAAATTCCGAAAGAACCGAAGTTCTGTGGCAAAATAAGATTCGAACATAGGACCAAAAAATTTAATTTAAAACATTAAGATTTTTGGGGGGAAATAGAAAGTTGAAACTTACACATTTTTTATTCCCCTTTAGAATTCTAATATATTTTGAGTCGGGGACGTCTTTGACGGGGAGTGACGTCAAAAACATACTTTTAAAATTTTTTTTTTAAAAAGGCAATGTTTTTCCCCACATGATCCAAAATTTGGGGTTTAAATAATAAAATTTTTAGATTAAAGACAAAAAGGGGGCCTTTTAAAAAAAAACATTTCCCCGCACCCTATGACGTAAAAAAACTTCAGAGTTAAAATAGTAAAAAAAGGGCCCCCCTCTAAAACCCCCCATTTAGGGGCGAAGTTTTTTCAAATTTCACAGGGAAAATCTTAAAAATAAATTTATACCTTTTTACTAACCAAAAATTCCGGGGAAAAACCGAATTCCCCGGGGTTTTAAAAAAAGATTCGAAAAAAGGGACCAAAAAATTTTTTTTAAAAGGGTTAAAGAGTTTTTGGGGTGAAATAGAAATTGAAATTAACCCCCTTTTTAGTTCTCAAAAATTTTCTTAATATATTTTGAGTCGGACGTCATATACTCAGTGACTCATAAGCATCATTTAATTTTAAATTTTGGGGGAATGTTTTTTACATATGCCAGTTTTTTCAGAATAATAAAAAAATTTAGATTTAAAAAAAATAGATGCGCTTTTAAAAAAAAAACATCATCACACCCTATGACCATGTACGCCCCCGTTTTAAAAAAGTAAAAAAAGGTGTTCACGCCTAAAACCCCCTTTTTTGGTCAAAAATTTTTTTTAAATTTTACAGTTTAAAAACCCCCTTTAAACTAAGTTTTGTAAAACCTTTAAGCTAACCGAAATTCCGAAAGCCCCAAAAATTCTGTGGCTGAAATAAGATTCGAAAAAAGGGGCCGGGGAAATTTTTTATTTTGGGGAAAAAACTTCAAATGAGATAGAAATTTTTAAACCCCACAATTTTTCAGTTCTGCAAAATTTCACAAAATTTTGAGTCTGCCCTTTTATAAGAAAAACTTTTTTTTTTTATTTAGGGCAAGGGGTTTCGACATGAGGGGCCCTTGTTCAAAAAGGGGAAAATTTTTTGAGTTATAAATAAAGTTTACATTTTTGAGAAAAAAATTTTCAGCCCAAAGGGGCTTTAGGACTTAAGCTAAAAATAGGGGAAAAATGTTTTCACGCTCTACAGCCGCCATTTTTTGGGCGGATTTTTTTAAAAATTTCACAGATTTTACATTTTTGAAACTAAGGTTTTCATATCCTGCCCCCCCAACCGAAATTCCAAAAAACCGAATTCCCGGGGCTAAAAAAGTTTTTAACATGGGGCCAAATTTCCCCTTTTAGGATTAAAGACTTCAGGATGAGATAGAAAGTTGAAACTTACACAGTTTGCAGTTCTGCATAATTCTTTAATATATTTTGAGTCGTGACGTCAAATGTCGTAAAGTGACGTCATAACCATACTTCTTAATTTTCATATTAGGCAATGATTTCGACATGCTGTCAGTTGTTCAGAATAATGAAAATTTCAGTGTTATGACAGTAAAGTATGAGCTTTTGAACAAAAGCATCTTCAGCACCCTATGACGTCCTGTGACGTCAGAGCTAAAAATATTGAAACATGGTTTTTCGCGCTCCTACAGCCGCCGTTTATGGTCGATTTTCTTCAAATTTTTCACAGATGGTACACCTTGAAACTAAGGTGTGAATATTTGTCAGCTAACCTTAATTCCGAAAAACCGAAGTATTGTGGCTGAAGCAAGATTCGAACATAGGACCTTTAAACTAGAAATCAAGTTTGCAGTCATGTCCTGACGTCATATAACATCATTTACGTCACAGACTAATACTAAGTTCTTATCATTTGCACTAATTTCGGAATAAAAATGTCAATTGTTTAAGCATGAACATGAAATACTAACCAGAGGTGAATCATTACATGAAACTTCTATTTCCTGCTTTTTGCATTAACACAGCTTGCAGAAAGTCCTATCATTCGTTTTCACGAATGACATCTAGTTAGGACTTTCTGCCTACAGGCAGAAAGTCATATTGGTTTGTACTGTTTTTTTATTATTCTTCTGCTTCTTCTCTTCTTCTTATTCTTTTTTTCTTCCTCTTATATTGTGTTAATTTCGAGGGTTTGCCATTGACTCAGAACAATGAAACTTTTATGGCATATATTTCAAAACCATGAGCTTTCGGATGCAATGAATTGTATATTCATATGACGTCCATATAACGTCAGATTTGACGTCAGGTGAAAAAGTTTGTACGCGGTCTACAGCCATTATTTCTGGATCGATTTTCATCAAAATTTCACAGAATGTTTATGTTAGGCTCTAGTTGTGAAATCCCTGTCCGTTTTTTCCAAATTCGAAAAGCAAATGTTTTATGGCGAATCCAAGATTCGAACCTATGACGTCAAATTTCAAATGCGTATAAAAATCGCTTCCAGAAAAGCTAAAAGCTGAGATTTAGGCTGAATATTAGTTTTCCAGATCTTCTATAATTCTGAAAAGATGAACGCGATATGACGTCACATGACGTCAAATGCTCTTAAAACTTTCGTATTAAAACTTAACGGTTTTTAAGCCCTGTAGGCTTAATTTTTTGCATGATTTTTTGAAATTTTGTCTGAAGATGCAGTATTAGAATCTATAGAGCCATGTCACTTCCGTTTCCGGGAAAATCCCAAAGGTCAAGGTCATATATCCAATTATCGGGTTTTTCTTCGGCCTTAAATATCTCAAAAACGGTAAAAAATTCTACCCGAGACACTATGCGTAAATTTGTAGTGCTTAGAAAGACCTTTCAGATTATATTTAGTTTTTTGATGATCGGGGTTGAATCGGTTGAGTTATGGCGGAAAAAAACAAAATTCGGTAACCCTCAGTGTGTTTAACATTTTATATCTCGAAATTCTTTGATTTTTGAAAATATGATGATGAATATTATTTGTAGAGCAATGTTTGGCCGTTCCTTTGATGGTTAAAGTTTAATGATTGACCTAAGATTCATGGAGTAATGGGGAAAAAAAACGAAATTCGTGCATATAGCTTTGGTGATTTTTTCATTTTTCAAGAGGTTTAAAGAGCTTGTATCTCAAAAGTGTTAAAAATATTCCTATAGATAAAGCATGTGAAATGTAGAGAATTTTAAGACGATTATTTTGGTACCTAAAGTTTTGAAATTGATCCAAGTATAAGGAAGTTACATCAAAAATAAGAATTTAAACATGTAGAATATTTCAGCGGGTTTTGTCGTTATGTAAGAGTTTCAAGGCTTATATCTTAAAAAACCCCTATGAAAAAAGTCAACACATTCAGCGAATGAGATGTAAGAATTTTAAGAAGATTATTTTGGTACCTTAAGTTTTGAAATTGATCAAAGTATAAGAAGTAACATCAAAAATAAAAATTTAAACATATAGAATTTCAGCGATTTTGCCGTCATGTCAGAATTTTTCGACTTATATCTTAAAATCATTAGAAATAAGTTTTACATTAAGCAAGTGAGATGTAGAGAATTTAAGACGATTATTTTGGCACCTAGAGTTTTGAAATTGATCAAGAAATAAGGAAGTTACATAAAAAATACGAATATAAAGCCATTTGTAAGAATTTTCATAAAATATCCTACTTTCGCTTTCCACCTTAATTGAAGCATTTTCGGAAAATGTAAGTTTACAGATATGTATTAGTCATAAAATTGAAAAAAAAAAACTTTTACTTATATCATATTGATATTCTAGCTAAACAGGTGTACCGTTCCCGGTGGCCGAGTGTTTAAGAGCGTCCCCCTCGAGAGCGGGAGGTCGTGGGTTCGATACCAAAGTCGTAAAAATGGTACTGTTATAGCTCCCTTGCTTGACACTTAGCATATAAGGGTAGTTGCAGGACTGGTTGGCCCGGTATCAGGATAATGTACTGGGTGTGATATCATGCCACATGTCTACGACGTGATACTGCAGTGTGGGCAGCACTATAACTGCATTAAGTAGACATCGTCTCCAAATGACTGAAATACTGTCGGTGGGACGTTAAACCGAACAAACAAACAAATTAAACAAGTGTTGACAATGATTTAAATGTTTTGTCAAATCATTTTATTTACGTTACTTATGAATATCAGTTGCAGCATTGTGTTACCCATAATCCTTTGAGCGTTTTGACACATGTCCATTTAGACCGTTGTTGAAACATTGCAATTTCCCGACTTTAATGTTGCATCTATCGATAAATGTTGTACAAGCTATATTCCAAATTTATGATAAATGAAACCTATGTGAAAATATATGTTATAGTACAATGTAATTTTAATTTCCAGCTTGAGATACCATGAGCGTGTTATAAGTGTAGACGTTTTAAACAAAATGATCAAACACATGTCATCCGTTCAAGACGCTGCAAGCTAATTTGTCTGTAATGCGGCGTTCACACAGTGTCGATTATGGCTCCCGTTTGAGATCAGACAGCGCTACGACACGAAAAGCGAAAAAGTCGGATTACTATCCTCAATGTCCTATCATTGTCTGAACGCAGTCGTATATGTTCGTAACAGAGTCCTACGGATCGGGAATGGTCCGGAGAGGTCGGCCAAGCACTCCTGACAGTTAGGTGCGTCCCGTAACATTCGGGAAATTCAGCCGATTTTGTCTAGTCGGATTACAATCGTGACTATGTCGTGACAAATTCTGCTGTATCGGATCAGAATCGGATTGAGAACGGATAATCGGGACGAATTCTGCTGGAAACGGCTGGATCGGGACGCCTCCTGAACAATATCTGATTGTTGTCGTGATTTAATAAAAGTTTGAATTTCCAGCCACGAATCACAGGATCTTGATCAGACTTTTGACACATTTTAATCGGGAATGGTCCTATCAAGGACGGCAGTAAAAATCCTGAATGTGTGACCTAGGCCACAGGGACTTGCTCCCATAACACCACACCACACACACACACCACACACACTGTACATACACTATCAATAAGGGTGGACATCTTTTCAGGGGTCGACTCGCTTCAACTCCGTTTTTTCAAATCATTCAAATAAATCTATGAAGTTAACATACGGAATCACTCAAATATATATTTCTCTATCGAAATATACAAAATTGTCGTGAAAATAATCCTCCTTTGAATGTTTATTTGTTGAAATATATGCGAATCCGAGAAAAGGACAACAACCTGACCAGCAGCGCAGTACATTTCGGGATGATTCGGATTTTTACGCTGCGAAATTGGTCAGCGATATTGCGATTATTTTCCCGCAATCTGTCAAACCGTTAAATTTAAATTATTAAAGGGCTGACTATTCGGGCGTTGAAAGAAAAAAAAAACCAGGCAGTATGGAGAAATCAGCTGTTTCTTGGTAATTTTCTTGTTGTAAAATAAATTATTTAAAGACTTAGATATAAATTCACTTGTCTGTGAGTGTGTGTTTTTAAATTGAAATAAATATCACAGGGATTTGAAGTTCAGTAATTTAAAATAAAATTCTGAAAATAATAGTACTCCATACATACAAAACATATTTTTTCTTATATATACGGAATACTAAATTCTGTGGCTGAAATAAGATTCGAACATAGGACCGAAAATTTCATTTTAGGATTAAAGAGCTTCAGGATGAGATAGAAAGTTGAAACTTACACAGTTTGCAAGTTGGAAGAATTTCTACAAATATTTCGAGTCGAGACGTCATAAGTCGTCATGTGACGTCATAAGTGTACTTCTTAATTTTCATTTGAGGGCAATGATTTCGACATGATGCCAGTTGTTCAGAATAATGAAAATTTCAGAGTTATGACAGAAAATTAAGTGCTTTTAAAGAAATGCATCATCAGCACCCTATGACGTCACATGACATCACAGCTAAAAATAGTGAAAAATGGTGTTCGCGCTCTACAGCTGTCATTTATGGTCGGATTTTCTTCAAATTTTCACAGATGGTACATCTTGAAACTAAGGTATGCATATCCTGTCAGCTAACCGAAATTCCATAAGACCGAAGTTCTGTGGCTGAAATAAGATTCGAACATAGGACCGAAAATTTCATTTTAAGATTGAAGAGCTTCAGGATATGGTAGAAAGTTGAAACTTACACAGTTTGCAGTTCTGCAGAATTCCTACATACATTTTGAGTCGTGACGTCATATGACGTCATGCGACGTCATAAGCATACTTCTTAATTTTCATTTTAGGGCAATGATTTCGACATGATGCCAGTTGTTCGGAATAATGAAAATTTCAGACTTATGACAGTAAACTATGCGCTTTTGAACAAAAGCATCTTCAGCACCCTATGCCGTCTGCAGTCACATGACGTCACAGCTAAAAATAGTGAAAAATTGGTGTTTGCGCTCTACAGCCGTCATTTATGGTCGGATTTTCTTCAAATTTTCACAGATGGTACATCTTGAAACTAAAGAGTGTATATCCTGTCAGCTAACCGAAATTCCGAAAGACCGAAGTTCTGTGGCTGAAATAAGATTCGAACATAGGACCGAAAATTTCATTTTAGGATTGAAGAGCTTCAGGATGAGATAGAAAGCTGAATCTTACACAGTTTGCAGTTCTGCAGAATTTCTACATAGATTTGAGTCGTGACGTCATATGACGTCATGTTACGTCATAAGCATATCTATTAATTTTCATTTTAGTGCAAAAATATCGACATGATGCCAGTTGTTCAGAATAATGAAAATTTCAGAGTTATAACAGCAACATAATGCGCTTTTGAACAAATGCATCGACAGCACCCTATGACGTCATGTGACGTCACATTTAAAAATAGTGAAAAATGGTGTTCACGCTCTACAGCCGCCATTTATGGTCGGTTTTTATTCAAATTTTCACAGATGGTATATCTTGAAACTAAGGTGTGTATATCCTGTCAGCTAACAGAAATTTCATAAGACCGAAGTTCTGTGGCTGAAATAAGATTCCAACATAGGACTGAAAATTTCATTTTACGATTAAAGAGCTTCAGGATGAGATAGAAAGTTGAAACTTACACAGTTTGCAGTTCTGCAGAATTTTTACATATATTTGAGTCTTGACGTCATATTACGTCATGTGACGTCATAAGCATACTTCTTAATTTTCATTTTAAGGCAATAATTTTGACATGATGCCAGTTGTTCAGAATAATAAAAATTTCAGAGTTACGAAAGTAAAGTATGCGCTTTTGAACAAAAGAATTTTCAGCACCCTATGACGTCATGTGACGTCAAAGCTAAAAGAGGTCCATACGAAAAAAAAATAAGTAAAAGGTAGAGAATTTCATATATATTCTTTCTAACGGAATTAATCTTAATATTTTTCAATTTTAGCAGAAAGTCCTATCATTCGTATCAACGAATGAAATCTAGTTATTTATTATTATTATTATTATTCTTTGCTTCCTCAAGGATTTTCATATGTTGCAATCGTCCTAGGAGGATGAAATTTCGATGGCATATTATTCATATGCGTAATTAAAAAATTCTATAATTTTCAAATGCCTATGATGTCATTATGACGTCACACTTGGCAAATTGCTACAAAAGTTTGTACGCGGTCCAGAGCGATAATTAATAAACCGATTTTTATCAAATTTTCACAGAATGTGTATATTACGTTCTAGTTGTGCATCTCGGTGTCCGTTTTTCAAAATTCGAAAAGCACAAGGTTCTATGACGTCACACTTGATAAATGCTCATAAAATTGCCCTAAATGAGACAGAAGGTTGATATTTTGTCAGTATATAGATCTCCGATAGATTTAAATATTTTTGTGAAAATAGACGTCTTGTGACGTCATAGACGTCATCAAATTCCTAATTTTTAAACACATAATTATATATGTTAATATGGTCCAAGGACAATGAAATTTTGATGTCTTATTCTCCAAGAGATGTTATTTTGATTTCTATGATTTTCATATAGCTATGACGTCAAATGACGTCACACGTGAAATAAGCTACAAAAGTTTGTACGCGGTCCAGAGCCATTATTAATGAACCGATTTTCATCAAATTTTCACAGAATGTGTATATTAAGTTCTAGTTGTGCATCCCGGTGTCCGTTTTTCAAAATTCTAAAAGTCCAAGGTTCTATAGCGATTCCAAGATTCGAACTAAGGTCGTAAATTTTCAAATTCTTATAAAATCGGTCCTATTTGTGATAGAAAGATGATATTGGGTCAGTATATAGGTCTCTGGGAGTCTTAAACATTTTGTGAAAATAAATGTCATATGACGTCACGTGACGTCATTATATGATAATGAATTTCTAATTCTAACAAGATTACTTCTATATGTTGAAATTTTTGAAGGGCAATGCAAATTTAATGCTGTATGCTTACGATGCAGAAAATTCGATTTCAATGATTTTTCAGAAGCCTATGACGTCATATGACGTCACATTTGAAATTGACTAAGAAAGTTTGTACACGGTCCAGAGCTATTATTAATGGGCCGATTTTTATCAAATTTTCACAGAATGTGTATATTAAGTTCTTATTGTGTATACCGGTGTCCGTTTTTCAAAATTCGAAAAGTCCATGGTTCTATAGCGAATCCAAGATTCGAGCTAAGGTCGTAAATTTTTAAATGCTTTTAAAATCTCTCCTATTTAAGATAGAAAGTTGATATTTAGTCAGTATATATGTCTCTAGAAGTTTTAAACATTTTTCTGAAAAAAAATGTCATATGACGTCACGTGACGTCATTATATGATAATGTATTTCTAATATTAACAAGAATATTTCTATATGTTGAAATTGTCGAAGGGCAATGAAAATTTAATGACGCATGCTTCAAAAGCTGAAATT
The DNA here is from genome assembly GCA_021229015.1 of Solen grandis. Lineage (NCBI taxonomy): Eukaryota > Metazoa > Mollusca > Bivalvia > Adapedonta > Solenidae > Solen > Solen grandis. The sequence goes on along the minus strand of CM037786.1, from coordinate 49,803,301 downwards.
TCGATTTCAATGATTTTCAGAAGCGTTTGACGTCATATGACGTCACATTTGAAAATGACTACAAAAGTTTGTACACGGTCCAGAGCCATTATTAATATGCCGATTTTCATCAAAAATTCACAGAATGTGTATATTACGTTCTTATTGTGTATACCGGTGACGTTTTTCAAAATTCGAAAAGTCCAAGCATCTATGGCGGATCCAAGATTCGAACCAAGGTCGTCAATTTTTAAATGCTTATAAAAACTGTCCTATTTGAGATAGAACGTTGAAATTTTGTCAGTTAGTAGGTCTCTGGTGTCTTAACAATTATGTGAAAAATAAACGTCATATGACGTCACGTGACGTCATTTTTTATTATTATTATTCTTTTCTTCTTCCTAACTAAACGTTTATTTTAATATGTTGCAATAGTCCTAGGACAATGAAATTTTTATGGGTTATTAGGCACGTGAGGAAATTGTGATTTCAATTATTGTCAGCACCCTATGACGTCACATGACGTCACAGCTAAAAACAGTAAAAAATGGTGTTTCGCGCTCTACTGCTGCCATTTATGATCAGATTTTTCTTCAAATTTTTACAGATGGTACATTTTGAAACTAAGGTGTGAATATTTTGTCAGCTAACCATAATTCCGAAAAAACCGAAGTATTGTGGCTGAAGTAAGATTCGAACATAGGACCAAAAATTTCATTTTAGGGTTAAAGAATTTCGGAATGAGATAGAAAGTTGAAACTTACACAGTTTGCAGTTCTGCATAATTTCTTAATATATTTTGAATGGTGACGTCATATGACGTCATAAACATACTACTACTACTTTTTTTTTTCTTCGTAACTAAAGGCTTATTTTTCGCGGAATATAATGTCAGTTGTTCAGCATGAACATGAAATACTACCAGAGGTGAGTCTTTACATGAAACTTCTATCTCCTGCTTTTTGCATTAACGCAGGTTGCAGAAAGTCCTATCATTCGTTTAGACGAATGACATCTAGTTATTAGGACTTTCTGCCCTTTCGGCAGAAAGTCATATTGGGTTTGTACTGTTTTTTTATTATTCTTATTAGGACTTTCTGCCCTTTCGGCAGAAAGTCCTATTGGGTTTGTACTGTTTTTTATTATTCTTCTTCTTATTATTTTTTTTTTCTTCCTCTTATATTTCTGTTAATTTCGATATGTTGCCATTGACTCAGAACAATGAAAATTTTATGGCATATATTTCAAACCATGTCCTTCCGGATGCAATGAATATCATATTTATATGACGTCAAAAAAAAAAAAAAAAAAAAAAAAATCAAATTGCAATTGATGGGCTATATCTTGATTTTTTTTTTTTTTTGTTGTTGTTGTTGTTTTTTGTCGAATGTTGACTGTTTCCAAAATAAGCATTGAAGTTAATACATGTACAACGGCACAAGACAAAAATCCGTATTTGCAACACTATGTAGCTAGCGAGCAGTTTGCAAGCCTTGAAAAATTCACACGCAGCCCCACATTTTAGACCATCTAAAAACTGCATTGTTATGCTAACGATATTCATATTGCATCAGTTTGTAGGCTGGGATGTTACCTTTCAAAATATCACCATAGTTCGAAATTCCAGGAATTTATGGCAAAACTACGGAAGCCCAAACACGCCAAAATCGCTAAATACGATTAACTACGTTACAGGTGTCGAAAGGATATAGCACTATACAAATATTCAATACTTCTTCCTAATAGGCTAAAATTAAACAATGTTACAACTGAGCTGGAGTGATGAAATTCTATGTGTGATGAAAGTTAGAAACTTACATTTGAACACTGTTTCATTTTTCTTTCATGTCATATGACATAGTATAAATGTTGTATGTAAACTACATGGTTTATTTAATGAGAAGAAAGTGTTTGAAAATTATCTATTATGTCATCTTCTATATATACTATATAAAGCAGATGTTGCAGAAAGTCCTATCATTCGTTTAAACGAATGACATCTAGTTAGGACTTTCTGCCCTTTCGGCAGAAAGTCCTATTGGGTTTGTACTGTTTTTTTATTATTCTTATTATTCTTTTTTTCTTCCTCTTATATTTGTGTTAATTTCGATGTGTTGCCATTGACTCAGAACAATGAAAATTTTATGGCATATATTTCAAACCATGAGCTTCCGGATGCAATGAATTTCATATTCATATGACGTCATATAACGTCAGATTTGACGTCAGGTGAAAAAGTTTGTACGCGGTCTACAGCTATTATTTCTGGACCGATTTTCATCATAATTTAACAGAATGTGTATGTTAGGCTCTAGTTGTGCATACCGGTGTCTGTTTTTAAAAATTCGAAAAGGCAATGGTTCTATGGCGTTTCCAAGATTCGAACCATTGACGTCAAATTTCAAATGCGTATAAAATCGCCTACAGATGAGCTATAAAGATGATTTTTGGATAAAATATAAGTCTCTAAGATTTATTTATATTTTCAGAAGATAAACGTCAAATGACGTCATATGACGTCATGAGGTGAAAAGGAATTTCTAATTTTTACGTGTTAATTTTTATATATTGAAAACGTCCGAGCACCTTGAAAATGTAATAGCATATGCTTCAGATAGAACATTTTGCATTTCAATGATTTTCATTTGCCTATGACGTGTTTTGACGTCAAACTTGACGTCGTCTTAAAATATTTGTACGCGGTCTACAGCCATTATTTCTGCACCGTTTTTAATCAAAATTTCACAGAATGTGTATTTTAGGCTCTAGTTGTGCATTCCGGTATCTGTTTTTCAAAATTCGAAAATGCAAAGCTTTTATGGCGGATCCAAGATTCGAACAATTGACGTCAAATTTCAAATGTGTATAAAATCGCTTAAAGATGAGCTAGAAAGATGATATTTGGACAGAATATAAGTCTCTAGGATTTATTTACATTTTCTAAAGATGAACGTCATGTGACGTCATATGACGTCATGAGGTGAAAAGGAATTTCTAATATTTACGTGTTAATTTTTATATGTTGAAAACGTCCGAGCACCTTGAAAATTTACTAGCATTTCAATTATTTTCATTTGACTATGACGTGTTTTGACGTCAAACTTGACGTCGTCTTAAAATATTTGTACGCGGTCTACAGCCGTTATTTCTGGGCCGTTTTTAATCAAAATTTCACAGAATGTGTATTTTAGGCTCTAGTTGTGCATTCCGGTATCTGTTTTTCCAAATTCGAAAAGGCAAATGTTTTATGGCGGATCCAAGAATCGAACCATTGACGTCAAATTTCATATACGTATAAAATCGCTTCAAGATGAGTTAGAGAGCTGATATTGGGATATTATATAAGACTCCAAGTGAGCTTTACATTCTATGAAGATGAACAACATTTGACGTTAGATGACGTCATACAGTCAAAGGGAATTTCTGATATATACGCGTTAATTCAAATATGTTGATAACTTCCCAAGACCATGGAAATTTAATAGTTTATACATCAATCCATGAGCTTTAGAATGCAATGTATTCTATAATAATGTAACGTTATATCACGTAAGATTTGATATCAGGACAAAAAGGTTTTACGCGGTGTACAGCCATTATTTTAGGACCGATTTACATCAAAATTTCACAGAATGTATATGTAACGCTCTTGTTGTGTATTCCGGGTCCGGTTTCCCAAATTCGAAAAGGCAATGTTTCTATGGCGAATCCAAGTTTCGAACCATCGACGTCAAATTTCAAATACGTATAAAATCGCTTCCAGATGATTTAGAAAGTTGATATTTGGACTGAATATTAGTCTTTAAGACTTATTTCTTTTCTGTGAAGATTAACGTCAATGTCAAAAAGAATGTTTGTTATCTACCCGTTAATTTCTATATGTTGCAAAGTTCCAAGGGGCATGAACAACTTAAAAGATATATTTAAGATACTTAATATTTCATTTCATCGATTTCCTTGTCCCTATGACGTCATATGACTTCAAACTTGACGTTGACTAAACAAGTTTGTATGCGGTCTACAGCTATTATTTCAGGACAGATTTTCATAAAAATTTCACAGAATGTGTATATTATGCTAAAGATGTGCCAACCGGTCTCCATTTTTCCAAATTTGAAAAAAGCAAGGATTTTATGGCTAATCCAATAAAAGAAGCATTGATGGCAAATTTCAGTTCAGATACGTATAAAATCTCTTCCAGATAAGATAGAAAGCTAATATTTGGAGTGAATATAAGCATACAAGTCTTCCTAACATTCTGAGAAGATGGATGTCGTATAACGTCATGTGACTGTATAAGGTCAAAGTTAATTTTGTTAAAATTAAACGGTTTTTAAGACCTGTAGGCCTTATTTTTTGTTTGATTTGCATGAAATTTTAATGAAGGTGCATCATGTGATCCTAGGGAACAATGTCACTTCCATTTCCGAAAAAAATGTTAAGTTTAATCTTTACTTATATCTTGAAAACCTCTATAGCTAGACCGAATCATATGAAAATCGAATTGTAAGCATTTTCAGTAAATTTGATTTGTTACATAGATTATAGAAAATTAAATGAAATCGATATGAAAAAATGATTTTCAGTTACTTTTGCCATATCCTCCAAGTTAAGCGGTTTATTTTTCGAATTTTATTGAATTTATGGTCATACAAAAGTAAGTTAGAGGCAGGAATTTCATATCCTTTTACTTTTTTTTTGCTGTTGGTGTTTGACAAATGTAGCAGAAAGTCCTATCATTCGTATCAACGAATGAAATCTAGTTATTATTATTAGGACTTTCTGCCTAAAGCAGAAAGTCCTATTGGGTTTGTTATGTTTATTATTATTATTATTATTATTATTATTCTTTTCTTCTTCCTAACTAAACGCTTATTTTTATATGTTGCAATAGTCCTAGGACGATGAAATTTTTATGGCTTATTAGTCACGTGAGGAAATTTTGATTTCAATGATTTTCAGCACCCTATGACGTCACATGACGTCACAGCTAAAAATAGTGAAAAATGGTGTTCGCGCTCTACAGCCGTCATTTATGGTCGGATTTTCTTCAAATTTTCACAGATGGTACATCTTGAATCAAAGGTGTGCATATCCTGTCAGCTAACCGAAATTCCGAAAGACCGAAGTTCTGTGGCTGAAATAAGATTCGAACATAGGACCGAAAATTTCATTTTAGGATAAAAGAGCTTCAGGATGAGATAGAAAGTTGAAACTTACACAGTTTGCAGTTCTGCAGAATTTCTACAAATATTTTGAGTCGTGACGTCATATGACGTCATGTGACGTCATAAGCATACTTCTTAATTTTCATTTTAGGGCAATGATTTCAACATGATGCCAGTTGTTCAGAATAATGAAAATTTCAGAGTTATGAAAGCAAAGTATGTGCTTTTGAACAAAAGCATCTTCAGCACTCTATGACGTCACATGACGTCACAGCAAAAAATAGTGAAAAATGGTGTTCGCACTCTACAGCCGTCATTTATGGTCAGATTTTCTTCAAATTTTCACAGATGGTACATTTTGAAACTCAGGTGTGCATATCCTGTCAGCTAACCAAACTTCCAAAAGACTGAAGTTCTGTGGCTGAAAAAAGATTCGAACATAGGACCGAAAATTTCATTTTAGGATTAAAGAGCTTCAGGATAAGATAGAAGGTTGAAACTTACACAGTTTGCAGTTCTGCAGAATTTCTATATATATCTTGAGTTTTGACGTCATATGACGTCTTGTGACGTCATAAGCATACTTCTTAATTTTCATTTTAGGGCAATGATTTTGACATGATGCCAGTTGTTCAGAATAACGAAAATGTCAGAGTTATGACAGTAAAGTATGCCCTTTTGAACAAAAGCATCTTTAGCAAACTATGACGTCATGTGACGTCAGAGCTAAAAATAGTGAAAAATGGTGTTCACGCTCTACAGCCGCCATTTATGGTCGGATTTTCTTCAAATTTTCACAGATGGTACATCTTGAAAGTTAAGTGTGCATATCCTGTCAGCTAACCAAAATTCCGAAAGACCGAAGTTCTGTGGCTGAAATAAGATTCGAACATTGGACCGAAAATTTCATTTTAGGATTAAAGAGCTTCAGGATGAGATAGAAAGTTGAAACTTACACAGTTTGCAGTTCTGCAAAATTTCTACAATTTTTTGGAGCCGGAACGTCATATGACGTCATGTGACGTCATAAGCATACTTCTTAATTTTCATATTAGGGCAATGATTTCGACATGATGCCAGTTGTTCAGAATAATGAAAATTTCAGAGTTATGAAACTAACGTATGCGCTTTTGAAAAAAAGCATCTTCAGCACCCTATGACGTCACATGACGTCACAGCTAAAAATAGTGAAAAATGGTGTTTGCGCTCTACAGCCGTCATTTATGGTCGGATTTTCTTCAAATTTTCACAGATGGTACATCTTGAAACTAAGGTGTGCATATCCTGTCAGCTAACCGAAATTCCGAAATACCGAAGTTTGTGGCTGAAATAAGATTCGAACATAGGACCGAAAATTTCATTTTAGGATTAAAGGGCTTCAGAATGAGACAGAAAGTTGAAACTTACACAGTTTTGTAGTGCGACAGAATTTCTACAAATATTTTGAGTCGTGACGTCATATGACGTCATATGACGTCATAAGCATACTTCTTAATTTTCATATTAGGGCAATGATTTCAACATGATGCCAGTTGTTCAGAATAATGAAAATTTCAGAGTTATGAAAGTAAAGTATACGCTTTTGAACAAAAGAATTTTCAGCACCCTTTGACGTCATGTGACGTCAGAGCTAAAAATAATGAAAAATGGTGTTCACGCTCTACAGCCGCCATTTATGGTCGGATTTTCTTCAAATTTTCACAGATTGTACATCTTGAAACTAAGGTGTGCATATCCTGTCAGCTAACCGAAATTCCGAAATACCGAAGTTCTGTGGCTGAAATAAGATTCGAACATAGGACCAAAAATTTCATTTTAGGATTAAAGAGCTTCAGGATGAAATAGAAAGTTGAAACTTACACAGTTTGCAGTTCTTCATAATTTCTTAACATATTTAGAGTCGTGACGTCAAATGTCGTCATGTGACGTCATAAGCATACTTCTTAATTTTTCATTTTAGAGCAATGATTTCGACATAATGCCAGTTGTTCAGAATAATGAAAATTTCAAAAGTTATGACAACAAAGTATGTACTTTTGAACAAAAGCATCTTCAGCACCCTATGACGTCATGTGACGTCTGAGCTAAAAATAGTGAAGAATTGTTTTAACCCTCTACAGCCGCCATTTATGGTCAGTTTTTTCTTCAAATTTTTACAGATTGTACATCTTGAAACTAAGTGTTCATATCCTGTCAGTTAACCGAAATTCCGAAAAACCGAAGTTCTGTTGCTGAAAAAAAGACTCGAACATAGGACCGAAAATTTCATTTTAGGTTTAAAGAACTTCAGGATGAGATAGAAAGTTGAAACTTACACAGTTTGCAGTTCTGCAGCATTTCTACAAATATTTTGAATCGTGACGTCATAGGACGTCATAAGCATACCACTTAATTTTAATTTGGGGCAATGATTTCGACATGATGCCAGTTGTTCAGAATAATGAAAATTTCAGAGTTTATTGCAGTAAAGTATGCGCTTTTGAGCAACAGTATTTTCAGCACCCTATGACGTCACCTGACATCAGAGCTGAAAATAGTGAAAAATGGTATTCGCGCTCTACAGCCGCCATTTATGATAAGATTTTCTTCAAATTTTTACAGATGGTACATTTTGCAACTAAGGTGTGAATATTTTGTCAGCTAACCTTAATTCCAAAAAAACCGAAGTATTGTGGCTGAAGTAAGATTCGAACATAGGACCTTTAAACAGAAATCAAGTTTGCAGTCATGTCCTTACGTCATATGACATCATGTTACGTCACAGACTAATACTTAGATCTTATCATTTGCACTGATTTCGGAATATAATGTCAATTGTTCAGCATGACCATGAAATACTACCAGAGGTGAGTCATTACATGAAACTTCTATCTCCTGCTTTTTGCATTAACACAGCTTGCAGAAAGTCCTATCATTCGTTTTCACGAATGACATCTAGTTATTATTATTATTCTTTTCTTCTTCCTAACTAAACGCTTATTTTTATATGTTGCAATAGTCCTAGGACGATGAAATTTTTATGGCTTATTAGTCAGGTGAGGAAATTTTGATTTCAATGATTTTCAGCACCCTATGACGTCACATGACGTCACAGCTAAAAATAGTGAAAAATGGTGTTCGCGCTCTAGATCCCTCATTTATGGTCGGATTTTCTTCAAATTTTCACAGATGGTACATCTTGAATCAAAGGTGTGCATATCCTGTCAGCTAACCGAAATTCCGAAAGACCGAAGTTCTGTGGCTGAAATAAGATTCGAACATAGGACCGAAAATTTCATTTTAGGATAAAAGAGCTTTAGGATGAGATAGAAAGTTGAAACTTACAGAGTTTGCAGTTCTGCAGAATTTCTACAAATATTTTGAGTCTTGTCGTCATATGACGTCATGTGACGTCATAAGCATACTTCTTAATTTTCATTTTAGGGCAATGATTTCGACATGATGCCAGTTGTTCAGAATAATGAAAATTTCAGAGTTATGAAAGCAAAGTATGCGCTTTTGAAAAAAAGCATCTTCAGCACACTAATACATCACATGACGTCACAGCAAAAAATAGTGAAAAATGGTGTTCGCGCTCTACAGCCGTCATTTATGGTCGGATTTTCTTCAAATTTTCACAGATGGTACATTTTGCAACTCAGGTGTGCATATCCTGTCAGCTAACCGAACTTCCAAAAGACCGAAGTTCTGTGGCTGAAATAAGATTCGAACATAGGACCGAAAATTTCATTTTAGGATTAAAGAGCTTCAGGATGAGATAGAAAGTTGAAACTTACACAGTTTGCAGTTCTGCAGAATTTCTACAAATATTTTGAGTCCTGACGTCATATGACGTCATGTGACGTCATAAGCATACTTCTTAATTTTCATTTTAGAGCAATGATTTTGACATGATGCCAGTTGTTCAATAACGAAAATTTCATAGTTATGAAAGTAAAGTATGCCCTTTTGAAACAAAAGCATCTTTAGCACACTATGACGTCATGGACGTCAGAGCTAAAAATAGTGAAAAATGGTGTTCACGCTCTACAGCCGCCATTTATGGTCGGATTTTCTTCAAATTTTCACAGATGGTACATCTTGAAAGTTAAGTGTGCATATCCTGTCAGCTAACCGAAATTCCGAAAGACCGAAGTTCTGTGGCTGAAATAAGATTCGAACATTGGACCGAAAATTTCATTTTAGGATTAGAGAGCTTCAGGATGAGATAGAAAGTTGAAACTTAAACAGTTTGCAGTTATGCAGAATTTCTACATATGTTTAGAGTTATGACGTCATATGACGTCATGTGACGTCACAGACTAATACTTAGTTCTTATCATTTGCACTAATTTCGGAATATAATGTCAATTGTTCAGCATGAACATGAAATACTACCAGAGGTGAGTCATTACATGAAACTTCTATCTCCTGCTTTTTGCATTAACACAGCTTGCAGAAAGTCCTATCATTCGTTTTCACGAATGACATCTAGTTCTTCTTCTTCTTATTATTCTTTTTTTCTTCCTAACTAAACGCTTATTTTTATGATTGCAATACCCTGGACGATAAATTTTTATGACTTATTAGCCACGTGGGAAATTTTGATTTCTATGATTTCATATGCCTATTGACGTCATATGACGTCACATTTGAAATATTCTACAAAAGTTTATACGCGGTCTACAGCCTTTGTTTGTGAACCGTATTTTCATAAATTTTTTCACAGATTTTTGTATATTTATTCTAGTTGTGCATCCCGTGTCTGTTTTTTCAAAATTCGAAAAGTCCATGGTTCTATAGCGAATCCAAGATTCGAACCAAGGTCGTAAATTTTTAAATGCTTATAAAATCTGTCCTATTTAAGAAAGAAAGTTGATATTGAGTCAGTATATAGGTCTCTAGAAGTTTTAAACAGTTTGTGAAAATATATGTCATATGACGTCACGTGACGTCATTATATGATAATGTATTTCTAATATTAACAAGAATATTTCTATATGTTGAAATTGTCGAAAGGCAATGAAAATTTAAAGACACATGCATCAAAGGCTGAAATTTTAATTTCTATGATTTTCATATGCCTATGACGTCATATGACGTCACACTGGAAATATGCAACAAAAGTTTGTACGCGGTCTACAGCCATTGTTTATGAACCGATTTTCACCAAATTTTCACAGAATGTGTATATTAAGTTCTAGTTGTGCATCCCGGTGTCCGTTTTTCAAAATTCGAAAAGTCCAAGGTTCTATAGCGATTCCAAGATTCGAACCAAAGGACGTCAATTTTTAAATGCTTATAAATCGGTCCTATTTGAGATAGAAAGATGATATTGGGTCAGTATATAGGTCTCTGGGAGTCTTAAACATTTTGTGAAAATAAATGTCATATGACGTCACGTGACGTCATTATATGATAATGAATTTCTAATTCTAACAAGATAATTTCTATATCTTAAATTTTCGAAGGGCAATGAAAAATTAATGCCGCATGCTTCAGATGCTGTAATTTCGATTTCAAAGATTTTCAGAAGCCTATGACGTCATATGACGTCACATTTGAAATTGACTACAAAAGTTTGTACACGGTCCAGAGCCATTATTAATGAGCCGATTTTCATCAAATTTTCACAGAATGTGTATATTAAGTTCTAGTTGTGCATCTCGTTGTCCGTTTTTCAAAATGCTAAAAGTCCATGGTTCTATAGCGATTCCAAGATTCGAACCAAGGTCGTACATTTTTAAATGCTTATAAAATCGGTCCTATTTGAGATAGAAAAGTGATATTGGGTCAGTATATAGGTCTCTAAGAGTCTTAAACATTTTGTGAAAATAAATGTCATATGACGTCACGTGACGTCATTATATGATAATGTATTTCTAATATTAACAAGAGTATTTCTATATATTGAAATTGTCGAAGGGCAATGAAAATTTAATGACAAATTATTCAGACACTGTAATTTCGATTTCAATAATTTTCAGAAGCCTATGACGTCATATGACGTCACATTTGAAATTGACTACGAAAGTTTGTACACGGTCCAAAGCCATTATTAATGGGCCGATTTTCATCAAATTTTCACAGAATGTGTATATTACGTTCTTATTGTGTAAACCGGTGTCCGTTTTTCAAAATTCGAAAAGTCCAAGCATCTATGGCGGATCCAAGATTCGAACCAAGGACGTCAATTTTTAAATGCTTATAAAAACTGTCCTATTTGAGATAGAAAGTTGAAATTTTGTCAGTTAGTAGGTCTCTGGGATTCTTAACAATTATGTGAAAATAAACGTCATATGACGTCACGTGACGTCATTTTTATTATTTTATTCTTTTCTTCTTCCTAACTAAACGCTTATTTTAATATGTTGCAATAGTCCTAGGACGATGAAATTTTTATGGGTTATTAGTCACGTGAGGAAATTTTGATTTCAATGATTGTCAGCACCCTATGACGTCACAGCTAAAAATAGTGAAAAATGGTGTTCGCGCTCTACAGCCGTCATTTATGGTCGGATTTTCTTCAAATGTATATCCTTTCAGCTAACCGAAATTCCGAAAGACCGAAGTTCTGTGGCTTAAATAAGATTCGAACATGGGACCGAAAATTTCATTTTAGGATTAAAGAGCTTCAGGATGAAATAGAAAGTTGAAACTTACACAGTTTGTAGTTCTGCAGAATTTCTTAATATATTTTGAGTCGTGACGTCATATGACGTCATGTGACGTCATAAGCATACATCTTAATTTTCATGTAAAGGCAATGATTTCGACATGATGCCAGTTGTTCAGAATAATGAAAATTTCAGAGTTATGACAGTAAAGTATACTCTTTTGAGCAAAACAATTTTCAGCACCATGTGACGTCATGTGACGTTAGACCTAAAAATAGTGAAAAATGGTGTTCACGCTCTTCAGCCGCCATTTATGGTCGGATTTTCTTAAAATTTTCACAGATTTTACATCTTGAAACTAAGGTGTGCATATCCTGTCAGCTAACCGTAATTCCGAAAGACCGAAGTTCTGTGGCTGAAATAAGATTCGAACATGCGACCGAAAATTTCATTTTAGGATTAATGAGCTTCAGGATGAGATAGAAAGTTGAAACTTACACAGTTTGCAGTTCTGCATAATTTCTTAATACGTCATAAGCATACTTCTTAATTTTCATATTAGGGCAATGATTTCGACATGATGTCAGTTGTTCAGAATAATGAAAATGTCAGTGTTATGACAGTAAAGTATGCGCTTTTGAACAAATGCTTCTTCAGCACCCTATGACGTCATGTGACGTCAGAGCTAAAAATATTGAAACATGGTGTCGCGCTCTACAGCCGCCATTTATGGTCGGAAACAAATGCTTCTTCAGCACCCTA
>CM037786.1:49740696-49790696 GCA_021229015.1 Solen grandis | reverse complement strand
ACTAGAAGATGTGGACACATCATGTGCACAGTCAACTAATCCGGTACCAAAATGGCAGGAATGTCCGGAACATGCAGGGGAGGCAATCCGGTTGTTCTGTAAATCCCACAATGACTTGTGTTGTTTGAGTTGCATAAACACACATCATAAATCATGTTTGAATACTGCGCTGATTACAGATTTGGCAGAAGATTTTAGCGAAAGCGAAGAATTCAAGTCATTTAAAGGAGACCTGAAGAAGATTGAGAGCGATACATCTTATCAGGGGGAAATGCTGAAGTATAATGAGAAGAGGATTGAATATGAGTATTGTAAAGCACTAAAAGAGATCGACAACATAGCAGAAAAAGCACATTTGCGTATCGATGAGCTGAAAGAAAACACAATAGAAATTGCGAAAGAAACACTGAAAGAAACTAAAATCAAACTAAAACAAATGGATGAAATTTTTAGGAGCTTAGAATGTGATATTAAAAATTTATTGACTGATATTGAAAGAGAAGAGACAACACAGCAACCCGAGCGACTCTTTATAGCGTGGAAAAACTCTCAAAGTAAACTAGACCATGCAAATTCCGATTTCATTAAATTGGAAGAGGGGAATTCCATAAAATTAAGACTGGATGTTACAGAGGAGATAGACACGCTTCTTAATGCCAAATCTGTGTTAGGTACATTTTCTGAAGCACATCTATCACTTAAGTACGTTGGTGAGATCAACGTTAGGTCTTCTTCTGATCAGAAGGATTGCAATATAGAAGGAATAGCTCTAGTGTCCCCCGGGCAGATGATCGTGGCTGATTGGTCAAATAAGAACATTAAGGTTATTGACATTAAGGACAACACAGTAGTGCAGGCAAGGGAGTGCCCAGTACAGCCATGTAACGTAGCACTTCTTAAAAACAATAAGATAGCTGTGCCTCTGTTTGACGACAAAACAATCCGACTGCTATCAGCAGACGACAAACTTGACATGGATCACGATATCAAGCTTGATTCTGGATGTGCGGGTGTCATACAAGAACAACAACACGGTCATTTGATCGCTTCGTATCATGAGAAGGTACAGATACAGGACATGGCCGGTACTGTGATCAGGGAGTTCACCACTGACACCTCGGGAAATCCACTCTTCAAGATTCCACGTCACCTCGCCCTCAGCCCGGATCAAAGCATGTTTTACGTTTCCGACTATGAAAACAACACCGTGACGTGCCTGACACTTGACGGTGACGTCGAGTATATATACCGTGACGCCGAGTTGAATAATCCTCGTGGTATCGCTGTTGATAAAGATGGTCATGTTCTTGTGTGCAGCGGGGGTACACAAACAATACACGTCCTGTCCCCGAACTGTAAAAAGCTGAAGGTCATACCCATCGATCAACACAGGCTGGGGAAACCCAATGTATTTGCTTTTTGTCCAACAATGAATTTACTTTATATAAGTTGTGTACATTCTAAGTTTTGTGACTCCATCAAAATCTTTCAGTTGCTGTAAATAGCTCTCCAAGTACCTTATGAAATATTTCTAAACTAATATGTAAAACGCCGCGAATCACTTTTCTGCCATAAAAACGCGAAAATTAGTGGCTACAAGAAGTTTGACTAAGTTTGACAATACATGTTAAATTTATTTACATTACCAGTTTACCATTTAGAGAGAGAGAAGAGAGAGGCGCATCTTACATGTAATTGCTAATGCTGTTGTGTTTGCATGATATATATTTTGTTTTGTAAAACTCATCTGTGTTTTAGAGAGAGAGTGGGGGGAAGAGAAAGAGAGTGTGGGTTGCAAAATAACATGTAAAACCTACATGATTGTGTTTGTCTGGCAATAGGACCTTACTTGTTCTCTTTACCCAGATTCATTAATATTGCCAATCAGAGGGAGGTGTGTGTGAAGATGAGGCTAGGCAAATCAAGGTTGCTTAGTCGTGATAAGCCATATAGAGGAGTAAAATAAAAATAATTTGATAAAAATCGGGTTGCTCATTTTAAACAATTTTGCTGCAAAATACAGTTGTATTATATTATATGTTTGGTCGTATTGTTGGTCTCATTTATACGAGAAAACCTGTTTAATGGATTATTTTAACAAGTACGAGTATATAATGATTCTCACTGACTGGCTAATTATCTTATTACATTATTATTTTATTAGGTATAAACTAAATGTATTAAAATAATGATGGAATTCCTTTCTTGAAGTGCACATAATGCAAATATCAATTCAACATAATCCCATACTATTTATTTACCCTACTAAATACATATCTGCTAAATAGTACCATCATTCTTTGTGCGTTGTTGTTGGAGACATGATCATGTTAAACCACTTTCAAAATAATTTAATTATTGAAAAGTATCAACCTGAATATATATTGATTGGCAACAGGTTAACAGATATTACAATAATGAATTCGGTATGCTAGATTATCTTCCTAAATAATTCATGGAAATCACCATGCACTGTTTAGCTATAGTCGGTTTTCGTAGTTTTCAGCTATATGGATCAGTTACATCACGCTTTATTCGTTGCATTAATTGTTTTCCGACATAGAATATTTACATTGAAACATCAAGGAACACGTCTTACAATCAAAAAAGTCAATTTTTACCACGATTGAGCCATTTTTAAGCGGTTATATCTCTCTTCTGTAGGAAAATGAGAGAAAATGTTCTGAAAGCTACAGAACATGACTGAAGAAATTCGAGCTATATAGAAAATAGAAACTGATAGATAAATGATTGGTGTGTCTTCGGCATAACTTACTGTTTGTCATAACAATATCATTCAAAAATATCGTAGATTGTCTTTTTGTCATATGACAATATGCTTTAACAGCCGTTTCCGATTTAGCATAATAATCACGTAATTACTTATATTTAACACGCTTCATTTAACTTATCGAACGAATCTCTCCTCATCACGCGCATGTAGTCTATATATTAGTATTGCGTTGAACTCAAACAGATAAGATGTATTTTGATGCAACTAACGTTGATTGAAAATATGTTTTATTCACTGTTATATTGAAAATGAAAGAGAAAGACACACATAAAATCGTTATTTACGGCTTTTATTTTGGGGTTATCTTCTTAAGGTAAGACTGAAAATAATTCGTTAAAAGTCCGTTCATTCATGTGTGTGTGTGTGTGTGTGGGTGTGGGTGTGTGTGTGTGATTTGATATGAAATAATAATTCATGTTAGATCCTATATGTATTATTCAATATATTTTGAATGTTTTATTACTTAAATGTGGGGTATATTTATAGTTAAGTTAAAAATGATCATCATTTTCGAGAAACAGACACTATTAAGTTTGAAGTAGTCATATGTGAAAAGGAAAAGTCGATTTAAGAGACTTTATGAAAATATATTATTCTTTTCTTTGGATAACCTGCCATCAATGTCGATAAAAAGATTCGTGCAATCCTTGATAATCACATGACATTCAACTTCAATTAATAAAAGAATCCTAAACCCTTGATGCAAACAGGGCTGGTTCACTTCAACGTGGACAATCTTTACCATAAATTAGAGAGGGAATATTTCAGTTAATATATATATATAAAACTACACTTTTCTGAAACTAGTGGTGGGATTTTTTTTTATTTTTTTTTTTTGCATTAAAAAATTACACTATTTGCGAAACCGTTGTTTACATTTCAATGTTAAATTACCAATATCATGAAACTAAGGTAAAAAGGGGTATTGATTCTATTTTATATGAGTTGCCCAAGTGTAGCTTGGCATATATATAATAAACATTAAATACAGTTGGTCCTGAGAGACTTCGGGTGTTTTATATAGGTTACTCAGATTCGCTAACTCACTTGCTAGTTAGCTTTTCTGAACAATTGAATTTTAACATATTTGTATTTCTGTATACAAACATTTGCATGTGTATCTCTGTATTTAGATAAAGTTATGCAGAAGAAGTCATGCATGGTGACTGGTTGGTCGATTGAATAAATTTATGAGTAAGGCCGAATAAGTGCAGAAATCTTGTTGCTGTTGTTTGTTTGCTCAACCCTTTTTCAATTTACATTTACACGATTTACTTGACTTATATTGATTGAAAAATAATCTTAAGAGACCCAATTCGCAATCGTTTGAAATTATTCCGTATTTCCTCGTTTCAAAAGGAACATTGGGGATAATCACGGAACGTTGCATTAGGTGACCATGTATCTATAGATGGATATTGAACAAATGAACAAACTGCATATCAGATCGGTATTGATGGAGGTAATACACACAGACAGCTTAATATTAAATTCTTAGCTTATTAGAGCAACTTGTATGATTTTTTTCTCATCTATCATATCTACATCGAAATTTAAAAACCAAAATTATGTGTTAAATAAAATGTATAATATTTCCATTTACTTAAATCTATGTTGAACCGTTATCACATTCTTTCCAGACTTCATTTAAATTAATTCTAGATTAAGAATCCTATTACATACATGTACACATTCAAACATGAGTTACTAAATAAGATCGTCTTCAAGATTGTGTCAAGGTGTCTAATGTTAACTTTTATTATTTTATTGATTGAAGTGCTCGAAGTAAAACAGACCACGCCTTATGTTTTTTCCGCCAAATTAAAATGTATGTAATGTGTCACGTGGTAGGCAAGTGAGGTGTATCGGGTTACCTTTGCCGTGTAAAGAATGTTGAGATGTAAATATTGTCTTACTATTTAATTTAATGATAAGAAAATAATGATTAATGAAGTGATATCCTTCGGATGTTTCGACACAATTATAAATTCTTATTTTCAATAAGTTCAACCAGTTTTGCCAATCAAAATTGTTAATTGAACTATAACATTGTAAAATTGTAAGAGATGTAATTATTTAAACACAAGCAACTTTGTTTGAAGCATAAAAAATCGTTCATAGACTGTTTGGCCCAATGTCAGGTTGATGCGTGTGTCATGCCCCTTGTCTCTAGCGTGATATATCAATTTGTATCAACACTATATCAGTCTAGTTTAAACATAATTTCAAAATGACAAAATGACTTTTAATATATATAGATCTAGCCATAAAAACAGGTAAAATTAGTATTAACATTGCAGATTTATGAGGACAATATGTAAAGTAAAGTTGTGTTTTTGTGTCAACTAGGACTGAACCACAGCAACCAGGAAGAAATCATCAGGAAGTAATGAGTATATCTACCTGAGTGCGCGATGTATCCTATCTGATCCGATTACTGATTTTTGTCGACAATAGACGTATATGTTTGTCTTGACTATCAGTATTGAAGTCTTATCCATATTTATATAGGCAGGTGTTTTTACTGAATTTTTATTTTTTCAGTAAGTGTTTGTTAAAACATGTAAACAATAACTCAATCTTATATATATTCAGTGTGTTTTAGAAAGGCTTGATAAGATATGAAGAACATTAAGATTAATCATGCATATTTACACCTGTCTACATTTCATGTGTGCAATATGGGCACTGATTCAATTCAGTTTGTAATATAGTTTTGGTCTAAGATTGGTACCATTTTTAGTACATATTTTTTTTTTACTTTTTCAGTTCGGTTGCTAAAAATGCCGTTCGTTATTTTTACTCACATCTGGTATTTCATAAGCGGTCAGAAATAGTGTCTGACTGTTTTTAGGTATCCAGATTTAAGATGAACAAATGTCTTTAAATTTCAATATTCTTTCTAGAAGAGTTTTGACATATCGTCGAAGTTGCGTGGACGGTGTCTTACTGTTGCGTTTGATAAATATAGAGTTAAGAGAATAATTCTTCTAAAACAATTTTATTAGCATATGTTTATAAAATAGACAGATGTATATAAACATGTATGAAATATTAAAGACAATATGTTCAAAACATACAGTAATTGAAATTAAGAATTTTGTTGATAAAATCTACACCCCATAAAATAACGTTACCAAAAATTGTAATGGAACTATATCATATTTGAAAAAGCTTTTTATTTTAAAGGTTTAAATTAAAAACAAAGGTAGCAATTGTTATTTTAAGAGAATACAAGTACATGTTCATTCTTTCAAAATAACATGAACATTTTATAACATTTTCCTTCAAATTAATACTTATATGACATTTGACTGTTTCCCTACAAAATTTCACTGATATCTTACTCAAACCATTTAGAAAGACGCATCGTTGACTTTCAGCAAAGTCTGGAAAAGACACATGACATGCTATGCAAACTGTATAACATATATAGACTTAAATATGGATATAACTGCCTTTTTAACATTGCATGTTAGTTTTGCGACATCCGCTTCTAGTTGGTTCCATTCTCCAGATCCGTGTCGATTGAGCCTGGTACTGAATGCTGATCTAGAGATTCGTAAGCCAGAACATTGTTCTCGTTACCTGTATAAAATCAAGAAATATAACTCTTCTATTTTCTACAATTTTGTCAAGTTCATTATGATTTCTCATCATTCAATCTGGCATTATTCATTTTCAAATTAGATAAAATAATTTTAAAGATTTTAATATCAGTTTAGTTAAATAATTCATCGCATGTAAAATTATATAACTAGATTTTATTAACGAAACAACATGTTACTATGACTAAAGGGAAATAACCGAACTGACCGTAAGCAGCGGAAAAAGCACTTTTTGTATTATTCTTGCAGTTCATGTTGCCAGAAAAGGTAAGACGTATTTGTCTTTCAACTGATGTATTCACACTGCTATAAATAAACAACACAACTAGGAGTTACAACAAAGTGATTATTACTAAAAAAAACTGACGAACCTGAGTCAGTGACACTGCTAAATTTGTCTGTAATATTCACATAGGCAACCGAGGGAGGAATATTGGTGTTGTTTCGTGCACCAGATTTCTGACCACACCTGTTACAATTTCTGTAAATCAAGTATTGCAACATAAAAATTATGTTCATTGATAAAAATCAAATTTCTACCACCTACACTTACTTAAGTCATAGAATGGATAAAGGTATGGCAATATTATTACATTTAAGGTATGCACAGCTTTGTAATTGTAATCTTGATGCAGATATATTTTCAAAAGTAAATCATGTACGGAAAGGTTTATCAAAACAACACTGTCCAGAGCATTTTTGTTTTGTTTGTTTTTTTGTTGTTTTTTTGTTGTTGTTTATTTTGTTAATAAAATATAATGGAAATAAGATCATTCGTAGTTACCTTTTGTTAATGAAGTATCCGACAGCAAGTCCCCCAAAGAAGCCAAAGGTCACCCCACCGAATACCCCGCCGGTAGCCACACCCACAACAGAGGCACTCTTAGACTTCTCAGACCTCGTATCTGTCGTGTTTTAAGAGATATTCCAAAAACTCATTTCATTTCACTTTCAGTGTTTTATACTAAATACAACTCACTTCCCAAATTTTATAAAAAAAAATATTTGTTCGATTATACAATTGCTAAGCTGGAATGTAAAATGTAATCATGTAATCTGGAGGTCGTATGTTTGAATCACGGTTACGACATAGCAAAATTGTAATAGTATATCTGGCCTGACTTGGCATATGCCGCATAAATGTATCTCCTCGTGGTTACTAGGTGAACGCCTTAACAATTCAGATACTGAGACCGTATGCAAGCAGATAACCTTTTCTTGAAAAAAAAAAACAGCCTTCAAAAAGTTATAAGCTTCCATTTTTGCCCGCAGAAACTTAAAGTATACACTGTTTAACTTTTGTAAAAAAAAGTACACTCCTGATTGATGGTGTTTTGAAAAATAGGAACGTACACACCTTGAATATATTTTTATTGCCAACAAAATGATATGCACTTCAACACCTGTTCTGATTATGTCTAATTTATAGTATTTTTATATGGTCTGCTTCGGAATGTTCATCATCAGCCAAGACAAATATTAGCAATGTTAACATTTAAATGGGCATCTCAGCGGCTCTTCAAATGAAACGATATTGCCAGATGTGAGATGTGTCGGTGCTTGGTTAAGCATAAGATATAACAATGATGTCAAATGAAATAACTCACTGAACGGATACAGCTATATGGCAGAATATGTATATTTAATCATTTAATCAACTCACTCTGACTAATGTAAATCGTCTCTGTTCTGTTACCAACGCAATCGTTTCAGCCATTGTCTGGAGCCGGCTGGTCACATGACCTTGACCTCGTAGC
This sequence comes from Solen grandis, assembly GCA_021229015.1. Lineage (NCBI taxonomy): Eukaryota > Metazoa > Mollusca > Bivalvia > Adapedonta > Solenidae > Solen > Solen grandis. The sequence continues at coordinate 49,782,537 of CM037786.1, read as the reverse complement.
TGAGAAGGGTGTGTATTCAGACCACTGACCCCAATTTCCATCAACTAGATATCGTCAGAGTATAATTAATATAATCTCAAAAAAAGATGTATTTTTAATTCACTTAATTCCAAAGGGCATTTTCAAAATCGGTATTTTTAAATTTCAAATATCAGTTCTAAGGAGTACTGTCGTTAACTTTTTAATGGATATTTCTTTCTTTTTATCGGTAAAGTGGACCTGTATAAATTGTGTACATGGTCTATTGTAAAGAAATATAATGAAATACCTGCACAAATGGCTATATTGCAATTTCTCGTATCCATGGAGATCCCGTTACAAGATTGTCCGCCATACTGTGGCGCCGGTTGATCGCATGACCTGGTCCTTGACCGTGATCCCCCATCCACACGTGACAGAACATAATTTGAATTCTGACCACTGACCCCACTGACCGTCAACTAGAAACCGCCAGCTTACAGTGTGTAAGATATTCTAGGATATTTTAAGGCTAATTGGTGCATATTTAACTGAGTTAATTCCAAATATATTTTAATTAATGTGGAAATTAACCGTCTAGTTGTCAAGAATAATTACTGATGAATAATTTAGTAATATTTGACAATCTAACTCAATTTTATGCAAGTTAGCGACGACATTTAGATTTTGCAGACAAAGAAACGATTGTCTAATATGTATACACCTAGTATATAGCGTTAAGGCGGTTGTACATAACTTGTACTTGTCTTGCAAGTTTCACTCGCTAACACAAATTAATACATAGATGTACATGACCTATGAAACTAGGTTATGAGTCTTTTCTTTTCTTTTGTACTACCTGAACAATAAACCATGGTGCAATCTGTTGTCTCCATGTCTGTCTCTGTACAAGGCTGTATGGCTTGATCACACGACCTATTCCTTGACTTTGACCCCAATCCACACGTGACAGAACATGGTCCGTATTCTGACCACTGACCCCATTGTCCGTCAACAACAGGTGCCTGTGTTGAAGTATTGGGAGTCAAATCTATAAAAAGAAAATGTCAGTTCTAAGAAGAAGATACTTTGATGCTCACTATTGTACAAGACACTGATTCCCGACAAATTTTAACTTATTTAAACATGGTTATCTTTATGCATGCCGGCTCTATACCTTGATACACTTTCTTTTAACCTTTTTTGTGGATTTATCGCGCCTACTAAAACATAAATCAATCTCAAACTTTTTGTCCGTGATATGTGTATGAATGCGTCATATCAAAGCAATACACAGGAAATAATGAAAAGAAGAAGCAGAAAAAACTCCACCTGGAATTCCCAAAGAATACGCTATTTTTAGATTTCTTCCTATCACATGACCTAAATGTAATAAACAGGATGACGTCAGATTATATAAAAATCAAGAATGAATATAAAGCTTAATTTATTCGATAGGCAGCCTATACCACAATATGAGTCTGGTGATAGAATAAAAGAACAATTCAATTCACAATTCAATAAGCGATTTATTAAATATGTCGTATTCAATATCGACAACGTGTGTGTACAAGGTCTGAGCGAAAGGTTCGTTGAATTTTAGTATGTCTTTTATATTAGACGTTTACTGATTTTCGTTTATTTATTGATATCAAAAACACGGTTTATCGTTATAATGACAAAATTAAACTAAAAATAATTTACTAAAATAAAATGAATATACTCATTTTCGTTACCCCGGAGCAGTCTTAGTTCGATAAGTAGCAATTAAGAATAATTGTTATTTTCTTGTGTTTTTCATCCGCTTATTTGATTTCTGTACTTTTGCAAAACTGCAATGAAAATTTATTGATTTATCTTTTATATAAATTTCATAAAAATGGCAATGACATTTATAATAAAAATGTTAGAAACTGTTTAATCAGACTACGTATTTAATGGGCTATTGGGCTTGTGTTTTTACGTCATCGTTTAAAACTGACGTAGCGTTATATTATGAAGAAGAGTTGTAGTTGTTGTATTGGGGTTTACCGTCACTGCGGTAGTATTTCGATCATATAGCGACGTCCAGCTGGAGGAAGACCCCAGTACACAGAGGTACCCGGGTAAAACCACTGACCTACCGCAAGCCAACTGGAAGGCTTCCTCACATGAAAATTCCGAAGTCCCTACCGGGATTCGAACCCACAGCGGTGAGGGGCTGAGAGATTTGTAGTCCACGACTGTAACCGCTCGGCCACGGCGGCCCCATTAAGAAGAAGAAAACCGGCAACGATTATTTAGATATCTTTCTTTGCATGAAAACTGTAATTTGAAATGTTCCATTATAAATTTTAACTGCATTTATGGTCTTCTCTATTGATTAAAATATATGTTTTGGAAATTACCAACAGATAAATCGTTTTTCCTTACTTTCACAATATGCCCCAGTATATTTCGGTCTACAACCATATATACAATGTCCCGTCTCTTTGTTACATACGTTGGTACCAGTACCGTTAATGCAGCCCTCCCAGCACTGGAACTGGCATTTGTCTCCCTATGTAGATTTGGAGCAGCTATCACATTTTCCATTGATTTCGTTGCAACCAGTGTTGGAGCAATTGGAGGAACAACTGTATTGACACGCATTTCCCCATGTACCAGGGGGACAACCAACATCGCATTTGGTGGAATCACCAGATGACCACACGTTGTATCCACTGGCACACCTGGTACAGTGGTAATAATCTGTACATTCCTCACAGTTCCGTATAGAGCAATTATAACATTTGGAGCTGATCTGGAAATATCCGCCAGGGCACCCGTGTAGCTGATCTGGAAATATCCGCCAGGGCACCCGTGTACACATGTACCGTTATACTGGTAACATTTAGTCTGGACACAGTTAGTGTCACACTGTAAACTGCACCATGTTCCGTAATATCCCGCAACACATTCGGTACAATTGTTCACCGACACACACGTGACACGTGGAACATGATGTTGTACTATCTATGTAATAACCAGCTTCACAATGAGTGCATTTATAGATGTCAAAGTCCTTTAAACAATCGTCACAGTTTGCGACATCGCTGCATTCGCATGAAGCTTTATCTGAAAACAAATCTCATCCATGCTTTACTTCCTTGGTCCATTTCAGTTACACTTAATTATAAATTACGTATATGTGGAGTTAACTGCAGTTTCAAATAAACAGATTAAAAGACGTATAATAATTTATATCAGCATGTCTTTAGATACATAATAGATCCTGTGTGTACAATTTAAAATCGACACTTATCTCTGAGAGGAGAGTTTGTAGAATAAGTAAAATATCTATATAATTCCAAATACGTAGAATATATTTAACTAAACAAAGCATATTTTAAAATGACTGTTAATCAAATAAACTTCCTTACACACAATGGCTAAGGTATACACCAGGAAACTCAGCTGTTTGTGAAACCCTGATCTCAACATGTTTGACCTGTTTAATAAACAAGAAGGATGAATATGATTTCATTTTTCCACGTTACGATTTTCATTAATATCGTTAGATATGCACAATACATATATATATATACATAAACAAGAGAATGAAAAAATACAAGACGAAATACATGTTTACAATTCTATAAAAGCCATTTAATTATAAAAAAAGTATGTGGAGATATAGAATGTTAAAACAGGGTTAACATTTATCAAACTGGTGATTCTTTATATCTGTAAAATAATTTTCAAAATTTTATATTTACCTTATCTATGCATTTCTTCTTTCGATCGAAACTTCCTGATACATAGACATAGTGAGCGTACACAAATCTTGTGTTTCAACATTTTGTAAACATTCTGGGTACATGCAAACAGTATACACACGGAAGTTTAAATAGAGAAACTACAAAACGGCAAACGAGTTGAACATTATTTTCCGCATATCAAATTTAAGTAAGAAATATATACTACTGAGTATGGGTGCCTTTGTTTTGAACTGAACTGAACAGAACTGATACTTGATAGCGAAACAACTTTCTATTTTATTTTTAAGGCGTCATTATGAAAAACTATCGCCATATTTGTAACATAATCACTTTTTGACACTTAATACTATTAGGCTTCGTTGCAAATGTAAATTTCATATTAAGAAATGCTACATCAAAACAAATATATATAGGTAAAAAAACTCGGTTTCTCCATTCGTTTCTTGTCTTGCATGTTTTTAGAGTTTTGCACAACATTTCTGATTCATCCTTGCACAACTATTATACGATATCTGTATATCTTTTTATAGTAAGGCGTGTATAAACTATATTTTACGAACAACTGTAGTAACTGTAAGTCCTATTTAAATATTTGATGCCTAAACATGATATTTGTGGCAAAAGCATGCATTCCTGAGAAACGCTTAAAAGACTTTTGCTTCCTATTTTTCATATTTGATTAATTACCATCACCTGCCCCACCATCTCGAGGGTGTTCTGAGCTAGGGGGCGAAACACCTGACAATAGATGGCGATGCGCTAATGACATGTTTGTTTGCAGTATACTGGACGATATGAAAACATTATCATGTTTGTTAGATTTATCGATATATATCAAGTAATCCCACACTTATGAGGGTTTGATTCCCAGTCTTGTCACTCGGATTTTCCAATCCTTTTATCTGACTTTTGGTAAGGTACTCTCTGTATATATCATATACATATGTCCTCCCGGGTCATGCATCTCCTATAACTAAATGACTGATATATTATCACGGGGATAATGAAATATAAAACAACAATAGACAGTAACAAAAACACTATTAAACTACAGCTGTCCTTCAAAGAGTCGTTTATATTTAATGTATCAAATCATAAAAATTAAAATATTAATTGCCTTAAAAACCATGTCCAATTACAAAAAAGGTAAAACAAACATTGGGGCCTCCGTGGCCGAGAGGGTAAAGTAAAGTCGCTGACTTTAACACTCGCTCAGCCCCTCACCACGTGGGTTCAAATCCCGGCAGGGTCATTCGGTTTTCGGTAGGTCGTTGGTTCTATCCGGATGCCTCCGTGTATTCGGGGTCTTCCTCCACCTGTAATTAGCTGGACGTCGCTATATGACTGAAATACTGTCGAAGCGACGGTAAACTCAAATAGTCAAGTCAGACATATTGCGTTCATTACTAAACTCAGTCTGAGGCCAAGTAGGCCTATTGTCAACATGCCCTTGTTTACATAATGTCATTGTGTATTGACTGATGTTGACGTGTCAGTTTTGCAATAAATGAACAGAGTATTGTATCAAACTGTTAAACTCAGAAGGTAGAAATACCTCAAATGCCAACATTATTTGGCCCTTCAAAGCTGTATTGTTCAAAAGTAGTAATTAAAAATAAAGAACACGATTAAGTATATAGTGTTTGTGGCAGTAATGAAAAATTAAAAGCATTGTCAAATCTCTTCTTAAACTCAAATAGTCAAGTCAGTTAAAACAAACATTAAAAAGGAGTCACTTTTAAGGTCATTTCATTTATTTCATTTGAAGCAAACTTTTTAAAAAGATGATATGCAACTGATGACAATATACAACAGATACAAGTTGATCAGAATAATTCACCTGACCATCTACTATGGTCCCCGTTTAGGGGCAAGAATTTTTAAAGGCCCTTTCATGTGCAAAGTAAGAGTCCGACAAAAGGACTCTAAAGAGGGATTTGTAAGTTGTAAGAACTTATTTTCCAATCAATAAATATTTTTATATGTAAAGCTCAGCATAAAAATATCTACCCGGTAAATACTGGAAATGTCCATGTCGTTGGAGTAAAATTAAAAGTGGATCTATAAATAGTATTAATATTTCATAACTGCTTCATATACGTGAAAAAATATCATCAATAAATAGTCCTGATTGTGTACAAAATCACTGGAAAAAATGAGAGCGTGCATATAATTTTTTTCGTAAGTTAAGGTGTCCATGACAGGTCGGAGGACGTCGTCTCTAATAAACAGAACAGAACAGAACTTTATTTTCAGGTACAGAGTATGAACAATTCCAGCATCGACAGGACATCTTACCTTTTTCAAGCTATCTCGGGTTAGACAGGCATGTCTAGGAATCTAGGTACGAATATTATAATACAGTCCAGTCACGATCAAACGAAATGCGATGGAACGAAATGACGGTTTATAGCGAAGTAATTCGCAGTTCCCGGCCGAATATGTTCTTAATTCAATGTAAAAAAGATGCGCTTGAACGAACAATCTATTAGGTCCGAACTGCCAATTAACAGCTGATTAATAACACGCTCGAACGAAGTGTCGGTCAGTTTTCACACCTACTCGAGTGACATTCGTCGCTTGCGCGTGTCGGCCATTATTGTTTGTAATTAGTCAATCAATATGTCATCCGTGACACTGTTTATTACAAATTGACACGAAGCTTACAAGCAAGTTTTTTTGTAGCCGGGGATTTTTTGAGTGATTAAATGTCAAAACTTAATCAACAGAATAATTAATGGTTCCCAGCTCTGTTTTGTCATATCATTCAAGTGAAGTCAAGTCAAAAAACATTTTATTTCTTTCAAATGCATGTTCAACATGAAAATATAGAGGTACATTTGGGTATAAGTTATGAGAGGCTTATTTTAATTGTTTATCAATCAGATATTGTCATTAAAGTACATTATAAATCGAACATGTTAGAACGAAGATAACAACAACATCTTTGTTATCTAATATCAGCATACTGAGTAATGCGGTGAAGGACTCAGGTTATCTGGGGGGAAAACTGAATCACCGATTGTATCTTCAATCTACAAAATGCTGCCTGATAAAACGCTTGAGTTCAAGAAGATTGTTTGAAATGGGGGCAAACGGTCCAAGGAAAGATTGAATGTTCTAGTCTGTTCTAACATGTCATGCCATTGTACGTCATAGACACGAGTGCTAAACCAAGGTGTTTCAAGGGCGTTCTGTCAACTTTATGTTCTTGTATATGTTTGCTTGTCCATACTTCATAACATGTTGAAATAAAAATAAAATATATATTACAGAAACAAAGGTTTCAATTGTTTGCTATCATCGACGGTTACCGTGCGTCTTTAAGTGGGTATGATAGAGGTAATACACACAGATAGTTGATTCTTTATCATTGACCACTTGTGAACGAGCTACTTTGAATACATATATGAGATTATCTTTCCAAAGTAGAACAGAATATTGGACAATTTCTATCAATAATACCTGTATTTATATGGATTTACATGTAGTACTTCTCCACTTCACGATAACACTAACACTTGAAAACAAGACGATAGGAAATCATTATATATGCACATTCATCTTGCTGAATTCAGCTCTTTTAGTTTCGAATTCTCTGATTATGTTTTCCTAGTACATTGTTTTACAACAGGAAATAACGTTACAAATATTTTAATACAAAAACGTTTGAATACAACACTACTTAACTATGCTAGATCTACTGTAAATTAATGTATTTTAGACATTCGATAACAATAAATTCGCATAGTGACCTTGCCTATCGTCACACTGTTGAAGGGCGCTCAAAATGACATCCAAAGAACAAACACAAGAGGAAGTAGCAACTGTAATATACGAAGCTGTAGGAATACCTGAGAGTGGCGATGCTGTCGTGAAGAATATGACACAATCTGGTGATGAAGAGAAAAATGTCAGCAATGAACAAAATGGGCCATTCAGTAAAAAGACGTGGGTGGAGGATCTGACGTTGGAAGTAGAAGGGAAGAACTTGTATGTCTCTAAAGGAGTTTTAGCAACAGTATGCCCAGGTTTTCGAAAGATGTTTGAAGGCAATGTTGCTACAGAAAGAATTGTTTTGCATGGAAAGAAGTATGAAGATGTCGTGGAGTTTTTACTGTGTGTCTATCCAAATCCGGAAACATTAAAGAAGATAGATGTCAACAATGTCCTGACAGTCGTACCCTTTATTGTGGAGTACCAAGTTGACAATTTATTAAGCACATGCGAGGCCTGTATAGACGTCATTTTGGATGGTCTCGATTCAATTGAAGACTTACTTTTCTTTTTAGAAATAGCTGCTGCACACAGTCTTAAAACAACAAATGGGAAATGTTTGACCTTGCTTGCCAAGACGGATGTTGAGAAAATTGAGAGATCAAAAACTTTCGGCGAATTACCTCAAGAGTTAAAAATGGATGTGTTCGCATACATGGCTAAAAGTCTTAACCAACAGGTTAAGGAGCAAAAGAAAACAATTAACTTGCAAATTAAAGTAATAGCGAATGATGAGCAATTTAAGGAATGTTATCTTGCCGGGTTTCCAAGCAGTCAAAGAGCGCAGATGGCATTATACAAGACAAGTGGATCTATATCTTTCAAATTCGCACCTGTATCCAGGAACAGTAAAACAATTACTAGCAAGCCGGTTATTTGTGGGGAATCGGTACTGCACCTGGAAATATGGAAAATCACAAGCGACCAAAATATAAATGGATCATCATTTCGTCTATACAGACTGGGAAATGACAAGAGTGAAATGAAAGCAGGCCTGGTATTCAGCAGAAACAGAAGTTCTTTTTGCGTGAAGTATGAATTAGTCAATAAATTTTCAAATAAGGATAATATTGTAAAAGGCGTAGATCATTGTACTTCTGAAAATAATAACAGTTTTTCCATCATTGATTGGGATGTTCTAGTTGACGAATCTAAAGGTTTCATCAGAGACGGCAAAGTAGAACTGCATGCTTATTTCATACTTGCTCAGTGAGATTGTGGAATGGGTTAAATTCATATAAACTTAAGCTTCAGCTGTAAACCGATATATTTAGTAGATGCTGATTATTTTCTTGGGTTGGGTAGGGCGTTGTTTAAAGATCATCCTTAGATATTAAAACAATATTTTGTATCATCTGTAAAGGATATGATTTTTCGTATTTCTATATTTTTGTACACTATAAAATTACTCAAAGGCAACAATTAAAATATATTTGCATTTACACCTTAAAACACTATCAAAGACGAGTATCAAACCTAGAAATATATGAGTATGAATAAAGAAAATCAATGCATTGAAATAGACAAGCTAAATGATAAAAGTAAATCTGTTAAAATATTTTACATATGTTATATAGTATCAACGTACCCATTCGAAACTACTCAAACATCATAGGCATACACAGAAAGGAAATAGGTCATACAAATGTTCGAAATGATTCGAATGTCTAAATCATGTGCATGTATATTCTATGATTAAAAGACCCTTAATAATCACCGCTCAGAGAAGCTAAGTATTATGTGATGGTCATAAATATAAACTTGGGATATTTTACAGTCAACGGGATTTTTTATGTAGACTACTTTTGAAAGTTGTAAAATAAATGAATGATAATTTCATTTCAGTATGTTTTGTGGTATTTGCATTATTTTTGTCTTGCATTGCTCGCATATCCTACATTTAATACAGTGACAGTGTGTTTTATATTGTAAATAGGGATCCTTTTCCTTTCTATTTTCTATATAAAGATAATTGTTATGAAGCAAATTTATAATAAAAATATTGTATATTTCAGAACTTCCAATGGCAATATATTAGAATAGTATATTTTGGGAACATAACCCTTTGTCGCAGAGCAGGAAAAACCCTATTGTAACTAGAAGCACTAACAAAGGTACAACATATCGAATCTGGCATAGAAAAGCCTATTCAGAACCAGTTTTATCAAACACAAATATATTGAAATATATTTTTTATTTCAAAATGAAAAATAAATCAATTGCATTTTCTGGAGACTCACAAGGAAAGGATATTAAATGTTATCAACAAGGTTTAAGATGTAAACATGTTCTACATTAATATTGCACTCGTAAATGTCTCAAATCGACCATTTAAATTCAGAACGACTAGTCAGCCTACTTTCAATATACGCTGTTGAGCCCCTCTGTTTCAGTGCACTAAATGCCACTTTCTAATAAAGTTCACAGTGAAATGTATTTATCTCATCTCACCCACTCCTAATGATGTCCTTCATATACATGTAATACTGCAATCGTTTTAATTAATTTTCATGATATTTCCAGGAGCAAAGAACATGTTTTTTCAAAGCATTTTTGAAAGTTATGCATGTAACATTATTCAGTTTAACGTTTGTTTGTTTTATGTTGTTGTTTTTTGTTGTTGTCTTTTAATTGTTATTGTTGATGATTTTATTGTTGTTTTTGATATTAAGACAATGTTATTTTGCATGTTGCCTTAATCGTCCATTTGCTTGGTATTTGCTTAACCAAGCTTACCTTTAAAACAAATTTAAAATTTAAAGTTACAGTTGTTGCACAAGGTAGATCTCCAAAAAAAGTTGTTGATGTATTAAGGGAATGTTTCATTATTATATAATGTCACCTTATTAAAATGATATGCCTAAAATACACACATATTATATATTGGTATATGTTCCTCTGGATAACCTTTGTTATACCATAGTTTCTTCTGTTTGTATTCCTTATACGACAATTAAAATGTGGTTTACTCGTGCAAATCCTGCAAGATGCTCTGGTATATGTATGATAAACAACTTTAAAGCTGGTACATTCGTTATATAAACCATACCTATGTATCATTTATCGTATATCTACCCTAATTTATAGGTTCGTTATTGCTATATGGATAAAAGTTACAGTAAAACTTCTTTAAAACCTTATTTACCCTAATTACATACCCTAATTACATTATTATGCGTGTATTTATTCGTGTATATGTGACGGATAAGCTTTGAAATTTAATTAGTTTATTGTTTTTAAGTTGTATATTTATGTTGTTATCTTTTTTTTTCAAATTGATACAAATTGATAATAGAATTGAAATAGTGTCCAGAACTTAGGAAAGGTTTAGATATAATGTATCAATTGTAACTATGTGAATAATTGTCATTTATTTTTTAAGGGTTCGAGAAACTGTTGGTGTATGTTGGTGTATGAATTTAAGTAGTAATAAGTTAACAATTTGTATATAAATAATGATATACTGATTCACGTAGTATAAACAAAATATAAATGCATGTATCATATATACACTTATAATATAATTTGATTGTATTTATTGAACATGTGACCACCAGATTTTTGTGTAAACATAGATGATCATGAGTGATGTCGATAAACTTATCTTGATCATTTTATATAGGTGTATTTAGTTTGTATTCAGTAAATGTATAATTTGCAGTATAACATTAGATTGTGAAGACTTATAACCAGATAAGCTACCCTCCTCACCACCAAACAAATAAATCAAATGCCAATTAGTGTAGAAATAGTCATCGTAAATGCCATTAGAAATTGGAACAAAGTGTCATTGGATATCGCAACAGCAAATACAATTGAAATACTTAAAAAATAACGTGACAGTCATTATAAATACATGTTTTATTCCTATTTTACCTTATTTGTTACCAAGCACAAATTGCCAGTTAAAACTTAAAGACACTTTATTGCTGAAACTCCATCCCTATTACCTTCCAAGATAAGAGAAGAATGTCACCCCGCTGGGAGTTCATAGTAGGGACCCCCAGTAAACCTGAATTTTACGTTTGATGAGCAATGGCCAATTGGCAATATGTGTATATACATTATGAATAAAAAAGGATGCAAGTGATTGAAAAGTCTTTTATAATTTATCATGTGAAGTCAGGACTAATAATTAGACTTTTTGTTGTTGTTTTTTTATCCTGTGAGTAAAATGATAATTATATTTACAGTAAGTTCAATATTGTAGTTCTTGCACATTACACAAATCCCTATCGCTGTTTCCTGGGTTGGACCAGTCATTTGCACCTGGAAAAGTCACAAAAAATCCTTACCTTTTATGAGGTTCGAACCCACAATATTCGGATCGTTGTATGTACGTTACAACTATCATATGACTTAAACTTAAATATAAACACTGATGTCAAGTAAAACGTATAAACCATTTTAAAATTTCAAATTGTCTTTTTCGTCGAAATGGATACAACGATTTTACACTAATATCAACTACGACTACCACTACGACTACGTTTAAGTGATGTCGGATTTTAGTAAACAGCAGTTGAAGCATGATAAGCATAAATCATTGCGATGGTGTGTCATCACAGTATACTTGTCATCCTCTTTGCCCTCCTATAGACACACTTTTTTTAAAATTACACGGCTAGACTTCGGACACCGACAAATCAAACAGCAGAGAGAGCAGGGTTTTTACCCCGTTCGATCTTTGTATGGTAAGGGGTCGATTTTCTTTTACATATTTAGGCAGAATATCATCCTATCGCCAGTGGGTAAGTGAGAGTTTGGTGACAACTACAATATGCTATCAACAGTCTCTTGCTGAAAAAAATAATCTTTTTTTTCTCTTGTTGGTGGTAGTGATATAATTATCTGGTCAAACATGTGCATCCAGTTCAACAGTTGTCGAGAATTTTAGCTGGCTGTCCCAACAAGGCTGACTACTAACTATAGGCGAGTGTTTATACAGGTAACTGAAAACTAGAGGCGAGTGTTTATACAGTTTACTGCTAACAAGAACAGGGTGATAATGAATAACTGTTTATACAGATAACTGTTAAAAAGATCAGAGTGATTATACAGGTAATTGCGAACTAAAGGTGAGTGTTTACACAGGTAACTGCTAGCTATAAGCGAGAATTTTTACAGGTAACCGCTAAAAGAGGTTAGTGATTTTATAGGTAACAAGTGGCGAGAATTTTTACAGGTAACTGCTAGGTATGGACGATTTTTTATACTGGTGACTGCTAACTAGAGGCGAGTGTTTTTACAAGTAACTGCTGACTACCTCATATTATCTGATTTTATGTTATGTACAATATTTAAGTTATATCTGAACAACGAATCACTATCAAAAAACAAGGCAACCTCTTACATAAAATACAGCTAAAACATTGCATGTGCCAAAGCTTGATTTAAACTTGTTAAATTAATCAAACATAAAATATATCAAAACAGATTTCGTGTGGTCGTATTTTTATCAACGAGATTTAATTCATTTTTTTATTTTATAAGCAAATGGTTATAGGTACAGATGTATATAACAATGCTGATATTTATAAATATGTATGAGAATCTACACAGCCGATATGACTAAATAAACAAGGCAGATAAGATAATGCAAAAATGCAGCATTTATAAATTCATTATCAACAGAATCTATAACATTTAACATAACATTCTTAAGGAAAGAAACACTGCTTTGTTTTCTTCAACTTCTTAATACCCAAAGCTTACATATCTATATAGGTTCACATTTAAAAAAACACAATTACCAAGTGTTATTAATATTTAAATGAAGAATTACAGTAGAACATTAGAAACATCATAAAAAACACAATTTCTGACAAAATATTTTCCTACAAATTGATAGTTACACTAAACCTTGATCTTCAAAAGTTCCATTTGTTTCTTACTGACTATACTAGTATCGTTGACTTTGCGCAAATTTCTTGAGAAAAATGATAAAACATAATCTTGGACACAATTGTCCTGTTTTACATTGCATATCAGTTTTGCAATGTCCGGTTCTAGCTGGTTCTCGTCTCTAGTTTCGTGTAGATTGTGTCTGGCACTGAACGCTGGTCTAGAGATTCATAAGCCTGGACGCTGCTTTCGTTACCTTTGTGAAGATAAAAGATGTAGACATTGCTGTTACCTACACTTTTTTCAACATTCATATTTTTATTCATATTAAATGTTGTCTTTTATTTTTAAAAAAAGCAATCAATTCAATTTTAAACGTTGATGCAGTCATTTTGTTATATGATATATGAACAATGTTTGGTATAAAAAAAAACCTACGTGTGCGATTGATTTTCCAATTATTGCATTCAACAGCTTTACAAAAACAGCACAACTGAGAAATAAACATCAAAAAACATGACAAACCTGGGACAGTGCCACCACAGTCAGCCGTGTCTGTCATATTCACATAAGTCATCGAGGGAGGGCTGTTGATGTTTTCCCGTTTTCCTGATTTCTGACTTCTAAAACAATTTCTTTTAATCAATTTTAACAAGTGCTTTAACATGAGGTATTTCATCATTCAAATTATACGGATTGGTGAAATGAATAAAAAATTTCCGCGTAGTTACTAACAACACTTAGTTTAGGCATAGGACGGATAACATTACAGCAATATTTTAATTAAGGCATGCAATCTTTTATTTTGAATAATGCAGATCGAGATCATAGAGCGAAACTGCATAAATTCATATAGGCACTTAGCTTATTTCGCTCTCAATCAAGGATTTTGTACGGAAAAAGCACATTTCTTGTTCATGTAAACAAAAAGTTTGATCCAGTTTCAAAAGACAAGTCCTCCTAAGCCAAAGACAACACCGCCGAATACCCCGCCGATAATCACACACAGAACAGCCTCTCCAGACATCGAACTTGCTGTTTTTATAGAAATCTCAACACATTCCATTTCGCTCTCAGTGTTATATACGTAATACAACTTACCTGATTTTACAAAGGCTACACTTGAATCCATGTAATAACGTAAGATTGGGTCGTAAGTTCGAATCTCGGTCACAACTTATCACAATGACTGTAGTATATTCGACCTTTGCTCGGCACGCAGTAGGTCATCACTGTTAAGAGATGGTCGCCTTAATCTCTCGGCTACTGAGACAGGATGCGAGCAGTTGACATTTTCTTGAAAAAATATCATTATCAGTAATAAACTTACTTTGGCTAAGGTAAATCGTCTCTGTTCTGTTACCAACACATCCTTTTCCGCCATTGGCTGGTACTGGTTGGTCACATAACCTTGAACTCGTAGGTGTGTATTCAGACCACTGGTCCCATTTTCCGTCAACAAGAAACCGTCACAGTATAATAAATATCACAATTGAATATCGATGCATATTTTTTTAATTATATTCCAAATAAAATGTTAAAATTCTCTGCGGAAATTTTAAATAATGATTTAGTTATCAAGAATCATTACTGATCAAATATAAACTGACTATGAAATGCAGTTTTAACAGAGAAAGACTGATTGATATTCATAAACCTAGTTTAAACCGATATCGAGGATTTAATTTACGTGTGCCTCAAGTTTAGCCCATTCAAACATATCAAATACAAGAGTGTGAATAGTCTATATTTATTAAACTATGTTTTTGTACATGGACAACTTGCTGTGGTACAATTTGTCGTCTGCATGTCGCTCCCACTACAAGGCTGCCCACCATTCTGTGGTGCTGGTTGGTCACATGACCTGTTCCTTGACTTTGAGCCGCAGCCACACGTGACAAAACAAGGTTTGTAGTCTGACCACTGACTCCATTGTCCGTCAAAACTGGTGTCTTTGTTGAAGCATTGTGAGTCAAACCTGAAATAATAAACTTATGTTCTAAAATATTTTTTCACATTTTAAAAGCCCATTTTATTTAATGATGATACAATTTTCCTGAAAAGGAAATGAATAACTAGTTTATCTGTTACGTCATTAATTTATTTTTATATATTTTTTTATATTTAATTATACTCGCGATTCGTTAACGGTGACATACGAAAGATCTATGGAAATCGATATGCGGCATATGCAAGTCGGGTTCTTTTGTAAACAATTGAATGATAATTTGGGGGGGGGGGGGGAGGAGAGAAGCTTCCTTACTTATGTACTTATGCATTATAGTGATAATATCGTCAACGAGTGTGCACAGGTTGGATTTTTAAAAAAAACTTGGTTTCTTTCCGAAGGATATACAATGTACATTGAACACTTCTTTCGGGAAAATAATGAGCCTTAAATGCTCACCATTGTACTTGCAACTGATTATGGGCAAAGTTTTAACTGATAAAGGCATTGGTTCTTTCACGTATGTACGGCATGTATCCAAAATGTTCTTGGACAAACATTATGATAGGAATATTAGCGTCTCAATAACCGCGTTTAGCTCATTACATTTTAGATTCATAATTTTCACATGTTTGATCAACAATTCAATGGAATATCCTAAACAGCGAATGGTATATATATTCAGTTTTTGCCCGCATATCAGGCGTATGCAGTGCATTTCAAAAGTGCGAAAGTATCAAAACATTGTTTAATCACGGTTAAAAAAATCAGTTAATAATGGCGCGAAATATAGTACCATCTACGTAATATTAACATCTTGTTCCTTCATGAATTAACTTATATCTGTAAGTTAAAATGTTCCACTGTATTAAGGGGTTCCAATTGATTACAATAATTATCTTGGAAATATTCAACAAATGAAAAAACAAACTTACTTGTTTCACAATATGCCCCTGTATATCCCGGTCTACATCCATGTATACACTGCCCTGTCTCTCTTTCACACATTCTTGCCAGTACTGTCGTTACACGCGTCATTACACTGTAACTGGCACACCTGTCCGTATGTATTTCTGGTATAATTGTAACAGTAGCCGTATGTATTGTCACAACCAGTATCAGAACAGCTGGAGGAACAGCTGTACTTGCATTGTCTCCCCAGGTACAAGACAGCCAACATTGCAGTATGACGACCATACGTTATATGCACTGGCACATCTGGTACAGTATTATGTATCTGAACATTCCTCACAGTTCTTTATCTAATCCGATCATTGGAGACACTGGACGTATCCATACTGACACCCGTGTACACATACATGTATATCATTATACTGGTAACATTCAATCTGAACATAATTTGGGTCACACTTTAAACTGCACCAGTTCCCGAAATACCTAGCCAAACACCCGGTACAATTGTTTATTGACACACACGTGACACAGTTATTTTGGCACAGTGAACATGATCCCGTATTGTCTATGTAATAACCAGGTATACATTGTGTGCAAGTAAATGTTCCGTTTTCATAATAACAGTCGTCACAATTGTCGACTTTGTTACATGCCCATGAAGCTTTATCTGAAAACAAATAATGCCAATGCTATGTTGTTCCCTTTCGATTATATTAACTTTAAACATATTTGCAGTTAACTACAATTTCATATGATCAGAAAAAGTATTGTTGATAATTTATACCAGTTCTTTTATATAACGTCTGTATACAATGTAATGTTATCTCTTATCTCTGGGAGTAAATACATGTTTTTGTATCATTTCAAATATCTGTTGAACTGCTAAATAAATAAATGTCAATTATACTTTAAAGTAAATATTAATTCAACAAATGTCCTTACATGCAACTTCCTTGTATATATTATTTGCATTTGGCCAGTGTGTTTACAAAAGAATAATTAAACTAGAGATTGACAGTGTGTGCACACACGTTATACCAGTTAGGTATGCACATTTTTTTAATCGAGGAAATTCAACTGCTTCCTGAGAGCAAAACATTTCTTTTATATTTGTTAAGTGTCATTCAGAAATAAGCCATATTTGATGACGTAATCACTAAAATATATAATAATTTTGACACTTGAAATTATAAGCTTCTTTGCAAATTTGAAATTTAAATTAAACAATGGCCTAAGAACGCTCACCAGGGTGCCATAATCCTAATTAATGAAAACAAATCAGGTCACTTTATTTAATCTGGATACCTTCAGCAGCAGAGTATATAAAAAAGCTAGCAGACCCCACTGGGTCAAGGGATCAGTTTTCCTTTAGCAATTATAAGCAATTATTGTAAAGAGCCATGAGGTGACCATTGGTTTCAAAGAAGAATAATTTTGTTTGTTTTTACATTAAGTATATAAGAAAAATTGCCGACCGCCTAGTAGACTAGATACCTCATTTTTCAAAGGATCAACATTGTTTTAGGAACTATGGTAGACGGTCAGGAGTGATTATATGTGCCATTTCATATGAAGGTTTGGCAATTGATTTGACAGAATCTTCTATATGGAGTATATGTGGAAGAAACTAACCCCCCAAAACACACACTCAAATGGACTCATTTGTACGAGATCAGCAATTTTTTCGCAATTATGATAGTGGGATATGAGATGACTGTGTGTGTCAATTGATATTAAATTCTGACCTTTGGTTTCATTAAAGTAAGGAAACTAGCCGACCTCTAAGGTGTTTGCTCCATTTTAGCGTTAGATAAGAGACTATAATGTGACCATTTGTGCCAAATGAAATCATATTCTGTTCATTGGTTGCATTAGAGAATATTTTTAAAATTATTTTAGTGAATTAATGTTGGTTACCTTGGAAACGAGAGCTCTGTGTTGACTTTTATGAAAGGTCGCCCAAGGATCATTTTTCCAAGAAGTTTTTGAGGAGAAATCTTTTAAAGCAAATTGATGACGACACACATTGCACGCGGTACGACGACGGACATATGGTGATCAGTATAGCTCCCTTTGGGCACGTTGTGCTCCGAACACAAATAATTTGTCATGCCCGGATTCACCCAATACCCCAGCTGGCTTGGTTATAGAATTTTCTAAGCTATATTTCGATGATATTATCGAGAATTGGGTTATTTTTTGTGTCCTGTGGTGGAGATCCCCATTGTCTGTCCCTTGTTCCTCACCCAACCAGTTACCAGGCCACTGCTGTTTCCGAGATCCCTACTGATAGAGCATCCGCTGTCACATGGCAACATCACAAAGTCACTCCCTTTAATCCGAATCAGTCAGACGTTTAAATCTTAATACTACGTGTATAACAATTCAGCGCCTGAATGTCACATATGTTGATTAAAGCCAGACAGGTTTTTTTTAATGTTTTAATTACAGAGTATGTCATTTTTTTATCTATTTATTTATTTCTTATATTAAAGAAAAATCTTGACACATTTTCCTTAAAATTACGATAAGCACATTGCCCTACTCTCTCCTCATTTTTTAAGATTCACATGAATATGTATATAAATGAAAAAAAGGCAAATATGAAATAACAAATGCTAGAAAAAAGTTTTATCTATGCATTTTAAATTTAATAAGAATATAAACCAATAAAGTTGTTGTTATTGTTGTTTGAAATAGAGCACAAAAATGTAATAATTCATTACTGCATTGTGCCAAGGAAATATTAACCTTATCAATTACTTTAATTTATGTATGATATTTCCTTTCATTTTCATTTTATTTATTTATATTTATAGGTATATTGAAATGAATCTTTAATATTACTAAGTTCTCTAGCTATATTCGAACTCGCAAGCTAGTCTTGCAGCGTGCTGCATAAAAGATTGTAGGTAGCACCATTTAAAAGACGGATGTGTATTTTATTGTTAAATAACGTGACTTTGCACAGATATAGGCTAAATTAAAAAAATGACCAAGCAATATTATTGTATCGCTAAAAACTTAAGTCCATTGCCTTCAAGTATCAATATATATTATTTAGCTTTAAGAGAGTCGTACTCAAATGGTCACTATGAAGAATTGAAAAATAAGCAATATTATTGTGTTGTTTGCCTATACGTACACCTCTATGCAAAATCTAAACAAAATGTACCGCTTTATGAAAAATGTTTTGCTATTGATTATAAACAAATAATAGCATTCGGCAAACAAACCCTGGTTGATTTGAAACTAAAAATACTTATAATCATTATTATCCGCCTTTGTTGAAATACTGCCCTCCCCACCAGTTTGACTTCCTAATGGCTTCTTAGCTGACTTTGTTTTTTCTCTCAACTGAGGTTTTTCTTTCAATGATGGTTTCGGTTTCTCTTCTGCCAACACACTGGTGTCTGTCGAAACAGGGACAGTAACTCTTGCTGAGAGTTCGCTTTCTTGATCTTCCCCTGGTTACTTTCAAGTTTTGGTTTCAGGTTTAATTTCATAATTTGGTCAAGGTCATTATCAGTTCTGAAAATACGATGATTCACCAATGGTTAGTGTGCATGCATAAAAAAGTAAAAGTGTATCGACTAAGGCAAGGGGGTACCACCTATTACTTACAGTATGTCAATTGGCAGAAATTTAGAATTTGGGTCTCCAAAATACCCTCAAATAATTCAAAGCAAAGTTTGTCAACAGATGTCATTGAACTAAAGACAATATACAAAAATTTCACCGTCCGCGGTGACCGAGTGGCTAGAGCGTCCGCCTTGAGAGCGGGAGGTCGTAGGTTCGATCCCCAGCCGCCACATACCAAAGTCGTAAAAGATGGTACTGTTATAGCTCTCTTACTTGGTGCTCAGCATATAAGATTAGTTGCAGGACTGATTAGCTCAGTATCAGGATACTCTGACTGGGTGTGGTATCATGCCACATGTCTACGGCGTGATACAGCAGTGTGGCAGCACTATAATTATTGTGACTATAGACCATTTCACCAGTGTATCAGCAACACCCGGTTTAATTTAACTTTTGTGAGAGGCATTCCAAAGATCATTCATGCCACGTTTCATTTATATCTCCAAAGCACTTTCAAAGGATATGTCATTTAAAGCGAATCTTTTTAGTAGCTAGCTAGATTTCATAGAACTGACTCCACAGGAAGTTATATATCGGGGTACCTGTCTACGTGACTGATATATTGTCACATGGATAAATATCTCTAAAACTACAGGTCGCTTTCTGTCATGATACGTCGTGTCTTTTATTATTTCATTAGGACATGTCCTTTGGTGACATCACATGCATAAACCGTATGATAAACATTGTAAATTCAAAACGTATATAAATAAAGAAGGGGGTGCCAATAACTATTAATTAATAAAAATGCAGTTATAATCATATGATATCAACATTATGAGGACAATATGTAAAGCATAGTTTGCTGTACAAATCGCGGTGTTTTTATATCAACAAGGACTGCGTCAAATTGCACTTTTCAACTAGATAGAAGCAAGTATTTTATATACCCGAGTGCATGATGTATCCTACTGGATCAAGATACTGTGTTGAGGGTTCGGGTACATGTATGTCTAAAAAATCAGTTTTGAAGTAATATTCATGGCATTTATTAGACGGATGTTTTATTGATTTTTTTCATCATTCAGGAAGTGCTTATGTTAAAACATGTATACAAAACCTCAAAAGATGTTCAGTGTGTTATAGAGAGACCTGATAAGATATGAAGAACATTAAAATCAATCATGCATACTTACACCTGTCTACATTTTATATGTGCAATTTGGGCACTGATTTCATTTCAGTTGCTGCTAAAGATGCTGTATAGTTAAACGTTATTTTCCTTATCTCTGGTATTTTATCAGCTGTCAGAAATTTTAAATAACTACTCTTTTAGAGTTTTGAAACATTTTGGGGGTAGCGTGGTCGGTATCGGATTGTGGACATTTAGGTTAATAACATGGCCCCTTAGTCATGGCCCATGCATCTATTCAAATAGATTACAGCTACGTTTTATGAATATAGAATTAAGAGAATCATTTTTCTAAAAAGTATTTATTTTATTAGCAAAAGTTTATTAAACAAGACAGATGTATATAAATATGTACGAGATATTACAAACAATATGTTCAAATTTATACAGTAAATTAAATAATGGAAAAAATCAATACTAAGAGTTTTGTTAATAAAATATACACCACTTAACATAACGTTCTTACGAATTGAAATAATCGATTTCTCATTAGATTCATATTCATAGGTTAAAATTTAAAAAAATGTGTAGCAATTGTTTGTTTTTTGTTGTTGTTTTTTTTTGTTTGTTTTTTTTTAAGAAAAAACTATTATATATACAATTTTACAAAATAACATGTCATTTTGTAAATGGCTTTTTAAACATTTTCCTTTTTTTTCTCAAAATAATACTTATCATATATGACAACATATGATTTGTTCCTAACAAATGTCACTTATTTTTTACGCAAACCATTTAGAAACATGTAATGTTGACTTTTAGCAAAATCTTGAAAAGATACTAGACCTGCTATGCAAACTGTATAATATACATACACAAATATGGACATAACAGTCATATTTAACATTGCATGTTAGTTTTGCGACATACATTTCTAGCTGGTTTCTGTCTCATATCCGTGAAGACTATACCTGGTACTGAACGCTGAGATTCATAAGCTGGAAATGTGCTCTCGATGCCTTTAATAAAATAAGAGATGTTACTTTTCTACAATTTTGTCAACATCATCAATGTTTTTCATTTTTTTAATCTGGCATACCTTATTTTAAAATTTATTTATGTCATAATTTAAACAATAAAGAAGATGATGTAAAACGAAAAGAATCAGGAAATTTGTGATTCGTGAAATCTATATACCGTTTATATACCATAATTTTCTTGAGGTAAAAATATAGCTCTGTAGCGTTCTTCTTATCATTATTAGTCAAGACCTACATATTTGGAGAGGAACACCTTTAAAAACACAACTAGAATTTTTTTATTTATGTAAATTGAATAGGTAAATTTTAACATTTTGAAATTTCATAAATATGCTATAAAAATTTCTGCAACATGAAACTTATTGTTTTCCATTGAAAGCCAAACCTACGAGCTTACGTATCGCTGATTTCCGCATTTGCTGCAAGAGATAATCGATATGACATGTAAGCTGTAATGAATACATGATCATAGACACAACTATGAATATCGTTTTGCGGAATGCGTTTCTAGCTGTTTCTCATCTCCATATCCGTATATATTGTGTCTGGTCCTGAATGCTGGTTTAGAGATTCATAATCTGGGGCATTGCTCTCGTTACTTTTATTAAATAATAGATGGAATCAATATTAAGATTATTTAAAGGCTTTTATAATCAGGTTATGATTCATGAACAATGCTTGATAAAAAGGGTGCACAATTATTTTACGTCAAAAGTGTCATTCGAATTGATGTTTTCACACCGCTATATATATTAACAACACAACTGTAAGTTAAACATCAATATATTGATTATTGCAAGATACTTGACAAACCTTGAACAGTGGCACTGCCAGAGGTGTCTGTGATATTTATATACGTCACCGGGGGAGAGGTGTTGGTGTTGTCTCGGTTTCCAGATTTCTGACCATTCATCCATCAATTTCTGTTAATTGAACATAATACTAGAACATGGATTGTTTAAGCATACACGTTATATTAATTTTTGAAATTATTTAAAGTTTTCAGCATTGGTACTTACAACACTAACTGTTGGCATAGGAAGGATAAAATTATGTAATTTAGGCATGCTTAAATCACTATTGTTCAAAATATGTACGATACGGTTTAACACACCGAAATTCTTGTTAATGAAAATCAAAAAGATTATAGAAACTTTACTAATTACCTTTTCTTGATAAAGTAACCAACGACAAGTCCCCCCGGCGAAGCCAAAAACTATCCCATCGAATACCCCGCCGGTTACCATGCCAACAACAGAGCCACTATCGGACTTCTCAGTCCTCGTATCTGTTGTGTTTTACATAAAGTTCAATACATTAAATTTTGATATTAGTGCTTTTCCTAAATAGAACTGGCATTTACAATATCAACAAAAACATTTCATTTTATTTAATTATACAATTGCTACAAAAGACTTCATGTGACCAGGTAATATAGAGAGTGCATGTTAAAATCCCGGCCACTACATACCTTAATGGATTTCGTATATTTCTCGTGTGACTGGTACTTAGCACATATGCATGAATTGTTATTTTATCTCGGTTTTTCGGCGCACGCCATAACCAGCCGTATGCCCTGACTAAGATAGTGGATAAGGCGGAATTGGCAAGTTCTGTAAGGCCGAAGTTGCAAAATGAGATCGATTTCCGCAAAAATCAATGTTTACGATGTTATGTATTCTATATCGCATTTATTTGTGTGTATGTGTGTGCTGATTTAGTGCAGCATTCCACGTCTCCATGTCCGTGTTCGATATCTATTATCCGACTCGAAGACTGCATAACATAATAACGTTTTTATTTTTTTTTTTTCTTTATTTTTTTCAAATAAGTGATCTCATTATTCAAATGATCTGTAATACGAGTTTAATTATATATATGATATTGTAATTGGCTGTCGTGAGCACATGTCAATTGTGCTCGAAACTTTGATATGCAAACGCCACATACTCGATTTTCCATAAATTGAAAAGATTCTTGCAATACCTTTTCAAACATTTCCTGTGATATTCGTGTCTCTGTATTCTTTTAATCTCTTGTATTATTATGGATGTTTACGTAAAAATTAAATCACATTTTCACTTGTTTGCACATCTCATCTTCGCTGTTGTCCATGAAATGTGTCATTGCTCACTGTGCGATTTTATTCGGACTCGTTACACGGACCACTCATTCGGATACGGGTCGCTGAGACACGGAATGCAGTCAATTTTCATAGTGTTTTGGTTTAAACGGATAAGAACGACGGACACGGTGACATGCAATGTTAGCCTTATTCGATCAAGCTGTTATGTTTGTATAAAAACGTACGTACGTATTAAAACTGCCATTTGAATTGTTTCATTGTATTTTATTGTTTCTAGGGTTTTACTGATTATTGATATTTTAGATATATGCAAAGACATTTTTTTTTCCTTACTTTTATCACAATATGTCCCATTAATAACACTTTTTACATCCATACATGCACTGCCCAGTCTCTCTATTACATACGTTGATATCAGTTCCGTCGTTACAACTGTCACTACACCGGAACTGGCAAGAGTGTCCGTATGTATATTTGGTACAGCTGCAACAGAGACCGTTGATATAAGATATCGTTACATGCGCACAAAGCTTTATCTGAAAACAAATCTCAAAAAGTGTTATTTGTTATTTCAGTTATATTAATTAAAAAAAATATTTGCAATTTACAATGATTTCCTACATACATATTACAATTTGTCTAACTTAATCGTCTAATGAAATGCTTTAATTTGTTCAAAAATTGGGAAAAATCCAATTAAAATGAACCGTGAGGTCTTGGTATGAAGAAAATATGTTTTCTAATGTTTTTTTTGTGTTTTTTTTTATAAAAGTGCGCGCGTCTTCCGAATAAAAATATTTAAAAAAAAAACAGACTATCACTAGGTTTAATGGGTTGAGGGGGCATAAATAAACGAACTGAGGGCAAAAGCTGTTGAGCTAGAAAATCGATACAAAACGAAAATTGAGGAGTGATGGGTACTGGCTAGCAAGTTAAGATAATTGGCGTATTGCTGTACGAACAAATTCCTTATTGTCGTTAGGATTGCTTGATGCCGATGGTTAAAAGCTGGGAAGCAGTGACATTAGTGCATTAAACAGGATGTTCTTCAAACGGGAGACTTTTTGTGAAATGCATGATCATTTTCCAAAGGCTGGACTTATACTGTGTACACTTACTCAGGCCAAACATAACAGGAATTTGTCAATCAAACCGGAGGTTCCATGATAGGAGGTTAATGGTAAACATGATTTTCATCGTTAGTTGTGCGCATCACAAAATAATGCATAAACAAGAGAATAAAAGATACACACTTGTTTAAACCAATCATATACCAGTCATTAAAACAATAAATAGATATATGCTGTAATAGTTACAGCAGGGTCCAAATTCATCAATCTTGTGATTCGGTAATATGTGTAAAAGATTTTCAAAAGACTATATTAACCTTTTATATGCATTCCCTTTTCGATCTTCTCCTTGACGGAGTGAATGTGCATTCACCTCATATCTCAGATTTCAATATTCTTTTGTAAACATGTTGGAAAAATACACACTGTATACACGCGTTAGATTTACATAACTGTTTATAAGTAAAATACCTATACCATTACAGTGCTTATTAATTGTTTAAATTGTAAAATTTTAATAAGAAATATATTGTTGAGTTCGGGCGATTTTGTTCACTGATCCGAAGGTTGAAATTTCGAGACCTTATTTAGTTCAACATTTTTTCATGGTCAAATTACTAGTCCCTTTAAGGTTGAGTATTCGATTTCAACATACATAAAAACCACTCATTTCAATAAAAATTTCACACTTGCACAACGTACTGAATTAAAATTAAAGAACATGGAAACGATAAATGATGTTTCATTTTGAACATAAATCAACATAAAGTGCATGGAATAAATGAAATAGAATGCAAAGTTTGAACAAAATATCCCATGTGACACAATAAGCCGAAGAAAGTTTTGTCAAACTGAACAGCGTAAATCAAATATGTGAGGGTTGATTTTGAAATATGTCAGTCATCTACCGGGAATTTAAAAAATCTACAAGTTCAATTGATCTATAGACGACCCGGTATATATAACAATCGTGTCAGATTACCTGTATATTTCATATTGAAAATTACTGAATTGAATATTAGATCAACATAATAGAAATTCGCATGTCCAAATGTAAAAATATAGAAAAGGATTTTTGAGAACATTTCGAGAGAGTGTTTATCCTGCAACAGTTACACAGTAGAAAATAAGAGAGCGTTTATTATTAACCGTAAAGTAAGGCATTATTGTTTTAAAATTTTTACTTTAATTGGCCAAAATCTTCGTAAAACTCATGTCAGAATGATATCAAAAATATTGATAATAAGCTATGTACATTGCATAAGATTATAGTGTACTGCATTATCAAATCTATATTACTATCTGTATCTTTGTCGAATTTGATGCCGTTACTAAAGAAAATTGTGAAAATAGAATATGACGATTTTATTGTATCCATCGTTAGTTATGATGTTTGTGTTTAAATAAAAATAATACTGAACAGTTTGCGAGAATCCATAATTATTGGATAAATCTTAGAATTGCAATATGTATGAGGAACACCATCTCAGGAGTCCCTACGTCTTTTTTCGAAAACGCATCTACATTTCTGGGAAATAAAAATTAGCCTACGCGAGTGGCCATAGACCGGGATAAAAGGCGCTTATCGGCATTGTATCCCTACATGTAACGTTGCAACTCCCATTAATATGTCTTCCAAACGAAGTTTGGAGATTTATTGTTTTTACTCCGCTTCTTCTTGTTCTTCTTGTTCTTCTTCTTATTATTATTATTTTTCTTTCTTCCGCCGGCAACTTTGTACGGGCCATAATTCGGAGGCCGCTCGACCTATCTTTACAAACACTTATAGTCCTCAATGAGTAGATGTGCCTGCCTGGATTTGTAAATGGGGGTCCCTGTGGGCCAGGCCCCACCCCCTCAAAGATGGATTTTGTATAAAAAAAATGTATTTTGGTTCAGTATTTCAAGTTTCTAACCCTGAATCATATATTTTTTTGTGTCCCCGAAGGTCACCATGGGGTCAGGCCCCACAACCTAAATTTTACGTATGACCTTATCTCTAAAAAAACAGATTGAATTGTACTACTATAATTGTCCCCTGTCAGTTTTACTTCTTGCCTTTATTTCAAACAACATTGAGATCCTCTCCCATAAACCATATATATTCTTGTTCCTTATCATCAGATGGATTGAATATTACATGATGTTCACATGGGTCACAAAGGGTTCAACCTCATCACTTCAATTTTACTTATGCACTTATTCCTAATAAAAGATTCGTGTATGATTGTCTAAGGAGAAACTTCATTGGGGGAATTAGTAAAATTTCACCGTTACTTTTTTACTTGGTAATCTTTAAGAGTCATCGAATTTATTGTTCGAGTCAGCAAATATATATTGATATTTGACAATAACTATTTAAAGCAACAGTTGCATATATACCACGATTTACAAGTGAAGTGACGCTTTACAAATTATAAACATTCCTCAGTATAAAAGAGTTGTAGAATAGGACACTATTTCAGAACGTGGACTAGTCATTTCGTTGGATAAAGCTCTCATACTTTTATAATACATGCAGTTAATTACTCCATATTTACACTTGTTTAACAAATCAAATAAGCCGGTCGCATGCATAAATCATGGACATTATGCCATTATAAAGTTAAATAAGGGAGGTATCACGAACTATATTAGTTCAATATTCTAAATGTAGCTTATACAGTTATAGTTCAATATCAACGTTCAAGTTTGTGAAACCAATATGTATGTTATGTTTTATTAGTATATGTGAAACTTGGTGAAATGTGCTACTCACGACTGATTCACGACAACCAGGAACCATCTGATGTATTTAAACTGCTTTATATAAGCAACACGTTTGAGGGTTAAACAAAGTGTTGATTATCACAAGAAACATGACAAACCTTTGACAGTGACACTGTTAGCTGTGTCTGTGATATTCACATAAGAGACCGAGGGAGGAATGTAGGTGTTATACCGGTTTCCAGATTTCTGACAACTTCCCTTTCAGCGTTTTATACGAATACAACTCACCTTCTGAAACAATACAAAGGGACTATTAGTCCGATTATACAATTGCTAAAATGGACTCCATGTAATCACACAATCTGGAGGCCGTATGTTTAAACCACGGTCACGACATAGCAAAATGGTAATGGTCTGCTTCGGAATGTTCTTCATAAGCCAAGACGATATAAACAAAATAAGCCTTTAAAATGGTATCTCCGTGGATCTTCAAACAAAACGCTATTGTCAGATGTGTTGGTGCTTGGTTCGGTATCAGATATAACATTAGTGTCAAATGAAATAATTCACATAACGGATACAGCTACGTGACAGAGTATATACATAGGTATACTTACTTTGGCAAAGTTAAATCGTCTCTGTTCTGTTACCAACACAATTATCAAGGTGTGTATTTCGGACCATTGACCCCAATTTCCGTCAACTAGATACCGTCAGTGTATAATGAATATAATCTCAAAAATGTTTTTATGCATATTTAATTTAATCATTTGTTTAATTAAAAAATCGATATCTTTAAAATTCAAGAATTAGTTCTAAGGAATACTGTCGTTATATTTCATAAATTATTATTTCATTCTGTTTACCGGTGAGGCGGATTCGTATACGGTGTATACATTATATATGGAAAACAAAATATATTGAAATACCTTTACAAATGGATTTATTGCAGGTTTTCCAATCAATGGAGCTTCCACTACAAAAATGTCTGCCATACTGTGATACAGGCTGATCGCATGACCTAGTCCTTGACCATGATCCCCATCCACACGTGACAGAACATTATTTGAATTTTGTCCACTGACCCCACTGACCGTCAACTAGAAACCACCAGCTTACAGTGACTATGATACCATAAGATATATTAACACTCATTGCTGCATATCTAACTGAGATTATTCCATTTTTATTAACTGTCTAGCTCATTTCGGACGAAAAATTGTGTAATATTTTTAAAAATCTACCTCATTTACATGCAAATAAGCGACGACTTGTAGATTTTGTCTATAGCGATAAGGAGGATTTACATAACTTGTTCCGCAAGTTTAAACCTCTCACCTAAAGTGTTAAATGTTTTAAGCATGGTGTCTTTATTGTTTGTCAGTTGAATTACTTTAAAATACGTTTTTTCTGCTGTTTTGTATATTTATCGTGACTACTGAAACATCAATCTGGAACTTTTTTTTCTTTCGAGATATATGTATAATTGTTGTGATTTTACTAATGCTAATCAGTCAATTAATGTTAATTTTAAAAAAAAAAGTGTGACAGCACTAGGTTGTATTTATATTAAAAATTTGATTTTGCTAAAAATATTAACTGAAATGTAAATCTATCGAACAGTGTATAAATGCTATAGTAATGCATGTATACGTTGAGTTGAGAATAGACGTGCACGAAATCCAGAAAAGAGCTGTGAGTAGCCTGCAGGAAGTGGGAACCGACCTGGTCTGTAAGACCGATTATGCAAACCTAGAACAATCCATGCCTTAATCAAAGACAACAGTTTATTTTAAATGTCGTATTCAATGGCGCCAAGGTGTGTGCATGAAGACTAAGCAGAAAGGTTGAATTTTTGTAAGTCTTTATTTCTTGACACTTGACAGTTTAACGAAAAACGTTTTGATATCAAATTTATCTAATTTTCGTTACCCCGGAGCAGTCATAGTTCTTCAAGAAGCAACATTGGATTATTGATGTGTTCTTGTATTTTTAACGTCAGATTCCCCTTAAATATTTAACGTCAGATTCCGCTTAGACTCATCTTTAGAAAATTTCATAAATTGGATGTTAATGTTAATTGTTTAAAAAGATAAAAATACAATATCAGGAATATAATTTATAAGTGAAATCAAAATTTTATATACAATACTGATTTAAACATATCTTGGAAATATTTAATATATACAATTTTTACTTACTTTCACAATAAGCACCAGTATATCCCGGTTAACATCCATATATATACAATGGCCCGACACTTTCTCACACACGTTGGTACCAATAACGTTATTACAGCCCTCTCTGCATAGGAACTGGCAATTGTGTCCGTATTTATATTTGGTACAGGTTTCACAGTGATCGTAGTTTTCGTTATAAGACCAGTTGAGGTCAACGTCACTGTTTTGGAACTTCGTTACTCGTACATTCGCATGAAAACAAGTCTTATCCAGGATTATCTGCCTTGGTCAATTTAAGTTTAATTAAATTATAAGTTACAACTATGAGCAGTTAACTGCAGATTCATATAAAAAGAATAAAATACGGATAATATTTTTATCAGAGTATCTTTACATACATAGTAGATCCTGTGTTTTCTAAATTGACTGTTAAGAAAATAAACTTCCTTACACACAATGACTCAATGATCTCTACATGTTTTGCCTATTCAATAAACAAATATGATGAATATGATTTTATTTTTTTCAGGTTACGATATTCCAAATTATCGTTAGAAAATAAACACGTACATGAACAAAGGAATGAAAAGTACAACACGACACACATGTTTACAATTCTATAAAAGCCATTAAATTAAAAAAGGTATGTGGAGATTTTAAAGCAGGGGTTTAATTCATCAATCTTGTGATTCTTTATATCTGTAAAATATTTTTCAAATCTTATATTTACCTAATTCATGCATTCCTTTTACGACATAATGAGCGTACACAAATCGTTTCAATATTATTTTGTATAAATTCTAGGTACATGCAAATAGTATACACACGGAAGTTTAAATAGAGAAATTACAAAACGGCATACGAGAGAACACCTGAACATTACCGCGAATGTTATTTACCGCATATCAAAGGTTAGTAAGTAATTTATACTGATGGGTAAAGGCGTCTTCGATCATTGGTTCCCGGAAGCAATATTTTGTATCCAATGTATTAGTGTAATCAAGAATCAGATTGTGTACAATTACTTCAGGAAGTTTTGTAAGAAATTGGTTCCTAATAATTTCCGTTTCAATGTAAAATATAACCAAATATCTTATTTCTATGATTATTGAAAATAATTGATATTTAATTGTCTATGATGTCATAACCACGTGGTTTAACAATATTCAGATATGCACGTTTTAGCTGGTTTGATATGAATCTTGTAAGGAATCGAACTAATAATTGATAGCGAAACAATTTTTTATTATATTTTTTCAAGGCGTATTTTGGCTTTAAAGAATCTATCCGCCATATTTATGACGTTAACACTTTTTCACACTTGATATTATTGATATTTTTTACACTTAATACTAATGCAATCATTATATTCATTAAAAACTGTTGCGGCAAAACAAGTATATGAGGAAAATTAAGTTGATCCTGTTTGTTTCTTGTCTTAAATATTTTTGAGAGTTGCGTACACCATTTCTGATTCATCCCTGAATAGCTATTCTACGGTATCTGCATTTCTTAGTTATTTCATACATAAACTATTTTATGAACCCCTATAGTAAGTCCGTCTTAATTTAGTTTTAAAGTGATATTTATGCATGGAGGTTTCAATTCACATCTTTCCCACGGTAACTGGAAGTAATACTTGATGACAAACATGACATTTGTGGCAAACGCACGGATTCGTGAGAAACTCTTGAAATGCATCTATTTCTTATTTTCATATGTACATGTATGCTTTAGAATAAGTGTCAAAACCAATTGAAAACTATTTAGCCTTAAAATATGAAAACCTTGCCTTCAATTGATTCAAGATACATTCACATTTCGAAATTCTTGGAGTGTTGGACTTAGTTTTCTTTTCATGATGTAAAGTAAACAAGTCATCAGAACGTAAGCTGTATCACTTCTTTAATACTATTCTACATGATATCATCCTTAAATACAGGTTATTCCCTCTCATAAGATAATACTCGATCAATCCTGACAGTTAAAATTCGATTGCTGAAATAATCTGAGCACTAGAGTAAGAACAAACATTTTACAATGTCTTTATTTCAGTTTCTGTGACTTCAAATAACGTTCAATTGACGCCAAGCCCTACCATTCGATAGATTGCTTTGAAATATATTACTTTGTTATATCTTAAGGATTACTGTGTGAAATGTCTTGCACAATTTCTGGTTTAAGCATCATGAAGCAAGCTAAGCGATAACATAAAAAACTCAATACATCTACGTTTGTGGAAAGCCATAATCAATGCGTTACAGCATCTACATGAAAATCAAAGGCCTGTAGGTCAACAATGACACCAAAAAGTAGAAGGTTGTGTCGAAGATACTGGATGGTGCGTCTGTTTATGAACACTGCAATGTATGTGTTGGCACTAATTTCTCAATTAAGTCTATGTGCTTGCACGGTCTCTTAAAGCTTCTCAAACATGCTGCCTTAAACATCTTTACCCAGATACGGATGCACGGTCTAATCTCTTGTTATATGTAAGTAAATGAATACTTTGATGTTCATGTACATAAATGCTAACAATATCTGGTAAAAATAATGATTGAGTATTTTACTAGGTAATAAGGAAAATTAATTTTGCCCATAAGTATTAAAGTATTACTTAGCGCTAATTATGTTTTGTGGAAATCGACTTTCTCTTTTTCTAATGAGTGAGATATATTGCAATGAAGGCATTGCGAGTAGTACCGTTCAATAGTTTGATCCCTGCTAAGAATGAGCATTCCAGGCAAAAAGTACTGATGCAACCTAGATTGATTTGTATAAGTTTCAAAATAGTGCTCTGCTTCACAATCGATGTTTAATAACATTAGCGGGAATTCAAACATTTTTTTTCATCGTACGCTTCTTTACGATAAAATACAAAATACTGTAATTTTAAATATCTTATACATTAACAAGCCAAGTGTTCGATACTTCCTCAGTAGGTTCGTGACCAACGTAATGGACAGCGGGATGTGTGTCAGTACGATGAGTAATGTAGGGACTGTAGTAACGAAGCAGCGTAAGTTTTAAAAATGGTACCAGGCTTAGTTATATATATCCTGACAGTGAGTCATTCAGTCATGAAACTACCCTTAGATTATGTTCCGTACAAAACAAGGTATAAGTTATTGGATCTTAGAACGTAGTTCATATAAGGAACGACTATTGTGCCTTTTGAAATATCATTGCCTCATCATTGTGTCCCTTGACGCGCCATGATTTATTGTTTGTGCATCGTTCCAGTATTAAGCAATAAAAAAATTTAAATGCAGTCCTTCCCATGCATGGTGGTTAACTGTTTACAAACACTATCACAAACCTATCCAACTTTTTTACGACTAACAATTATCCCAGACTGGAAATCAATTTGAATACATCTATAAACACTAGAAACGCTGGGGTGATATAAACGTGTATCTACAAATAGTATTTATATGTCATACCTTCTTCATTTAGTGAAAAAATATCATGACGGTGTACAAAATCGTTGGGAAAAATGAGAGCGAGGATATATTTTTTCATAGTAAAGGTGCTAACGACAGGACGGCGGACATTGTCTTTACTGCTGCTAGGAACAAGTCCAGCATCAACCGGAGATCTTAACAATCTTACCGTACAGATATTTAATTAGGAATATGATGTACTGGTAGCTTTGAAATTATTTACAGACAGGTATCATGAACAACTTTGTTATGTTTCTTTTACATGTCATATATTTGGATATGGAAAACCAATTTCAAACATTAGCCTCCATCGAGCGATTTTGGGTAAGACTCGTGTATCTGCACCTTGGAAATGAATACAATAAAATCATTATTTTTTCCAGAAATACTAACTTTATCGAAATTTGTGGATAGATTTATCCGTGATAGTTATTCCCACAAAGACAGTTGATCAGAGGTTTACTAAGACGTGAAACCAGGAACGACACCTTCAATACACATTCAACGGAAATTAATGTCAGCCATATATGTTTCACGGTACTGACCCAATTTTAATGAAAAATGCATCTGGACTACTGCGTTCTTCCATAAACCTACATGTGTATACTCAATTGAAAATATTGCACCCATGTTTTTATTTTTTAAATACTTCCTTCCTTCAAAAACGAATACAAGTATGTTTGTGCAGCAAACAATCACCTAAAATATAAATGCATGATACATACATGATGTGCATTAAAATGCATATCATATTGGTTGTACAATACTCAAATGCTTTGATTAACCTAATAAAATTTGGAATAAACATGTATAAACAAATCTTTAAATCAAAGAATTGCATAACTTAGAAGATAATACATACTATACAAAATCTATATTTTTGCGACTAGTTTCAAAAGAAAATTACATTAGCTTTTCAAATACTTAAAAAGTAACAAATAAGATACTGTAGTAAGTTACTGTTAAATAAATTTGCACGTAAAATTATCCAAAAGACATTTGGAAAGATAGAAATAATGTTTTTTTTATTATTGAATGCCTGAAGTGTACATTAATGTTTCGAATGAGTTTATCATGCAAAAAGGCGCAGTTACCTGTATGGCTGGCTTGTCAAAGATAGACATCTATTTAATCCTTGGCGTTGTACCGATCGAAAGTTGTTTGACGGGAAAGTATGCTATCTATCATAAACTGCCGAAACATCAAGTCGTTTTCTATCTATTTTGGACACTTAAATTTAACAGGACGGACATCATTGTTCCTTCTGAGTTGATCATCGCTGTGACAGTCATATAGCGACGTCCAGCTGAAGACCCAAAGAGCAAATATGCATCCTCGTAGACCTACCAACATACCATTAGCTAACTTGGAGACTCCCTCGTGAAAAAATGACTTGACTATTTGAGTTTACCGTCGTCTCGACAGTATTTCAGCCAAATAGCGACGTCCAGCTAATAACTTGAAATCAGCTTGAAATTTAATACCGTTTAGTCACTTTACTAATATAAGATAATGTTTTGGAAATCTTCATATAAAGACCACTTGCATTTGCCCCATCCAATTACACACACACACACACACACACACACACACACACACATTTTTGTTATAAAGGTGAATTGGGGTGTGTTTTAAATCACTGAAACTTAAATTAACGCTAAATATTTTACATAATATAACATGATTTGTTGCAATCGGAATCCTGTGTAAATCTCTCAAAGTAACACTTATAATATGGAGGTTCTAGCGATTGGCGGAGTAACACAATTACGCTGGTAACGTCAAAGTCGTT
Source organism: Solen grandis (assembly GCA_021229015.1). Taxonomy (NCBI): domain Eukaryota; kingdom Metazoa; phylum Mollusca; class Bivalvia; order Adapedonta; family Solenidae; genus Solen; species Solen grandis. The sequence goes on along the minus strand of CM037786.1, from coordinate 49,747,321 downwards.
TGGGTGGGGCAAGTCAATGTACATGTATCAGTTATAGGGGTCTTTTATAAACGACCATTGATAAATATTCTCGTTGTTGAAAATGCGAACAAAAGCATAATTCGACATGAGAAAGTAAACCTATCCTTTTTTCTTTACCTCGCAGTATCGTCTGGCAACGAGAAAAGATTTGCTAAGATTTGTTAACCTTCTTACACCTCCCAAAAAGAAAAGTTTCTCAACCGTCCCTTAAAGAGCTACCGGTAGTTTTCTTGTTCTTGTGAGGGTAAATCTTAAGAAATTCAATTTAACGAACCACAACGTTGATCCCTGAAAAAACACATTCTGTGTATAAGCAATCAATCTTTTTTTATATATCATGAAGTACAGTTTCCTAGATGCAAGATGTTTATCATAAAACTAAAAGAGATTTCAGTACTTTGATATTATCTTAGACTACACACACTTGTTGACACCTACATTTTAAAATCACATTCCAATGTATTATCTAGTAGTGCACAAAGGTTAACGTGCGGATCAAGAAATTCATCTCAGAGGCATTCTAAACTGGATCCCTTGTAATGCTGCAGATGACTCTCAATTTACTATATAAATATCAGGGTCCGGCTACAAAAAGGAAACTTTCTTGGGATATAGGGGGAAATAGGGAAAAAACTATCTTACTATATCTTAAGGGTTCAGTCAGTGACTTTACCCTCTCGGCCACGGAGGCCCCGTATCACCGAAGGAGCTTCACCAGTTCCAGGTATCCAAATTTAAGTATTAGTTTGTTTTTACAGTTTGTGAAGTAAGCGCATGCGCGAGAAATGAATGTGATCAGTGATAGAACAAGAAATTCTAATTATATGACTAAAAGTCCTAAATATATGCGGTTCAAAACCGTTTTTAATGCATTTGCATGTAACGAAGACCCCCACTGTTTTACTATCACTTGCATCGGGTGACCGTGCCTCTGTAGATGTGTATTGATAGAGGTAATACACACAGATAGTAAATCATTATTTCTTTATCAATAATCATTTGTGAACGAGCTGCTTAAAACATATTTGAAATTATCTCTTCAAAGTGGGACAGAATTTTGATTATCCATTGCTATAAATAATACCTGCGGTTATATGGATTTGCATGTGTGTGGCACTTGAAAAACAGTCGATAAGAAATCGATATGTATGTAAATTCATCTTGCTGAACTCCTTCCGTTTAGTTCCCAATTATCTGTTTATGTTTTCTTAGTACTGTTTTACGACAGGAAATAATGTTTCAATTATTTCAATACAATTACTTTTAAATACAATACTACTTAACAATAATAGATCTACGGTAAATTTAAGTATGGTAGAAATTCGAGAAAAGGGATTTGAATTGTGCTCTTGACAAATTGTTGGCGGACGCTCAAAATGGCATCTAAAGAACAAGCACAAGAGGCAGTAGCAACTGAAAATGGCAGAGCTGCAGGAATGCATGAGAGTTATGATCATGGCGAGAAAAATATGACACAATCAGATGGAGAGAAAAAGGTTGTCAGCAATGATAATCGTGGACCATTCAGTGTTAAGACATGGGTGGAGGATCTGACGCTGGAAGTTGAAGGGAAGAACCTGTATGTCTCTAAAGGAGCTTTAGCAACAGCATGCCCTGGTTTTCGAAAGCTGTTTGAAGACAGTGTTGCTACTGAAAGAATTGTTCTGCCTGGAAAAAAGTATGAAGATGTATTGGAATTTTTGCTGTGTGTTTATCCAAATCCAAAAACGTTAAAGAAGATAGATGTGAAAAATGTCATGACAGTCGTACCCTTTATTGTGAAGTACCAAGTTGTCAATTTACTCAGCACATGCGAGGCCTGTATAAACGTCATTTTGGATGGCATCAACTCAGTTGAACACTTACTTTACTATCTGAATATAGCTGCTGCATACGGTTTTGATAAAACAAAAGGGAAATGTTTGACCTTGCTTACCAAGTCGGATGTTGAAAAAGTTGAAAAATCAAACATGTTTGATAAATTACCTCAAGATTTAAAAATAGATGTGTTAGCTTTTTTGGCAAGACGTCTGAATGAAAGTGCAAAAAAACAAAAGACAACAATTGACTTGCAAAATAAAGTGATATTGAATGATGAGCAATTTAAGAAATATTTCCTTGCTGGGTTTCCAAGCTATCAAAGAGCGCAAATGGCATTATACAGGACAAGTGGATCCATACATTTCGTGTTCTCACCTGTACCTTCGAGTAATGGTGAATTCACAAGCGAGCCAGTTATTTGCGATGACTCAGCACTGCAGCTGAAAGTAAAGAAAGTCAACGTATCGACATATGGAACATCAGGACAAATGTCAGCAGACTTGGTCTTCAGTAGATCCGGAAAACGGTTTTGCGTAAAATATGAATTAATTAATACTTTTTTTAAGAAGGATAATTTAGTGAAATGCAAAGACCATTGTGATCCTTCGTTTTATAAAGGCACGTCAATCATTGAGTGGGATGTTCTAACTGACGAATCTGAAGGCTACATAAGAGACGGTAAAGTAGAAATGAAAGCCTATTTCATACTTGGTCAGTGACATGTAGATTTTGGAATGTGTCAACTGTAGGTTAAAAAAGTTTTGGCCACGATGTCAAATGCGGTAAACAACAAAACATGAATTGTTAAAGATATGTATAATGCTGGAAGAAAACATACGTTAAATGTAGTCTGGTGTTAACTTTGTTTAGCACAGAGAAGAAACCATGTGCTTAGTAGACCTATACTGATTTTCTTATCTGCTTGTTTTTGGGGAGAGTAGTTGGGGTGTAGTTTAAGAAATCATCTTAATAACTATTAATGACACTCTGTAAATGATATGACTAATCATATTTCTCGATAACACAATCTTATCTTTTACACTAGAATGTTTTAACATTTATAAACAATTACTTACAATAAGTATTTGAAAAGTGTATTAAGACAATAAATCCCTATGAATAAACTTTATATTATATAAGTATGAACAAAAGTAAAATGCAAAGTAGCATGGTTAAGCCAATTATTTCTTATACTGATTTTTTAAATTGAAAACTTAAATAAACAAATGCATGGTATAAAGAAAAATGGTATATATTTTTACGATATGAATGTTGATCAAGTGCATTTTTCTGTAAACCCGTTCTGAAATGAAATTGCATTGGTTTAATCAAGGTTTAAGATGGATGTATAACTTAAGCTCTATTACCTGTCTTTCTTGAAATTAAATTGCAGAGGTGTTCCGAAAATTAAAACTAGAAAGTATGGTTTTAGGTATATTGTTATGGTGTTAAATATATGAGATAGTTTTAGTGACGTGAACAAGAGACTATTAAAATATGTCAAAAAATACACAACATTCGATGAAGTCAAACCTGAAGTTAATTATTTCCATGTGTGACGTCCTCCTCATTTATTACTACCCAACAATCTCCGATAAGGACGAAGTTACGAAGTAAATGATCAAAATGTCTAATGATGTACATGTACAGGTTTAAAGCCCCTCAGCCATATTAAGACATTTAAGCTTAGCAGTGTGTGATGGTCTTAAATAAATACCGAGTTTGCTAAAAATATGTAACAATTTTTGGATGTTTTGTTTTTGTTTGGTTTTTTTTTCATTGCCCAGAAAAAGAACTGGCTATATTGAATTTAATACTTATAGGACATTTATTTACACTTGGATTATCTAAAATCGATGAACGCCTTTTACATTAGTTTTGATAAGATCGCGGTTTGTTAAAATCATAAACTAGAGAGCTTCCATAATCAATAGCCTTTTAATGTTGACATTTTGAAGAATAAGAAAAAGGTGATTATTGTTAAAAACCAAACAGACTGATCAATGTATCCACATGAAATCGGGTTATTAGTGCCGCTTTATATTTGTCCGTATCAAAGTCATATTCAATAACACAAAATGATATTTTTGTGAACTCGGTATTTCCTTTTATTTTTTTACATTGCTCACATAACCCTATTTTGTAAACTAGGTACATTTCTCTTCTGTTTGTTTCTTTTATAAAGCACACAATCAAAATGTAACAAATACAGTATATTTCAAATAAAATATCCAAAAATATTGAATTTGTTTATATTTGAACAAATCACTGCCAACGCGGTAGAGGAGACCTGCTATAAAAAGATTCCTCGCCATAAGTACAGCAAATTGCAAGAGACTTTGTTAAGCATATAATGCATCATTTAAAAAAAATAACAAATTTTGAAATATATATTATTATAAAATGAAAATTAATCAAATGCTTTTTCTGTAGACACAGGCGCACGGTGTAAGATGAAACTATTTACATTTACTCATATGTTATTTCTATTGATCTTCGTCATTCATTATTTTCAGCGCAAAGAATTTTTTCATCGACAGTAATTCACACGTTTCTTTATAAAGTTTAAAAAACAACCCTTTGATATTTTGAAAATGGTATTCTTATTGTTTTCATCACCAACTGACTTTTCCTTAAAAACTAGAAAGCTTAAAATTAACATTGTTGGATAGGTAAGCCCCCCGAGAAAATGCAATCATTTACAAAGGTTCGCCAATGGAAGTATTCTGCTTAAAATATTTATTTTGATACCTGTTATTCTGGACAATTACTGTCGTACCATAGCTCCTTCCATCTTTGTTCTATATAAGACACTTCAAACATGACTTCCTCATGCAAAATTTTTCAGGAGGCTCTGATTCAGCTCATACATTAATATATAAGATATACCACCAAATATATGTAAAATTTGCCTAATTCCTTATTTACTTTATATACATAATTATGTATGTGTATATTTTTGGAGATATATAATCGGTTTGATTGCTGTTTATTATATTAATATTGTTTCAAAATAATACCATGTATAACAGTGAAGTAGATTTTAAAACGTATGAAAGGTTTAAGGTATATTGAAACTCCTGTTATGATGTGAATATTATCAGGTTATTTAGCATCGTTCAACACAATATGGAAGTATATTTTGAAGAGTGCACATCATCATCCCTGGTTTTCAAAGCTGTATACTAGTCCACATATATTCCATATTGTACGAAACAATTTTAATGCCATGTTTATTCTATACCTCGACTTTTTTCCAAAAGAAAAAGAAAGAAATGTTGGTGAACTCATGAACTATGTATAGTTATAATTTTACATATAATTTGCACATAGAACAATACCTTAATGGCCAACTACCATTAACATGAGCTAAAAACTAATGTATATTCAATAAGGAAACGCAAGAACGTGATATAAAGTGTCATTTTTAATTAATTAATTAATTTATTAATTAATGCATATTTACAAGCAAAGCTAAATGATGAATTCAATAGTTGTTGTTTTTGTATCATTTTCTTTAATTCTGGCAATATTACGCTGAAAACTCTTTGCTTTGCAATGTTACAATATGAGAGAATAAACATCAGATATTGCATTTTTGTGCATAGCGATTGTCAAAATTGTTGCATTCAAAATCACCTCTAAATATTTACATGCATTAAGCTTTGTTGATTATTCTTGTTGCATGTTCCGCTTGTGTGTGTGTGCTTCCATGTATATGTGCGCATTTGTGTCGTTTTTGTAGTTTTTCTTGCTTTCTTATTTTTTGTTTTAAAAGATAAAAATATATAATTATATATTATTTGCATATATTAGTTGCTATTTGCATATATTAGTTGCATTACTATGTAACACTTTGTATTCAGTAACATTACGATAATCTGTTATTAATTATGAGCAATTATATGATCACCTTGCCTAATTCTTATTCGGTCACAGTGCCGGTGTGGATTGCATTGTTTAACACTTCAAAATGATGGATGGAAATAAAGAACTTAAGATAAAAAACAATAGTACTGTTGTTTTTTTCTTGCGATAGTCCGAACATATCTTATCTCTGTATCAATCATTGAATGTATAAGTGTTGTTTGCTATCTGTTATTGGATTATTCTGGTCCTATTTCTGTCTGTCTGCCTGTCTGTATATATCTCTATATGCACTCATCTCTTTTTATCTTTCTCTCCCTCTCTTCATAGATATCTAGTAATAAATGGTTTTATCATGTAACACTTGATAACGAAACAAGGATTTTCGTCGATGTTTCCATTTTTTGCAAGATTGCAACGACGACACATTTTCTTTATCATATTCAGTTTTAGATATAAAATAAACTTACAAATGTTGACCGTATTTTCATAACCCCATGCTCAAGACACAGATTAAGAAGTTGCATATAGATGATTATACTGTTTCAAATTAATAATAACACAAAATACTTCTACCAATACCGTAGAAATGGTCATCATTCTAAACGCCATTAGAGATCAGAACAAACTGTAATTGGATATCGCAACAGCAAAATCAATTGAAATATTTAAAAATATCGTGACAGTCCTAACAATAGATATATTTTATTCCTTTATTACCCAATTTGAAACCTTGCAGTAATATTCAACATGTTGAATATGGGAAATAAACAGATGAAGCAATTGTTATACTGATTTCAATTTAAGGCTTAAAGTTTAATTACTTTTTTCGTTTGTTTCTTTGATGCAAAGTTTATCATTGGTCCATATCTGGTTAAAGTCTATTATAAAATATTTCAATTTAAGACATAACGTT
>CM037786.1:49690596-49740596 GCA_021229015.1 Solen grandis | reverse complement strand
GTATGGTACAGCTGTCTGTTTTTGGCATATCTGGAAATAATAAGATTTCTACTAAGGTATAAATGTGAGATAAAGCGTTTTAAGTCATGACCGCATGAATTTAAAAAAACAAAAAACAAAAAACAAAAAAAAAAACACACTCTTATAACTGTCTCTAGGCAAGAGATAAAATCATGATGTAGTATGGTGATTTCTGTGCCCGTTTAAATTATATATCTATAAATAATTTGTATAGAAGGAAGATGAATACCAGAGTATTAAACAAAATATGTAAGAGTGCCATTCAAACTTTCGTAGAATAGGTAAACATATCATTATAGATATATAGATTTATACTATTTAAGTGAGCACGACCTGTGTAGTTATTCTGAGCATCACTTTCGTCATGCAAAAAGATGGAGAGCATCACATCTAAACAACACCACCCAATATATAAACCTGCTAAAGCGACCCTCACCTCCACAAAAAATACAGGTAGCGGTTGACTAAAGGACAGGTGCAAGTGTATTTAACTTTATATTTGAAACTATATGTGGTATGATCTTATTGTTTAATACACGTAATAATTAACAATAACTTCTACCAAACGCAGCTTTTTTAAAGTTGTAAAGTCTTTGAAGGCTAATGTAATTATTTCCTGGCCGTGTGCCAAATAGAATAAAGAAACGATCTGGTCGGTAGGTGAGCTTTGTTTTATATTTCAAAGCATTCTTTGATTCGTATCATTTTGTGATGGATATTCTAATCATTTTTATTAGGTGTCTTTGGTTTGAACAAACCTTTTTACTGGATTCACCTCATCTTCATTATATTTATTCATCACAGTATAAGTATTCTCCGTATTCGTTTCATTACAATATTTATTACTTTTTTAATGAGTCCAAAAATAAAATGGAACCTCTTTTAACTAAAAAGCAATTTCTCTAAATCCTCTACATCTCCTTTGCGCGTCGGGTAAATCTTTACAGCGAATGCCTGTGGCGTTTTGAAAGGGTTAAAATATCGTTGCCTCAGAAAAGGGCAAACCTGTATAGGGAATGCCTGTAGCGTATTGAAATGGATAAAAAGTCGTTGCCTTAGAAACGGGCCAATCTTTTTTAGCGATTCCTGCAACATTATGAGCCTTTTTTGCAGGTTTAAAACCGGAAGCGAGATTCGAAATATTTTAAGTCAAGATTTTTTATGATTGTGGCTGTTTTTTCGGCACTGAAAATGTTAACTTTCATTTGTGGACACAGTTTAACTACTGTAGCGTATGGAAACGTATGTAAAGGCTAAAATGCACCATACAGGACGCTTACGAATGTTAAATATTTTGTTTAAACATAAAATAAGATTAACGCTGAAAATGGTTAAAAATACTTTTTTCGACGTTACAGGTGTGTAGTTCAGTAAAGCATGTAATCAGTTTTTGTTCAATATCAAAACACATGTAGCTTATAAATGTGTACAATAAGACCACCAATATTTTAATAGTTTATATTTATTCAATTTAAAAAAAAAGGTTTTTTTTTTTTTTAAAAATTGCAAATTTTTTATTTTTTTAAATTAAATATATATCTTCAGAAAATCAAATTTTTAAATGAACAAATGCAAACGCTTATATAACCCGAAAATAAAATTACATTTTAAGTCATTTTACTAAAACTTTTTTATTTGAATTAGATATATGAATTTTGTGATTAATATTATTATTTTCAGGGTTCCTACGCTAAAATGGGTCACATTTTGAGGAGAGAAACAAATTACCTCTTTAAATACGTCACATGAATTCACTGTAAAGATTGGACCGTTTTTGAGGCAACGATTTTTTTACCCGTTTCAATACGTTACGTGTGAGTAAGGATATGTACAAATAAACCTTTGAATATCTGAATATCGGAACATATCTTAACCGTACTCTGCGTATTTCGGAACCTTTATAACCCGCCCGCATTGTATATATATCGGAACCTTTCTCAACCGAACAGGAACCTATCTAAACTGCATACTATGTAAATCTGGACCTCTCAGAACATCACCCTATCATCATCGGAACTACTCTAAAGCGCACTATATAGATAGGAACTGTGTTATCGGAATCTCTATCAACCACAAGTTGTGCAATATGAAAAGCACACTATTGTACATTTCGACCTCTCTAAATTGTTCCCTATGTACAATGAAATATCTTCAAACCTCATCCTTTGAGCATCGAAACGCCAGAAAATTGCACCTTGTGTACATTGGAACCTCTATTAACCGCACTCTATTTACAAACCAAAACCGGAACAACCAAACTCTTTGTACATAGGAACGTCCCTAAAGCGCCCTTATGTACACCGGGACATCGTTAAAAGACACCGTATATTAATTGGAACCACATTTAATAACGCTCTATGTACATCGAATCTTCATTTAGGCACATTCAATGTACAACAGAACATCTCTAAACCGCGTCATCGGAACCTCTCTTAACCACAATTTATGTACATCGAAACCCCAAGGAACCCTAAATTTTGCATCGGAACCTCTCTAAACCAATCTATGTGCATCGGAACTTCTCTAAACTGCACTCTATGTACATCGGAGCCTCGCAAAAACCCACAGTATGTACATAAGGGATCTCTCTTAACCGCACGCCTTCAAACCTCCCGACATAAACATTAACAACTTTTTTCTTATTCAGAAACCCCGAATTCAAAATGCAACACGAACTTTGAGATTTTTAGATTACATATACAGTTTCTACCTGTGTACCTGTATGCCAGTTAATGAAGATCACATTTCACTCCGTTATCATTTAGCCAAACACAGGTAACCGATCTACACTCGTGTTAAATAAATAGATGCATTCTTTTCACACATATACTAATAAAAACTTGATGTTTAACTATAAACGCAATGTATAAGTTTGCTGGATCACCAGAAACAAGACAATTTCTTTATAAAATCGTCACGTGGGTAACAATAGTACATTTCCATCGAGGATTGCCATGCTGTAATGTGTTTATACGTATAAAGGGGTGTTGTTATTCTAAACTATAGACAATGAGGATAAATAGAACACCTTTAACTTCGGCTACCAAAAGCCATTACCGCTAAAGCTTTTCTGCCACGTTTAGAATACATATATTTATATATGATTTTACCAACATTTATAAATCAGTTTTCACAGAGAAACAGTAGAAATTAAAAACATAATTTTCTACTCTCTTTCGTTAATGTTGGTGTAGCTTAAATTTTCTGACAAATAAAGTCGGAAAGTGTAGGTCATAGTACACATGAATACGCTATTTTGGTAAACGCAAGTTCGATTAAATATATAATACCGTTTCCCCGAAGCAGGTATTTCCGGTACCACTTGACACGTTCCAATCATGGTGCCTTCACCAGATCACGTAACGATTCCGTATGTTAAGCCTATTTGTAGCATGCCCGAAGAGCGAATGTGATTAGCCTAGTGAAAAAAAAAAATCTTAATATAGGTTTTATCTGTCTTAATATAGTTTCAATACCGCCTGTGACGGTATTGCCTGTGATGAGACACCCCCCCCCCCCCCATTTTTTTACAAGCACGTACGGTTGCATTTGGTGACTATGCGTCTGTAGATGTATAGGTAGACATCATGCACACCAAATTAAAAGTCAATTGCCATCTGTGATCGAGCTGTTTTATCAGCAACTTGTAAAACTATAATAATCATGTATATACATATGAAAATAGTAATTTTTTGTTTTCAAATATTATCAACACTAGTAAAGTTCTTTCGATGATTTTTAATTAACAAGAACCATTTTTAACAGAAATAAATGTGTTAGGCTCATATTACATAATGTCATAAGATGACAATATAAGATAAAATGACAAATTCTTTCTTGACCAATCGTTAAGCGCAAATAGATATATGTCATATTCTTAATTACATGACTTGTAAAAATATAGGAAATAAAGGATATTTTCTCACTTAAATCATTATAGTATCTTATGGAATCAGTTATTTTCCTAGGTGTAAGGGAAGTAACTGCTTTGTTTTATCGATTTTCATGTATTAATGCATATTAAGTTATATCCCTTAGGTTCAACATTGTGCGAGAAATAGGATGTCAAGTTTTTATGGTGTTTTTGGTAATAGGATTAACGCGGCTTAACTAAGCAATAGGGCCTATCTGTTCTCGCTCCTGATTCGTCACGCTCCGCGGTAAAAGGGAGTTCACTAGCTACCTACTACATTTATAGGCTGAAAGAAATTAAAATCTAAGACAATAAATGTTGACCTTATCATTTCTAAATAAACATACATATAAGCACATTCAATGACCTTTGCGATATGAAGTTGATAAGCCGATGCAATGTAGCAAACTGTATCTTCTTTATTTGCAGTTACCATAGCAGACATCGTGAAAGTTAAAAAAAAAAGTTTCAGTCATTCGGCCTGACAGAACCTGAATTTTGTCGGTCCAGAAGAAAATTTGTCAGCCCAACAAGAATGACCTTGTTAAAACGCAAACTATAGTCACCATAGTTAAGCCATACACCGCCAAAACTCGGTGTAACTCGTCAATGGTAACGTAATTTTTCAACCATAGTTCGACTCATGTTTTTTTTCTGGCCTTTATAGATGCAATATAGCGAACGATGGCTGAAAAGTTGACTTGACATTTAGAAATAAACTTCTGTTTTACTGAGCATTTAAAGATAACTTGTGGTATACTTATATATCTTGATCAATGTTTTATGTGAATCAATTGACTCTACAGGAAGTGATTCCCGTTTTACAATAGTGATTGGCCTTCGTACTTAAACAAAAATGTACCCAAATATTTGGTCAATCCTAATAAAGGTACTCTTCAATTTAGAGGAAATTATTGCTATATAGACGTCTTATTCAATGAATAAATCTCCGAACAAACACATTTTGCATAACCAGTGACATAATTTTTTTCTCATTTGTAAGAAGAAAAGAACAGATTTTTCCTCTCCACTAAACAAATAATAAAAAAGGGTAACAGTTGTATACATTGCGGACGAAAGTTCATCTTTCTCAGCGCTTAGCGACGAGAGAAACTACACAAGCGCAGAGACTTATATGCGACTAAACTATAATTACCACTCGAACAAGGCCAATATTTTAAAACCAACTGTTTAACGCCCAGTTAATATTTGTGAAGGTTTAAATGCATAACAATAATATTTATGTTCACATCTAATGAAATCATATGTAACAGTAAACAGTTTTCTTTTTCAAAACCCTGCCATAATTGATAATTTTACTGTTAAAGTAAAAACCCATCATCTTTATTAAAAGAAACATTTATTAAAAATTCAGTGCTGGGCAGTTTTTCTTGTGTTATCAACGTGTTTAGTAAACTGACCCATACATAACGACTGGATGTGTCGCAGATAGGACCGTTACTGCGTATATGGGTTAAATAGCAGGATGTGTTTTTTCTAAAGCGACTCGAAACAAAAGAGGTAAGCACCATTTCCATGAAAACGAGCACCTGTTTCGTCTTCTTTCGCAATTTCACGGACATTCAGAGCAAATGAAAATGAAAGTAACCGCAAGATATAGGCCTCTACGCATCGTGTATTCGCAGTAAAACGGATTTTCAGTGAATAGGAAGTGCTACCACAAACAAACATTTTTTAAGGATGATATTATGATTATATATAAGATTAAAGGCCATCAAAAATATTATTTCATTTCCTCATAAAACACTTTATATGTTTTCGATAAAACTTACTTACTATACATAATGTATATAGTCAGAAACATTTATACTAAGGACAATTGAATGTTAAAGCGAACGAGGCTCTCTCGAATTTCCAGCCGTAAACTGGTGAGTTTTATTATGGATGTCCAAAAAGGGACGATGCCATTGTGCGTGGTCTACGTGAAATGGTCTCGAAATCGAAATTCGATAAGGATAATCAATTCAAGAAATAATGTACTGTCTTAAATTCAACCCTAATGTAAAATGACTTCATGCATTTCATAACTTATAAAATCTGGAGTTAAGTTACATTAATTAAATAATGTGCATTGCATAAATATATATTAAAAAAAAATGTTTGGTCGCTTATCAGAAGATCTTAACACAAAAGTGTACTGTTCCTGTCGGAAATGATATGCTCAAGAAACTATAAATATTTTTAATCTTGTTGCTTATTTTTTCCATATCACTATTACACTCTCAAGAGTAATGAGTCTTAAAAATAAACAAATCTACTAACCAATCTAGTTTGATCATTCAAACATATCCGGTGCAGTAAAAAAGCACTTCTATCTATCATCTTGGATATCTAAACATACATTATCTGACAGCTACGCGGGAAGTAGCAGTTACTTACACCAAGGAAGATCTATCTTTTGAGCTGCTAAAATAAAAAAAATATGAATTGCCATTATTTATGAACAAAATTTAGATGTAAGACTTAATGGCAAAACTAGGAAATTACTGTTTGTCCTTTCTCTTTGTTTGTCCTTTCTCTTTGTAATTATTTTCAAAAATATACTAACCTCTTTTTCGATTTTTTTATTTGTTACTTTAAGTAGGAAATGCCCATTCTTACTTAAGTACCTCTGATAAAACGAGCAGGAACTTTGACAGGATGTGATGCGTATTACGATAGGCACTCGTTCGGTGCGCAAGATATGATTAGTTTCTTAAAAACGGCTGAGAATTTTCCATGCCATATTCGTATTAAATGTATTTTTAGTATTGACACATCCCTAATTATCAATCGACGTAAACGTGTTCTTCTATGAAAAACAGCAGATTATATTAGGGACCGATCCGTCATTTTATGAAGAAACAACATGCCGTAGAGTAACGTTGATGGCCGAGCAGAAAGTCTGAATTTATATAGCAATTATGTAGTATTCCTTCGATCATGTCATTTTTCTATGATTTCTTAATGCAAATAGCAATTTTCCACTTATTTATGACATCTTTTTGCAAACCGATTAGATATAGGGCTAGAACGTTAAACAATAATAACAGTGAGTCAGGCTCTGTGACAAGCCATTGTTGGTTTTATTGATTAACATGCTGAGGGTTTCCAGTTGACGCAGATTGAACGTTAACCCCAATAAACAAACCTTATGTAAAAGCCATGTCAATCAAAAGAAAAGGGAGAATAAATTATGTCATTTTGTTTGAAATGTAAGTATTGATTTTCTTTCTCGTTTTAGCACAGCCTCCTTAATGCTAATGGTCTTCTGCTTAAGCAATCTTTTTTCTAATATGTGTAAAACTGTAAGGGATATATCTTCATATTTATGGTTATGACATATTTTTCCATCAATATTTCTCTTAAAAATATGGACTAGAATGATAAAGGAATGAAATGGAAAAAAAACACACTTAAAACAAAAACAAAATTAACAGTTCTATAAGCCAATTGAGTTTAACAGTTTTTAAATCAAAGCAACATGAATTATGTCCAAAACGAGGTACAGTGTGCAGTGGGAGCTTATGATGACTAAGGATACGAAAATTATGGGCTCGTATCAATTGTTAGGAGTTTTTTCCCAACTTTGATAATACATACATAAAAAGTACTAAATATTCCAAGGCGTTATTTTCCTGAGTGTTTGTAATTACATAATGGTTTTTTTTCTCATTATATTATCAGTTTGGTGTAATGTTTAAAAAATCATAAAATGTAAAAAAATTATATCTAGGCAAAAACGAGGAGTTAGAAATTTTAAAATTGGAAAGTTACAGCGTCAAAACTTTATCACGTGTATTTCTGATAATCATATATTTTGATCAGTTGCGCACTTTAATTTATGCAAACGGTATGGAATACTTGTTTTATGAATTTCAGATTCATCATTAATTAAATAACCAATTCAACGATGCTTTATTTTTTTATTTATTTATTATACGATTAATTATATCTGATATTCCAGTCACGAGTTTAGATAGTATTCCCTAAGCACTCATGGTTTACCACCGTTCACATATATGATCATTTAGACCAATCATAATACCTTATCAATGCAAAACTTATTATTACTTGATGCCATTTATAGGCAAGGCATATTAGGTGGTCTCAAACTTTCAAAATCTATATAGTCATTTAATAGAATCATACAAAATGATACACAGCTCAGACAAGAGCATCACTTATGTTGATTAACGATACAGAGAGATACAAATGTTGTTCTATTTCTTTTGGTTGTTTTCTCACATTTGTCAATCTAACACTTGTACACCAGTAAGTCAAAAGGACATGTATACTTCATGAAATGATTTGAGAATTAGATATAGTGTTCATCGATACTCAGTCAAAATACTCAACTTCCGTTTTTGTTTTTTATGAGAGGGGTGGGGGTTGGGGGCTCTTGTTTTGATTGCCCCGAACTCATTAATATGTGTTTACCAAATAAACATTACTCACTAATACGAGAAATTTCTTTGAGTTTTCGACCATTTAGGAACCGTATACGTATCAACGGAATCAAACTTTGATAAGAAAAGATTCCATCATAGGTCATTGGTTGACTATTATGTATAATTGTTATCAATCCGTCCTTCCTTTTGCATTTAAAACAAGTTAGTTTAAGTAGCATTTCATTCCTTACGTTTAAGGCGGTGTTATTCTATTTCGGAATAAATATCAGCAGAATGTGTAACGGATGATGCTTTAAATGCTCAAAAGTTGTTTTGATATTGAGACTCTTGAATTCATATATAATTCACTTCTTTTGAGACTTCCAGGTATGTTATGATCATTTTTTTTTGTAAAGACTAAATTAACAAAATGGAATCCAACACTTGAATTTATAGAAGTAATTTATGTTTAGTCAACAATTACTGTAAAGTCCCAACCGGGACTCAGGAATATTTATCACGGTGCTTTGGTAACCCTTTCTAGGATATTCTCAATATCGTTTTATGTAAAGTTTTTCAGGAAACTACTATGCGGGTACTAAACGTTCAATCAAGTATCTTCTGGACAAGCACAATTGTTTCAATTGTTGGTAAGTGTTTATTTGATCTAAAAGGCTGACCATACTTAAAAAATATTGACAGTTACCCGATCAAAATTCCAGGTAGGCTGTTAGGAAGTTTTAAGTTTACGCAAGAAGTCTGTAGTTATCGGGTTAGAATGCAAAAACTTGATAAATGCGTTTATATCAATTGACACATTGAAACTTAATATTTCAAATAACACATGGATTCAGTTCCTAAATAAATATTATTATCGTTCGTTTTTAGAATGCGAACACAGAAAGTATCGCCTGCGAACGTGATATATAACTATAATAAATGTTCCGTTTAAGCTACTGTACTGTTAAGTATGATTATTGTTAAACTTTGTTGTACTTTGGGTTACCGACTTGATAATTCAAACCGACTGTAGATGTTTAAGCAAAATAACAAGGCTATATCGAATTCTCAAGCACCATGAAGTGACACAGTTGCGAAAACACATGACTGATAGATTTAATTGCTTATCTCTAATGCTACAGATGTTTAAAGTTTTCATTTGACAGAAACACTTTTAATTGTGGAATACTAGTATTCTCTCTGATTGCATTTCATAGTAAATGAAATTTTCTGTGGTTCTAGATAGTAAAAATTGCATGTTTGCAGTATGAATTAACATATCTGTATCTACTGACTTAACTAAGAATACACAAACTCACGATGATAGCTTTATATGGCTTATCCTTAGCTTTCCTTTTTCTTAAATCAGTCAACAGGTCGCTACAAGTATAAATTTATCAAATATTTAGAAATGTGTCTTAACAGTTAAAAACACATTTGATTAATTTAGATTGTTAGGAATTCTTACGTTTACGTGTGCTTTTTACACAATATTCATCCCAATTTCGAATAGATATCGCGCAGCGAACATGCATTTGATAGCAAATGAAAATAAAAAGGATTCAAAACCAAATGGACATTCTACGCTCTATTAAACAGTGAAATTATATCAGTATTAATGGGTTGGTACACTGATTGGGAAAACCCGATAGTGTCTGGTACATTTAATGAAGGGAACAAGCTTGCCGAGTTTTGATTCAGGACACCCGAGAAACTGTATAAAAATGTTTATTGTATTTTGAATGTAGATCACTTTTGCGGATTTCTGTACTCTTATTTGAAATTTAATTTGAGCTTATGCATGCAGCATCAACAACTGTACTGAATGCATTTGGGAATCATGGTGCGAAACGTGTAATGACGGATTTTACAGAATGGCTGACGGTACATGCTCCATGTGTCGAAACAGATGCAGGTCATGTATTTAAAAAGGAAACTATTGTACCAAATGCAAGCCTGGTTATTATGACCGCAAATGCCATAAGAAATGCAGACAACACCGCGTTAACGGCGAGTGTAACAAGCATGATGGAATTTGCATACATGGATGTCAGATTGGATATTTCCCGCCCGGTTATACGTGTAAACCGTGTTCTACAAATATACTTGCCTGCGAGCAATGTTCAAACTTTCAGCAATGCACCAAATGCAAAACAGGAAGGAGCCTTTTTCTGTTGGTAGAATGACCTTGTGTCATGTTGTCTGCCCTTTAGGTATGTGGACAGTCAAAGACTCGTGTGAGAATTGCTCTACCAACTGTTCAGATACTGGTTGCAACAACATCAACGGTTATCGAATAACTGTACCAAACAAAACTACTGGGGAACGTGCCTATTTCGTTGCAGCAGGGCCTGTATAAACGGTAATGGTGACAACGTATGTGACAGACTGACGGGAAAATGCATAGTTGGATGTAAACCTGGTTACAACGAGACAGAATGTGAAGAAGATAAACTTGTCCATAGCACTGGTAAATTTTCCATTTTGTTTCTCAATGTATACAAATAAACGAATTTTACTTGAAAAAAAAATCATATCCTTTCGGCAATCCCTGGTCTAAAGATTGCCGAGGTATTCCGAATGCTATGTGAAATCTTAGTGAAACGACTCCCCGGTTTTTCAAGGGAGGTAATTAGATTGGCGACACACATACGCTAGATTAATACCACAGTTATGCGAACTAGAACATGAATTCCTTTGCATAGATAGAGATATGCTTTCACAAATATCACTATCAAAGTGTGATTTTCAAATTAAGATCAAGTTTAGCTCAGGGTTGCAGTCTCCATTAATAAGTTAACATATATAATATACTTAATTCCAACTATACTTTTGCTCAATTTTAAATTTCTTTTCCATAAAGGCAGTCAAGTTTTCCACTGAAACATTAAAAAAAAGTGCTTCCCAGAATTTAGTAATGTAGAATGTTTCAGATGGAGGTTATATGGGTATATATATAGACGGCAGAAATAGAAATTATGCCACGGCCAGTCGGTTTAACCTCCATTTATAAGGTCATCTTCAAATTACAAATTAAAGTATTAGCTGTTTATGCAATGATACCAACAATCCTTATTTTGTATGGGAGGATGTAGGTTTAGAATGTCCTTTACGTGTTATTTATGTTCTCGTGCTAACAAACACCTTTTATTATTAAAAGTGTATGATGTTTGAAGAAAATAGGGACGATGATGATAAAAATATAATAACATGTTGGCGATGATGATGATAATAATAAAATATTACTAAGCCATGATTTATTATATAAATTGTTTTAATAAATATTATAAAAAACACTCATAGTTAGCACCTTTCATTTTGGTTAGTTGCCATTTAGGTATTCGTGTATTTGTTAAATGGTAACACGAAACATTAAATCATATGCAGCATATGATTTATAAATTTATTTTTTCGAGAGTTAGAGCACCGAACCTGCAATTAATAGTAAGAGTTACTCAAACGTCAATCCCACTTCAACGAGAAACACATTGCAGAAGTATTGAAAGTCGCCAGCACTTGTGCAAATGATAAGTTAAAATGCGAACAGCGAATTATGAAGAACTTGATATATTATATTCTGTAATATTCATTGTTCTTATTATCAGAACGTAATAACAAATCACTATATACTTTGATGGATTTCAGCTATGAGTAATCAGTCTTTACAATGTGCAGATTGAACACCACAACACTTCTGTTTGTACTGCCACAAATATATATTATAAATTGTATGTGTATGATAAAATGACTTGTATTTAGTTGTGCTTAAGAGGGTAAAATAGCGTTATTATTGTATAATACACCATGTTGACTGAATACGAGCTACTGCCAACGACTAGCTCAATGTGCGATATTATAATCATGTGACATAAATATGGCGACCTTACTTTAAAAGCTGAGGAAAAAATTCAATCTCATGTTTTTCATGAAATATTCCTGTATTTTTTTCTTGTCTTTTTATACATACCTCATTACTATACATGCTATTGTTTTAAATAAAATCCGGTATATATCAGCCGTATTTACTTGAATTCGCAGTTAATTTGCGTATCAATGGAAATAACTGTTGCAATGTAAAACTGCTTCTCAAAAGGCAGAAGACAAATATATATGGTTAATTTTAAATTGTGTGTATCCAGGTACAGCATTACTTGATATACATGTACTCATTAAATAAAGTTTGTTGATTTTATGACTTAATATCAACTACTTATTTTAATTTAATATTGCAGCTAATTGAATTTTAGTTCAGTATATATTAAAAAGGAAAAAAAGAAACGCAGGGAAAACTTTTGTGTCAGTTTTAAATAGGAAGTATTCGACGGTACATGTATGACAGTTTAATTTATTTTGATTTTTTTTTCAAACAAAATAAATGTTTAAGAATGAGATGGAGTCTATCTGGCTTCTAGAGAGTGTAGTTACCTTGCGTTTCTTTTTATTTTTTAGTATATAGATCTATATGAGAATACACTATAAATTCTGAAACTTATTCTGTCATTTTAACGAACTAATTAGACGCTATTGTTAGGTATTGAATATACTTTCTTAGATTCTATGCGTTTTAAATGTTTACTAAGTTTAATATATGATTATTTAAAAAATCCCATATCGTCTTAACAATAGCTTGTACAACCGATTCTTTCTGTGTGTCATTTATGTATTTGGCTATGAATGTTTATCCTTTTATATTCCGTGAATGGCAGGTTTACTAGCCATTTAACAGTAACATATGATATCAAACATATGTATATGGGTCAATCATAGTTCCAACCAGAAAACCAACGATTCCCAACACTTATATTAGCAATTAAGTTTGAAACACATGTCACTTATTTCATGGAGATGCTATTTGCAGCTCACTGGCCAATTACTAAATATATAAGCAATGTACGTAAACTGTAAGAAATCAATTATAGAAGTCAAATTGGGTTAAACCAGGATATTTATATAAATAAACTATATTAAGCTATGCATATACTTATCCATCGACGTTTATGGTATGATTTTGGCATTTCGGTAAAATATCCAGAGAAACATACACATTTAATGGATAGCTACATACTCGTATTAGAACAGTTAAAGCGTCCTAATAAAACATTTTGCTTTACCTGCAACAAAGATTCTAGGTGAATACTCTCGTTTTGATTTCTCCCTAATACCAAACAACGTTATGAACTCAAGTTAAGATGTGATTTTTGGTTGTGATAAATATATAACAACGAGGCTGTTTACCAATATACAAGTTTAATTCAAATAGATGTTTACATATATACAAAATACAATCTAGTTTTTATTAGGTCTGCCTCCATTAGTCCATATAAAGCAATATAATATATAAGCTATATAATACATATCCATCGCCAAACCATCGTGGTTTAATCATCTCTTTTACGAAATACGAGTATATTAGAACACTTTAACAGTGTACATAAATATAGTGTCTTATCCAATTCTACCAAATAATACATATTGAATAATCGCTAAGACAATATATACCAAACATGTCTCATAATTAAAGAATCCATCCTCACCAAGAAGCTACCTCTACATCACGCATGTACCACAAATACCTGTCTTGTAATAACTTTAATACGCATGTAGCATGAATACCAGTCACAAACAGATAATAAAAATACAAGTAATTTGATTATGTCAAACTTACTTAGAAAACTTGTACACCCTTGTGTTATAATACAATATCAGTACAGAATTAATATTTACTACCACAAAGGTAATACATTTATGCTATAACAAGTCTTTATAGCAGCCATTAAAGCATGACATAGTCAATCGCTCACAATTGACAACTCAAGGACACTCCTTCATCAGAGGATACCTGAGGCCATAAACACACAATGGCGACACATCTCGCATCAGTCAACCGTCAATGGCGACATCCCTTAACTCATTTAACGCTTATGTAATCGTCATGCTGCAATATTTCCCACGAAATTACCATACACAAAAGGCCTTAAAACAAAAACATGCCACTTGCAAAGTTATCGTAACATAGAAATGATGTCACTGAATTTCACAATATTAATAAGCGTATTCAAGTAAAGTAATGCTAACATCACAAAGAAATACCTTAGAATTCGTAGTTACAAATTATTAGGCAATCTTGCAATCAGTTTAAACGTCATCACCGTCATGTAATTGTAAAAAGAATGACCAATCAGCAGACAAATTATTTTATTAATTTTATTAAAATCACTTGACGCAAGATTTGAATTGTATCGGCTGAATATTTTATAAAAAAAGTACTATTAAACATACTATCTAAAATGTATAAAACACAATTGTCCTATAAAATGTATATAAAACCCTAGTCAGTTCAACATAACGACCAAGAAAGTCCACACCAATTTTATCCGATCCTTTGAGCTGCATATCTGAAAGGTCGCAAAGATAAGTTTTGACATTTTTGCTTAATTCAAATACGTCAGTGGGCAATAAAATGTTGTTTCAAAATCAAAGTCAGTACCATAAACATACTACTAGAATTTCTGAACCCCCGACCCCTACTGTTCATAAACCTTCTTTCTCAATAACCGTGTATTTCTGCTCCCTCGGTAATGACTTCCACTGAACTCCTGCATCACAACAACAACAACGTTTCTGATGCGTCTTTTCTCAGAATAAAAATCCTACCGATATCAGGCAGAAATAACGCACATGGCTTCTGAGTAAGATATGAGATGAGAGTGAAAAATATAAATATGGTATGTTCTGGCCGAAAAATATGTTTGGCACCCCTTTCATGATAAAGTTTTCAAAACGAATGCAATTATATTGAACGCTGGTATTTCCCGTGGATAAAAACCGACAAGTCCAGAAATAACCGATACTGTTTTCTTTACAGGTCGTTTACACCCTTTGGTGCCCATTTTTTTCAGGGTTTGGTTTCAAATGGCCTTTTCCAATCAAGTGTCTACCTGAGAAACAAACACTGATAAAACTTAGCATACACAATAGAGTCCGGCAGTTAAATCTAAATATTTGAACTTTTTCTTAATGTGATCTTCCAATGTAAATGAGCCAATGTACTTGAGCCCTTTCAGTAAAATTCGCATCATTTTGCAACATGTTGCTGCAGGTTTCACTAACCCGAAATGCATCCGCTTGAATTCGTACAATCCTCTAATATTCTTTAGATAAATCACGTTTTGTCATTTAATTAGCTTGGGAAAATCCAGCAAACTTGTCAATACATTAAATTTTAAAAATCAATATAAATTCTATTCAAATCACCACTGTTTCTCACCATTACTACAGATGAAGCACACGATGCTTCTACAGGTACATTTATGCCTAACTGTAACATTATATCTAAATCAGCTTTGAACGACTCTCTCACTGTATAAGGCATTTGATATTGTTTCGATCTGTCAGGAAACATACTTTAAGTATTATATCGTGTTTTTTAAGGTCTGTCTCTTCTTGTGCATCTGTAAATACGTCACTATATTCCCTGGCAAGCTTTCACAATTCTGCCCATCTTTTACCACCAAACTCTGGATTGATTTGTACATCATCTATACTTTCCTTTGCTAATAGGCTTAGTACATTTAAAAAGGAACTGCTTGCCTTTTTACATACTTCTTCAGAAGATAAGCATGGTAAACCTTTTCTTTTCATGTTACCTATACCGTATAGTCGTAGTCATCAACTTTTCGTAAGACCTAATATTGATCTTCAAGGTGCATCAAAGCATAACATGTTTATTTTTACTTGTTTGCAAAAGAATCAAAACCTTATCATCAACATCTAATGACATGACTTCCTTACCAACGAAATACTTGCTTATCTCCGGTATCTAACACTACCTTTCTCTAACTATTGTTAAGCTTATTTTAAGTATCATCTAGTGTTTTTCTAAGATCTGACGCATATTTGGCAAAGTGTATGTTTTGTAGGCTATGGATATGCCGTATGATGTTATATGCCGAATAAACTATTTTATGTTATGTTTATAGTTGTCTTAACCTAATCTGCATGTATTTCCTTTGTCCACCGCACTTGAGAATACTTGAGGCAACCTTCACGGTACGCGCGCATAACAGGTCAAAGGGTTACACATGTAATCTAGGTTGTGGTGCGTCTCGATAAACAAATACAAAAGGAGATGTGTCCCATAGTTTCTGTTGTTCAAGACACATCTTTTTAGCATACTTTTCAACGTGCCGCATTCAATGAGGCCATGTCGATGTTCTTCATTGCAGTAATTTCTTGGAATGAATGGAATAATCTACAAGGATTAAAATAAACCTTTTCCCTTTCTAGGATGGTGGGTTGATGGGGCCAATTAAGTCAATGGCGGCCCTACTAAAAAAAGATTCAATAATGGTCATGTCAACAACAGGGATCTTGGTAACCTCGCCCTCTGGAAACAAAATATTTTGACATATGTCACAATTTCGGCAGTATCTCATAATATCTGCAAAATACCTGGTCACCGAAACTATGTCAGAACAGTATCAATATTTTTTTTTATCCCCAAATGACCACCAATGTTGGGAACTTGTTCCAGAACTTGTCCCCGCAATACTCTCTGGTACACATAGTTTTTTAAATAGTTTTTCCCATCTAATTTTATCCCTCTTAGAATATCTAAAGATAAAATATGTACTGTACTGGTAATAACTAACTGCTCCTGACTTCGGAACTTAATATACCCTTAAAGTAGTTCTTTCTCTAACCATTTTAATGTCTCAGTCTTCACTACCTAACTTAACTTAATTGTTAATAACCCTGCCAAACATTCACTAACTATTAGGTGCCTTCTATCTACTATACTGGAGGAACCACTATCCCGTTAAACGGTAACTTTTGAACCCTTCATTACTTCTACCTAAAAAATCTCCCCTGGAAATATTACCTTCTTATACTCATTTTAAAGAGTTTTCAGGTTTCCAAGTTAATATTTTAGGACATACATTCACTAAATTGGAATGTAGCCTAAAAATATAACAATGCCTTTCATTTTGGACCTTTGTTGCACGATTGCATAAATTGTTCTCTCTAAACTAAATCAGAAAGTCCGTCAAATTCTTCATCAACCTTTGCCTGATCCATCCATCTCTTTACATATTCACATAATTTTAAAATTTTGATTTTACTTCTTTCTTACCATTACTACTGCTAATGTCCTCTAGTACTATATTTATTTTAGCTTGCTCTGATACAAAACTCTTATCTATCTCAAAATATTTCCTCTTTCTCCTTTTCTTCTCTCCGTGCAGTTCTCTCTCTTCCTATCTTATCAGTTTTCTCAATTTATTCTCTAACAATTCCTTGCAACTTAAACCACATACCTTACCAAATTCTAAAACAATTTGCATGCCAAATTATTTAAACTATATGGCATAGACCTTTTTACAAAACATACAAAATACAGTCTCGTTGCCATTTATTTATTTTACATTGGCAAAATGTTAACCTATCCCGGGTGAGCTCCCATTTGTCAGAACATATAATAAAATACCCATTAATATGTGACTTCCAGTTCTTTAGCGATAGGTAGATAACAACGAGGTTGTTTACAAATATACAATATTTAATTAAAATAAAGGTTCACATAAAATAAATATATTATGAAAGGTCATACTTCCAATTTAATATATATATTAAGTAAGTTTAAGTTTATTGCTATATGACCGCCGGCTCTTGTATATACATAACATACAATACAACATACATTGTTAATATTTCATTTATTGACATATATACAAAATGGGCAATATCGATTTTCTCTTAATGTTTTTGAATAATGACCTCTTTCTTTTTGTGATTTTTGTGAGGATTTTCTAAAACATACATAAACATTTCTAAATTTCTTACTATTTGATACATCTAAATAATTGTCAACTTAAAAATTAGAATACATTTCTAACTTAAAACTATTGTTACATGTCTGCATACTTGGAAATATTAATGTTTAATTAATCATTTGATCTTTATATATGTTCTATGAAAAACATACTTATATTTGGAACATGTTGATTTCACATTTCTTGAATCTTAATTCATTGTATTATATTTTGAATAATGCATTTAAAAGAACACCAATTTTCTTAACAAATATTAAACATAAATCTTTCAGTCAACTTGAGTTGTTTTAAAGTGAGCAGTGAGCATAACAATGATCAACATAAGGAAGTAAATTGGCATTATAACCAATTTTCGTGTGTTAAAGTAAGAAAGATACATTCTCATATCACAAGTTGGTATAAGATAGATGTGCATTATTTATTAGCAAGGAGGGTTTAAGGATGCAAGTTTTATTCCTGCAAACCCCCTGATTAACAAAAATTTAGTGGACTATTTTAAACTCCTGAACACATATTATTATTGTTATTATAATTTATTGAACGTGAAATAGTTTGACACATTTTATTTTTTGCCGTAAAAACACTTTGCATCCGAGCAAAAAGAGGATATCATGTTAAGACAGCTTTTGGATGATATTTTGTTTATATATATATTTATGTATAACGATCCGCTCTGTTTGCCAAGGCGTCAAATGTGTATGTAAGAGGTAAAGGGTTTTAATAGGGGTCAATATTTAGGCTCACACTTCTTTTTCTCTGTATATTTTCTATCTGGACCTTTAGCCCTGTATTTAAATGTAACGTCTTTCCCATTCGGTACACATTCTTCATATCTTGTCACTTCAAACCTATTGCAAATATCTTCTTTTGAGATAAGCTGTTTGATATCATGAAACTCACAAATAATATCTTGAGCGTCTTGAGGAATCGAGTTGATGAACTCTTTAAGTTTATCGTTTGTCATAGTTACTGTAGACAATACAATCTTCTTCAGACTGACTGCTGTTTTAGGCAGGTTTACATTTCTATTGCCAAAGTCAGACAAACTAACTTCAAGATATGACAGTTGAGAAAGGCTTGGTAGAAGATGCGAAAAGGCATCAATATCGCGTTTATTTTTCATGTGCTTCAATTTCAGTTCTGTAGACGACTTGAATTTTTCATTAGCTGGGCTGTAGAAAACTGCTGTGTCTGTTTCAAGGCAATCAGTCAGACTTGAGCTGTTCACCCTAACCCAGCCAAGCTGAACCTGTTTCAGTGTCAGTGTCTCTAACTGAGAATTTTCTACCAACTCCAATGGACAAGGGCATTGTTCATGTTCTTTGCATTTTATTTTAATAAGGACAAGTTCCTGTAAAGTAGCTGCTTTTGCCACGCCTTCCATCAAATTATATTTCTCGATGTGACTAACTTCAATATCAGAAATTTGCAGATTCATTAGATGTTCTAATTTGTTATAATGTAATTCCAGCAAATATTTCTTACATCCCATCCCTCTAAAGTTTAGAGTAGTTAGTGTATCGTGTTTCATTTCGATTGTTTCGATGAGAATTTCCTTTATGCTACTATCCAGTTCCTCATGAAGATTCAGTATTACCTCTTGCAACCCATACGCTTGAAGTTTCAGAATGTGTTTAAATGATTTTGAGTTAAAGCGATCACGTCGACAGAAAATATTCACTGACAAAATGGTGGTTTTGTGAATTAGACCTTGTAAAATACACACCTTTTATCATTTAATTTATCAAAACAAATATGAATATGTTTAAGATTGAAATTAGCCAGTGGCCGTTGTTGTTCTCTTACACAATCCAATGTCAGGGATTGAACTTCTGATTGTTCTAATGATCTTCTGGAAAATTTTAAATTTCCATCGGGTACACTCTGTTTGTGCAATATACTTTTCATCTTTTCAAAAATAGGTGACATGGCAGATGACTTCATTCCACTTAAGAATATTACTACAAAACGTAAACTCATTATTTTGTTTAAACTCTCCCATTTCTAAGAAATCCCTGTACATAATCTGGCACCATATACAAGTAAACAGCAGCAAAAAAATGCATATACAGTATGTGTGGAAAACTAAGCAATGTCAGATCGTCACAGTTAAAACAACTGTCCAGACCTCGCGACAGTATTCCAATATTACCACACGACTCTATCATAGATTCGCTCAATCCGACATCACGTAATGTTTCTAAAGCAAAAATATTTGAATCACTTCAGTCAAATTAAAATACGAAACCTGTCCCAGTAACGAAACGAGCAATTCATGATTTTGCATCATCCCTCTTGCTAAGCAATTTGGGAGTGGGTGTTCATTCCTGCGTTCTGTTTCGTCTATGAATTTTACATCTTTGAGCCAGTTTAGTATAATTTTTCCGAATGTGTTACACAATGGTTCATTTGGATGCTCAGGAACTCTATCTTTGCAATATAACCTAAAAAGCTGTTTCAGCAGTAAAGGGCGTGTTGTTATTCTTTCATCACATATAGGTTTTAATTTTTAATTTTTTTTTTTTCCATTTACTTGCTAACTTCAGCTCTTTTTAGATCATTTGTTGCCGTTCTAGTCATAGTCT
The DNA here is from genome assembly GCA_021229015.1 of Solen grandis. NCBI lineage: Eukaryota > Metazoa > Mollusca > Bivalvia > Adapedonta > Solenidae > Solen > Solen grandis. The sequence continues at coordinate 49,719,853 of CM037786.1, read as the reverse complement.
TAATTTCTATTTCTCTGTCAAACGTCAGTTTTGACTCTGAAGACTTCAATGTATTCCATGCTTCCTGCGTAGTTGTCATTAACACAGTACATTTTAGAAAAACATCAAGGTTTGAGAGATTAAGTGATGAAACGTTTCCTCCTGCACTAACGTGAAACATTGTCCATTCATCTAAACCATCTAAAATAACAAGGACTTTTTCTCCGGTTTTATCAATCTGCGACAATAATTGTTCGCAGTTTTGAAAATAACGGCATTTTATCATATCCAAGACGTTTGACTTCCTATGAAAATGTCTCAAAGAAATGAAAAAAATCCAGGCAAATTTTTTGCTTAAGCTAAATTGATCATTCTCTTGAGCATTGCTGCTGCAATAAGCATGTAAAAGATATCTGCATAGTGTTGTTTTACCAGTGCCAGCCTCACCAATGACACAAATACGCTTAAATACGTTCTCGTTTACGTGAAAAATATGTTTTACCATTTCCGGATGGGATTGTTGTCGATTTTTGGAAGTCATGTTGAACTTTACATATGGTTCACCGAATATGACATCTGTGTGACGAGATAGCATTATTCTGTAAATTTCCTTTAGATTGTTTTCAAACACTGAAAGATATAATAAAACCAAATGATGCAGCTGTTATTATTATTACAATGTAACACTATTATGCTTAAATATTGAATACATAATGTCAAAATAAAGGTATAAACTAAGTCGTCATGGTCCATACAGGAAACATAATTCTCCCTTGCGGTCAATTATCTTTCAATAGTGTTTCGGGCACATAAAATTGGTCAAACCTCAGAATCGACTTAAAGGGTGAATTTAAGACGAGTGACTAACTTAACGTATATTTATTTCAGTTACAGTTTATTTCGGTGTAAGAAATTCAATATTCACAAAAGAAAAAATATAATATTAAAATATACAGATGGATTTTATTAATCATTCAAAAAGAGGTCTGTAAAGTAAAAGTTTCATTTTAAAAATTAAGTTTAACTTATTAATTTTTGAGCGTATCCTATCTTAAAAACGATCATTGGGGGATTAAATCTCAAGAAAATTAAGTTAAATAAAATGAAAAATTAAATCTCAGTTGCAGTAGTTAAAGGTTAGTTGCCATGAAAAAGATATTTCCGTTTTTGCGAAACCAAACTTAAGATTCACGTCGATACAATAATTTTTTGTGTAAAAATAAGCAGTATAAAATCCTACAATATTGAATATTGGATATTTATTACGCTATTTGAGATGAACGAGCCACTATCATGTGATAACCACTAAATCTGAACTGTATTATTGTTTATGTGAAAATTTTAATTCGTGAAGTAAATATATGATTTAATTATAAGAGAGATGATAATTTTGCTGTAAAATTAAGTCATGACATTTCTGAAATGTACTTAGATACATATGAATATACTATTTATTATTTAAGAAATAGTCTCTGTTAAAGCAGATATAGATACCTGAGAGTCATCAGTAAGTTCTGAGAAGTTAGTTGCCATTCTTTCTTTGTGAACTATATTTTCAATGCGTAAGAAACATAAAATATAATGTGACATTCATGAGCTTGAGTGGTTACATTTTCTAGGTCATCTAAATTAACAGCTCGGAAGCATATTGTGATTTCATGGAGGTAAGATAATACTTCGGTATACCTCATATTTTTTTTGGTACAATTTTAAAGAGAAAGAAAAATGAACATTCAAAATACCTTGCAAGCTGCTGTCGGGATTTCCATTAGTTGTTTGACTATGGTCTGAACCTACAAAAAGATAATGAAATTATTTCTTATTTGCCAACATTTGCATCTTAAGTATACGGCACTTAATCAAACGAAATGAAAACATATCACTATAAATGTTATAGCATTAACACTGGGCTTTATCGATTACGGTATTCTCACAAGTATTTTTAGATAAATAGTGGTACAAATAATTATTCGTGTAAGGAACTTTTCTCCAAACATATACATTTAGGTATGTACTTGGAGACATGCTTGTTACATAAGACATCATATTATATCAGTCATCCAGCAAATATAGTTCGTACTTAACTTAGTTCTGAATATTCATTGACTAAGATATACATACATATATATGTACTAGTAACTTATATGTTACAAAAGATGACATATAAATGTCAATTCCGTAAAGACTGTTCTTTCTAATATTAAGAAGAACTTATGCATGAAAACAAAATATAGCTGAGACAGTCTAACCACATAAAATCATTTGCTTACAGTTATCGGTATGTTGAATAGTTGGTGTCTTTGTGCTTAATCTAGGTAAAAACGATGCCTAAATTGATTTACCATTGCTAATGTTTATAAGATTACAACCCAAATACATCCAATCAAATGAAATGAGAAAGTGCCTATACAATTTCAGTATTTAAATGTCAATTGTCCCGAAATCAGAGATACATTTCACTGTTTGCGAAAGTAAATTTCAGATGCATGTTGATACAAAAGAAAAGTATTATTTCGAAAAAAAAAATTCAAGCTACGATAAGGTTTGCGGGATTAAATCTATAATATTCAGACAGAGGTACGGGCTATATTGGAAATAGGCTCGTCACGTCCCTTCCTTTGTGTGACTTTATTTTTGTTATATTTTTTTTTATTTTGTTTTGAGAAAAAAAAATATTCGTGGAGTGTATATAAGATTAATGATAATATCTAGCTGTAAAAGTTGATTTCATGACATCGCTTCACTGTTCTCAGATAATATAATTATATTTGGAAATACATACAGTGAGGGGTGAGATATGAGATGCAACACTGAAATAACCAAACATGAAATGATGAACTGACTTGATTTGACTATTTGCGTTTACCGTTTCAGTAATTTAGCGACGTCCAGCTAATTACAGGTGAAGGAAGACCCCGAATGTCTTAATAACTAAGAACTTATAAGATGGTATTTTAACATAATATTGCGGGATGATTTTATTATTAAAGACCGGCACAATGTAGTTTATATGAAACAAAAATGAATATACAAATATGCTACTGATAACTTAGAGCATATGATACCTGATAGTCATCAGTAAGTTCTGAAAATCTAGCTTTCCTTCTTATAAAATTTCTAATCCATTTTATCTCATATATTATATATACATTAAATCTGACATCAGCTTAAAATGCTTAAGTTTGAATGATTATTGCCTTGGACAGTTCAATCAACATCTCATTACCGTAGGGTGATTTCAAGGAGTTAAACTAATATTTCGGAATACGTCATAACATTTAGCTTTTTTTTCTGAAGTAGAAAACCAAACGTTGAAAATACCTTGCAGATTATTGTTGGTATTTTCGTTTTTCGTATTTCGTATTTCAGGCGTTTCCTCATTATGTGGTGAAATTACAAATAGAAACGCCAAAAAAAAAGTTTCTTACGTTTACATCATTCTGACAAATCAAATGCATTAAATGTATAACTATAAATATAAACAAGTACAATTAATTTTGAATTCAAGTGAATGTTTACTTATGACATTTAATAATGTATGTTAAATCAGATCATCAATCACCCGTGGTTTTTTCCTAACTTTATCATAACTCTAGGTCTAAAAGAAACATAATAATTGAAAATGTTGTAGTGTTCCTGTAATGGAAAGGGGCTTCGTCTAAAGATGACTTATATCCATTTTTAACATTTATAATTATATAAAACATATATATGGCATAAGCACTAATGTAAGGAGAGAAGACGTTGATTAAATAAGTTGGAAATATTCGTCGGTTTCACAGACGATTTTTTTTAGACTCTTTCAAATCTGCATACAGACATATTCTTGATAGTGTAGTGCAGGAAGTTAGAACATACAGACATCAAATAAAAGCACTGAGAGCACTGTCAGAAGCAAAAGTTAAAATGAGTGGATTATAAAGTAAATCCCCTTATTTTTTATTTTTCTATTTATTTATTTATTTGCGTGTGTGTGTGTGTGTGTGTGTGTGGTATGCATGTAAACAATCAGAGAAATTAAACTTATTAAAACAGCCGGTAAGATAGATTATTTTATTTAATGGCCTCTGTCAAATTAAACAAAAATGGATAAAGAAAAGTGGTTCTTAGTATTGACCCCCTCAATACCTTTAATACTTCATGAAATTGCTGCAGACAGAAATAATTGTAATAGAAAAGCAAGAATATGAGACAAGATAAATTTATTTTTCTTTGTCACTTCACATCCTTCCCATGTGTAAATAATGATATGCATGCCATAAATAGTTTTTTGCTTAAATATGTTCCAGAAAAACATAATTTCGTCATACAAGAAAGTAATAGAGATGAAGCAAGTTAGAATTAGTGTTCTTGGTAAGTAAAGTTTGACCATTATATAAAGTATAAACTCAATCCCTCAAGTACTTTCTGAGTTGTGACATACAGATGCGATTAGAGATACTATAGTCATTTGAGACTCTAGCGAGAAAAGATTAAAAACAAAATGTTTCAATGGACGGCTTGAATTATTAAACATGCTGCCTCCCTCTCGTTTCTACTGTTTGGACCTTATAACCAAACCTGTCTATGTGCAGGACCCTCATATTAGAAAAAATGGCCTCTCTATAAATAATTTATATATAGTTAGGTCGATTTTTCAAATTACGTTTGTGCTTAATCTATGGTAATGGATGTCTTCAAATATCTTCAAGTATTTTCAAAACGATGACGTTTGTCTTTACTGATCTTTGTTGTTTATTAACCTATAAATGCATTTTGCCAAAATAATCTAACATCTAATGTTTAGATTAAGGTATGTAAATTTAAACTTTGCCTGAGACAAATGAACCTCCTAAGGTTAGTTAAAACCAATATTCGTTATGTTAAGTAGTACACTGTCTTTGTGTTAAATCAAGGTCAGAAACGATAATTAAATAATATAATCCTAGCTGATGATTTTTTATGTTAACATTTCAAGTACATTCTTTCAAATAAAATATAAGAGTGCATATCAATGTTCAGTACTTAAAGCTCAATTGACACGATTTGAAAAAAATAAATTTCATTTACATGTCGATACGGTATAAGCGTTCCTGTGTGAAAATTAACAAATTTTAAGGTACCATTAAGTTTTCGGAATTGAATATCTAATAGACATGATATTCATATAGGTGGGACTATATAGGAACCTCGATCCTTACCTCCCTTCCTTTACTCACATTCTGAGAAGAAATTTTGAAATGCAAGGGTAGTAATCATCTTAAAAGATAGTTCTAGTTTAATAATAATTCCACTATATACATATTCGGCTAATAAAGATGAAAAAGGTAATACCATGTGATAATCACTAAGTCTAACTTTTTTCTGTGGAAAACCATATTCGAAAAGCAGAAAATCCTGGAAATTTAGTTGCCCTTTTTCTTTTATATACTAGATATTTATGCCTGTCAAACTCATATATAAATGCACATTAAATTGACATCCAGCTGAAAACGCTAAAATTTGAGTGTTTATATTGTCTTGGTGAACTCAATCAATATCTCAGAAGTGCAAACTTATTTAAGGAAGTTATGATACTATTTCGCTATACCGCATATAATTACACAATTTTACTGAGACATTTATGATACCTTGAAAACTGATGTCGGCATTTTCGGTCCTTTCCTGACTATGTTTTGGACCTACAAAAATATTTGAAGAATTGTTTAACATCCTATAATTGTATCATAAAGTATACGGCATTCAATCAGATGAAATGGATAACATATAACCATAATTTGGAATGTATAATATATATAATATGATGAATATTTTGAATTCAATTTACCTCAAATTATTTTATAATTCTACTGATAAAAAGAAAGAAACATTCGAAATACCTTCAAAAGTGCTGTCTACATGTTCATTCGTTTCTTGTCTATGTGCTGAAATTTCAAATATATTTAAAAATGTTAAACTTCCAATAATAGCATCTTAAGTATACGGTATTCAATCAAATGAAGTGTATTAAACATATAACACTAACTATAACGGTATTGACACGAGGCATCCGAGATTAGGTTATTCACGAAAATATTTATGATGTTAATAGAGGTACGTAAAATTAAATATTTGGGAAAGAAATTTCCTCCAAATATTTCATGAGTGAATATGGTATTACAGTAAGTCAGCCAACAAGCAGCTATGGGGTTTCAAATTAAGTTTGTGCTTAATCTATGGTCATGGATGTCTTCAAATATCTTCAACTATTCTCAAAACGATGACGTTTGTCTCTACTGATCTTTCTTGTTTATTAACCTATAAATGCATATTGCAAAAAAGATTTAATACCTAATGTTTAGATAAAGCTATGTATAATTAAACTTCAGCTTAGACAAATTAACCTCTTAAGGTAATTTAAAAACAATAATCGTTATAATAAGTAGTTCACTGTCTTTGTGCTAAATCTAGGTCAGAAACGATAATTAAATAATTTAATCCTAGCTAACGATATTTTATGTTACATGTTTTATAAAACCCCTGATTCAACCGTTCGTCTGAACTGCATTTTTCTTTCTTGGCCAGAATGATATCACAATTGAGATATTCATAGATATTACATTCGGGACTTCCCTTCCTTTTCTCTTCTTTCTCTTCTTTCAAGAAACTCTTATATTTTATTTCATGCTTTTGCACAAATGTGCATTCGTTTAATATATTTATTTTTATTCGAATCATAATTTTACTGTCAGACGCTGTGAAAGATACGGACACGAATCTTGCCTCCAATGTGATGTGAACCAATAACCTCTGTTTCAGTGACCCGGCGATTTATCCTGCAAAGGACACGCTTCTTTTATGTTTGTAAAAGACAACAATTTATTGGAAATAGCACCAATCCCCTCGCACTTTATACGGATTGCTAAGTAACAGAAGTAAATTCCTCGTTAAATTATTTACGTTCAAATTTAATCATGTTAATCATTAATTCAGATTTGCTGCCATCCTTCGTCAGCAGTAAATGATTACATACATTCAATATTGGTCCATTATATCCACAAGAGCAGACGTTTCTCATCTATCGCTTACATTTTAACTAACATATGCTGATGTAACATGAAGACCCCCCTCCTTATTGTCTGCACAGAATGTAATCGTCAATTACATATATAATCACTAAGTCTTACTATTTATATATATATATTTTTTTGTACTTAAAGGTCCATGGTCATGAAATCAAAGATACATTTTAGTATTTGAGAAATTAACTTCAGATACACGTTGATGCAATAAAAGCGTTCTGCTATGAAAATATTCAGTGTTTCAGTTATCATTAGGTTTGCGGGATTGAGTGTCTAATATTTAGACAAGATGTATTCACATAGGTCGGGCTATTTAGGAGTCTCTATCGTCCTGTTCCCTCCTTAACTATGGCAATGTGGGATGCGGGGATAGCAATCATCTTAAGGAATAGTTGATAATGGTTCTACTTTATACCGATTCCGTTAAATGAGATGAAGAAGGTAATACCATGAGATAACAAGTCTGACTGCATTGTTTATTTTCTTGGGCAATTATATTAGTGAAGTACATATGGGATTAAATTATTTGGAGTATTAATAAACTTAGTCATGACATTACATCAATGTACTCAGATAATGCCATGATACATGTACATGGAAATGCAAACAGCGAGTAAAGATGAAAGTCACAATCATAAATGAATCTCAATAGCTAAAAAAAATGAGATTTTATTTTTTTCCATAGTGCGGTTTTATGTTATAATTTAAAAATAATAGAACGCAGTAGCTGTATATATACATTAACCTTTGACATCCAGGTATATATCCTAAACTTTGAATGGTTTTTGCGTTGGTCCTGTCAATTAACATCTCAAAACTGCAGGTTCATATTATGGAGTTAAACTAATATTTTGGTATACTTCATATAATTTAGCAATTTTACTAAGGAAGAATATCAAACCTTAAGAATACTTTGCAAACTACTGTTAGTTTTTCCAGCAATCTCCTGATTATGAAGTGAATTTACAAAAAGAATCGTAAATGATTTCCTATCAAATCTTCCATGTTTACCTTCGGAAAAACAAGTTTAATACCTATTTTCACTTACGATTCGACCAAAAGCCTTTATCAAAATATAAACAATTCTTGCTGACACCAAATGATTGTAATTTTCTGCAACTAAAACAGAATAGTTTTGTTATGCAGGAAATGACTTTGTACAGGTTATGACATCGTAACATTAAAATACCGCCAGAATGGCACATAAAGTTATGTCGCAAATTAGTAATACTTTATAGTGTTGCAGACTGGAAAATAGACCAAATAATATTACATGGTAACAATACTTAAAGACATCCTTTAGAAATAAAACAAATATATATTAAAACAGTTAGATACATGTATCATAAAAATCGCCAGAACATTTTCAACATTACAAACTGACACTGAAAATATATATATATAATGTGAGAAATGAGAATAATTATAGTTTAAATGACGATAAAATCACTGATAATAACCACCGTTTTGATTTTGAATAATCAATAGAACCGCGCAGCTGCATCTCGGTGTTTTACTTTTAACCTGATCGGCTCGAACAAAGTCATCAAAGACCAAAATGCAAAAAAGAAAACTCATTGAAATAGAAATTCAAGTTCTTGGGTTATAAGCAAAAGTAATCAATGCGCCCCCTAGCAGGAAAAATGAAATTGAATCAAAATATCTTGCAATAATTTGTTTAAATTTATGAATAAAGACTTTCACATCAATCTGCAATCGTTTGTCCTTTATAGGGTCGAAATCCTAAGATTGGGGTTCACGTAAATCTTCAGTTGTAAATAACATTCTTATACGAAGTCATCATTAAAAACATAAGTACGGTAAGAAAGGTATTTTAATATAAAATATCTTATACCTGTAAGGTATCCATTTATCTTGTAATTTGTCAAGAAATTGAGGCTTTAACCTCTAGAAAACGACATTTGTGTGTTACGAACACATCGTGCTTTAAATGCATATTACATTATGAGGAAAACAAGAGTACTGTCGCTGTGACTATTTAGATGTCAGCTATAGGAAAGTTCAGCTTATTACTTGTGTATAGAAAGCCTCAGGTTAACCTGATCAGCACAAACTGAATATATTCTGAGAGATCATTCACTAAAAGTACTAAAAATGAAACACATAGTCTCTCAATAAATATTATTCGTGTTCGAGTTATTTAAGGTTAAAGTGAGAAAAACAATTGTAGTATGACCATGACCTTTGGAAATGTTCAAAATTTGAACCTGGCAGTCTCTTTGAAACAAAAATCGACATAATCTGTGGAGATTTCATGAAAATCGAAAAAAAAATCAGGAGCTTCAAAACACCTAAAACATATTTTCAAAAATTAGAAATATCCGATTTTTTGATGAAATTGAAATTTGTGCTAAATCTAGGTCAAACCCGATAATTAAATAATTTAATCCTACTTTAAGATTTTTATGTTAACATCTCAAGTAAATTCTCTCAAATGAAATATAAGACTACATATCAATTTTCAGTAGTTAGAGGTCCATTGTCACGAAATCAGTGATACATTTCAGTACCTGAAAAAGTAAATTTCATTTACATGTTGATACGATATATGCGTTCCTGTATGAAAATTAATCATATTTAGGTTTGCATTAGGTTTTCGGAATTAAATCGTTAGACAAGATATGAACATAGGCAAGGCTATATAGGAGCTGCGATCGTCACGTCCCGTACTACACTCACATTCTGAGAAAAAACTGTGGGGTATTAATCATCTTAAGTGATAGTTCTAGTCGAATAATGATTCCACTATATACCTGTTTGGCTAACTGAGACGAAAAGGGCACTACCATGTAATAAACACTAGATCTGTCTATTTTTTTTTCTGTGGAAAACTAAATTTCGAGAAGTAGAAAATCCTGGAAATTTAATTGCCGTTTGGTTAGCTCAATTAGCATCCCAGTTACTTCGTGACGTAATGATAATGTTTCGCTATACCGCATATAATTACACAATTTCCCTGAGTAAGACAATCAGACATTCAAAATACCTAACTCATGCCGACATTTTCATTACTTTCCTGACTATGTTCTGAAACTTTCCTGACTATGTTCTGAACCTTAATTCTAAATTTTAATTATTGCATATATAATACATCATACATTCAACAATTTCACTATGGGGAGAAAAACTAAAATACCTTGCAAACTATTGTCGGAAATTTCAATTTCAGTCATACCCTTTTCTATGGCTGGGCCTGCAATTAAAAAAAATAGTTAAAATGTACTTAACCGAAATAATAGCATCATATGTAGACACGATAAACAGTAGGAGTTCCACCGCATCACATTTCTGCACCTTAACGACACCTTAACGACGTAAATAAAGTCCGTCAACGTAAACATTTTTTCAATCGGTGGCCATTTTTTGTTTTTTTTGTTTTTTTTTGTTTAGAAAGATTTTTCCTGATTTTACGTCATAATAGAGGATAAGCAATTGAGAAAATACAATTACTACTTAAACCATGTCTATTTTTAGCCACCGCATTGCGTCATTATGAACTTGACATGGTTACAAAATTCGAATCGCGAGATGTGTATTCATTGAGGGGCGTTATAAAAGTTTACCACAGAGGGAGAGAGATTTTGTATGCTGCATTTTGGATGTGATCTGCATTTCACTAACATGGGATAAAAATCCGAATTACTTCTTAAAAATGTAATGGAAATGACTTTTATTTTATCTTTTCCACTCAAAATTTACATTTTTTGTACATCAAGATAATTGTAAAAATATGCTGGGAATGATGTAAATGCATGCACTTTCTCTCGCTCTCCCTCTTTACAGTATATTTCACTTAACTGAATTACATATATTTTCCCCATAAATAAATAGCAGTCTGTGAATAACGCAGGAACATGCAAATACACGTTTATCACAATGCTAAAACAGAGAGTGTGAGTGTGTGTGTGTGTGTGTTATAGTCATTGAAGGTTATAAAAGCAGTGAGAATCAGTAAGAAATAATGCAAAGGCGTAAGAATTAAATATTTATATCTAATGAGAAATCATTTGTGAAATTTAAGTTGGTGTTTAATGTAAATTTACATTGACTTTAAGTGCCATTTTCTGTACGATCTTCATTTACACACACACAACTCCATTCCTATGTCATTAGGACATTTAAACTTATTCATCATCAGAAAATCGTCCCTTTCCCTTCTTGATTAAAAGAGTAGGGACCTGTTTGTGGTTCAGTTGCTCATCAGTAACCCTATTTTTAATGATACCCTTAATTATATTATTTTCATATACAGTATAGATTTAAACCTTCTCAAGTACAGCCACAAAGTACTGGCCCAGCCAATGAAAATGTAAGTTGTCAGAACTTGATTCCAAGTAGAGCAGAAATAACAATATTGAAGTATAAACCTATGAATCTTTTTATCTTTTTTTCTGTATATTGTGTAGATTTCATATACAGCAAAAAAAAAAAAAAAAAAAAAAATTAAACTTAGGTGAGTGACTGCCAGATAACTCTCAAGAGCATTTAATTGTTTGCATTTGTGTTTTTTTTTTGTTTTGTTTTTTTTATTTGGAGTATTTAATTGTTTGAATTTAATTTCTTTTGGGGAATTTTAATGTATTTATCTTGAGTATATAAGAGTATATAAGGCTTCTCTCTCTCTCTCTAAGGATCTCTCTCTCTCTCTCTCTCTCTCTCTCTCACACACATTGAATGATGAAACAATGTATTTTAGTTGTTTATTGATATTCTAAGATTACATTTAAGATATCACAAATAATTTCCACATTCAGCAACGTCTGACTTTGAAATGACAGCATACACCTTTGTCTGCTTTCTGCAATCTGAATAGAAGTAATAATGATCATTAGTATGAATAACTTATAACATGCTCACATCTTCAGTGCAAATATTTAGCAGAAATATAAACTTAAACCCAGATTTATTCCAAATTCCAACACTACATGAGGTGAAATACCATCAAAATTCTTTTTCAAACATTATTGTTCATTGACAATTTTTATTTCTTTTTTATTCTTCACCACAACTGTCACTGTAAGTAATATTGCTTGTTTCACGTGTGCTGTGTGTAAGCACAGACAACAATTTCACATAATAAGTTAAATACACTTAATACAGTACTTTTAATTTGATTTGTGGTATTTTCTCTTTCAAAGATAAAGAAGGCTTAACAATGTAGGTAATAAATAAATTAATAAATAAATAAATAAATGTGTGCTCAGGACTCTCTCTCCGATTTGGGGGAACAGTACCTCTACCTTCAGAAGAGGGAAGTTTCGTGTCATTTTCTCCTCTTTGGGGAATTTTAAGCAATTTTTGCTGCACATTCTGCAATAATTATATAAGTAAAAATATACAAAATAGGTCCTGTCTAGTATCTTTGTTTGGTAAAACTGAAATGAAAATCAAATGGTATACAACCATCCACTTGACAATATTTGTTATTTATGTGAGCTCTTACATTTTTGTTTGTACGGGGAATTTTGCTTGGGGGGGGCGGGGGGGCATACGTTTTGGCTGGGGGAATGGTGCCTTATACAGGTACTAAACAATGGATATCGAGAGCCTCTGATGCTTTGCAGATATATGCAGTTTACAAGAAAATCATTGTTTTTATTTCCTACTTTGCATAAGCATTCTTGTCTTGAAACATTTTTTTTTCAGGATCAGCTCATTTTGGTTTATTTCTCTCATATGTGTAGTAAATAATATACATATGCTTTATATAAAGAACCTTGATATTTGTTTATTTCTTAATGTGTTTTTTATAGACTTTTGAAGAATAATTTCCATAGAAAGTGATGCATTTTCATCTTTAACTTGTCTTTACATAACAATGCTGTGTGACAATTACACCATGGTTTTGTTCATTTATGCAAACGCCTATTCATTTTTCACTAGGAACAACTTCTAGATTAGGAATAAAAAACATGCATGCATAGTATGAATTGTCAAATTTGGTTATTCTCCATAAGGAAAAGTCATAGTTAAGATTATGACACAAAAAAGAAGAAAAAAAAACATATCCAGAAAAATGGGGAGGGGAACAAGGGCTTTTGTTATCGGGAAAATTCATTAATATGACTTAATTCGGAACTCAGAATTTTTAATAAGTATTTTGCAATGTATTTTTGTATATATTTCTATAAAAAATAAAATAATAAAAAAAATTAAAAACGTGATGCAAAAAGCATACTCATAAGGTAATTTTCTAGAACTTGTTTTACTGCATATATATCTAGTTTTATAGGAGTAGAGCTAAATATTTTATTTTAAAATTGATTTTAACATAAAAAATCATTTTTATTAAAAATAAATTTACTGTGGATGTAAATAAGTCATTATTGTAATCATCATGAAATGAGACTGAAAATATGTAAGAATGTCATGTAAGATATTGACTACAGTACTGTAAGATATTGACCACAGTACTGTTCTCTGGAATTTGTTCATATAATCTGTTAAAAACGCTTTTGAAACGAGCCTCTTTCAATACATGGGGTCACTGAGTAAAAGTTATAAATTCATGCTGAAAAGGTCGTGTATTAATTAAGATAGTGAAAAATCAAAAATTATTCCAGTTATTATACCTAAAAAAGAGTTTAAAATACCTCATAATCCTCAAAATTTTTACAAAGTCGTCTGCATGAGTGTGATAATGATGGCGATTTAATCGTTTGGAAGACGTTTCATTAAAAAGTTCATTTTTTCCTTAGATAAAAATGTGTATTTTAAAAATGGGTTTCTATCAAATAAACCATTACAACCTCCTAGATTTGACATTTCACAAGAATATCATGTGCGATGAAAATGGCGCGCGCAGAACCATGGCAGTTGATAGACAGTCCAAAAAAACTAAAAGAATATACATAAAACTCATAATATTATGCATTTTATTGTAACGAATTAGTTCATGAAAACGTACTTTACCTTTTCCAAATCCTTTGATAATTTCGTTGATAATGTAGCAGAATCTTTTTAGCCAAAGATGAACGCTGGCTTTCATCACAGCCTGAAAAACCTTTACTGTAGCACCGCTTCCGTGTTGTTACACGTAAGAGTAAAATGTACCGTAATTACCAAAAAGGGGCTGAATTTCGGTAAATTCATTTAGAAACAAGCCAAAACACATACTAGTTTGATATTTTCACATATTGTCTTTATTTTAAGCAATGAATAACTAATGACATTTTATTTTGGGTTATCAAATGAAAGAAATATAAGAAATCAACTTCCGGCTTGACCTTTGAAATACGGTGAGTTAATTGAAACGATTTTGTAAAAATCCGTAATACAGATTTTCTTTTCACTTTAATGTTTAGTAGTTAAGGAAAAATCGTACTAATAAACAAAATATAAAGGAAATTTGTGTTACAGATTTTAGCTTTTTGGAGGAGAAAAGTGCGTATTTCACTAAAAAAAGAAAATAAAACAGATTTTCTGCAGTAAAAGTTAAATTTCTTCGAAATGATTGGATGTCAGCAGAAATAAATGTTTGCTGAAATTTAAAAAAAATCTATTCCTCATAAATTTCAATATAATTCAGTACAAAAACAAAATGAGAAGTGGTTGTAATATCCATTTTCATTAGGTTATTAAAAATAGGCACTTAACCGGATGTAGAATTAGTCGCGGCCTATTTCCTGAAAATCGGAGGTAGATTCGTGCAAAGGTGATGTTGTTGTTGTTCTATTGGGGTTTACCATCGCTGCGATAGTATTTCAAACATATAGCGACGTCCAGCTAATTACAGGTGGAGGAAGACCCCGAGTACACAGAGGTACCCGGGTAGAACCACCGACCTACCGCAAGCCAGCTGGAAGGCTTCCTCAGATGAGGTGTATGCGGTTCCGTGGAACTCCTACTGTAAGTACAATGAACCCAAACGTGATAAAAATACAAAGAAAAGAAGAAAAAAATATTGTTATATTTGTCGGTTGATTATCATTCTGCTTAAAAGTTAAAAACAGATTTTAAATCTAAATTGTGTTATCTTTCTCAGTTTAATTTGCAATTTACACACCGACAATTTCTCGACAGTATAGTACAGTGAGTTTGAAAATACATATATAAAAAACTAAACCGATTTATAAATTTTTCAATAAAATAAAGATTTACGGCTAGACTTGATTATCTAGATAACCACACACATTGTGATACTGTCAACATGATATATCGAGAGTTTCAAATTTTAAAATCTCTTTACATATCAAAAATGGTTTGAACGGTCATGGTAGAGAGGTATGTGGTGACCATTTGCTCATAAATTTACTGTGTGTTGTTTTTTTTTAGGGTTTTTATTTCGAGAAATGGACTTTCTGAAACCAGTTTTGGTAGATGGACACCGATGTCACAGAAGAGCAATTTTGAAAAGGCAAGCTTAAATAGAAAAATTAAAAGAACTAAGCGACCCCTGCGACATATCAGGTTATAATATTCAAAATAATAAATGTGTCTATAAGATATAAGACACTTATTCCCAGCCGTGATATAACCAGAACCAACTATTTGCTTATATTTTTAAATTTCTACAAAGTTCCATGATGATGCTAAGTTACGCTTCAATAGAGAGGTAAATCTAGGAAAGAATAACCAATTTTACCAGGTCACAGAAATGTAGGTCACAGTCATACATTCGCATTAATATTAAAAGGTTTATAACATGTTAAATGTGTACCTAATTTCTTGTTCATGCTCATAGAAAATGTGAATTCATGTTTATAGAAAAATAGCTAATCGAAAAAATATACCTGAGGCAGATCAATCAATTTTACAATGTTTATCCCTGACATATATGTCACAGCCATTAATTTGCATACATATCAAATAGATCATGATATACATGTGTACTTAGTTTCATGAACTGTGAAGTCATCTTCATAGACAAAAATACAATGGTAAACCTGAGTTGTGATGGACGGACTGATGGACGAACGGACTTGCGGACGGACGCATAGACCAAAATCTAAATCTAATGAAGTTCCACTGGCTTCAGAAAAGTGTTTCAAAATTGTCTATGCACATTTAAAGGAAACAAGCAAACCCCATAGGGCCCACATCTTTCAAGGAATCAAATTGTTTAGGAAATGATGTAAGATGATCATGAGGGGTCCATTATTTGAAAGAAATAATTGCTTATCTTTGCAAGAATTGGTGTTCAAAAGACTTAAGTCTGTTTATACTTTAGAGAAACTAATAGATACTATTATGGTAGCAGGATAATCGCTGGTCTTTTTTTTAAAAAATAAACATTAATTAAACACGTGTTTGTATATCAATTTGCTGATAGTAGTGCAGAGTGATTGCCAGTGGGATTTCGCACCCTGGTACCGCCAAGGAAATTCTGGTTTGGTCTTGCCCTGACAGCTTAAAACGAGCTGGAAAAACTTTCATTTTTACCTGTTACCTTGGATAAAACATGTTTCGTTAAATTTATATTATCGCAGTTAACATGATTTAAATACTTCATTTTGAAACTAGTTCCTTATTTAAACTTGCTTATCAAAAACAATAATCATTGAGGAAACCCAAATGGCTTACTCTGATTAATCAGACTCCTAGTTTCGCCATCATTTCTTTCTTTCCTCCGATGCCGACAGGCATGTATCACCCAAAGAATCAGCAGGACAATGTCTATGGTGATGACAACACTCAACATGACGGTATCAAGGAGATCTTGTTTACCTAAAAAAAGATAAGAAAGACTGTGTGTTAAACAGAAGAAAGACATTCATTTACATGTGTTTATTTAAATCAGTTTATTCTAAGGTTGCATAAATCTGGATCAACGTAAAATGTATGTCACCTATAACATATCCATATTTATTTAACTTCTCGTACATTTTATATCAAGAAAAAAGGATATAAGCTTACGGATGTAGGAAACTAGATATAAATATGATTTATTCTATGAACAATTTCATTAAAACACTAGGTATATGCATAATTTTGAAAAACAGCTGAATTAACGCACGTCCAGCAGTCTTGCTGGTCGATCCATATTTTTAAAGAAACATATTACTCAACTCATTTTCTTTTCAGTTTATTATATGTATATCAATCTTTTAAAGAAGCGAACAATTTAATATCACTGTGAGCATAAAACAGCTTGTTCACCGATGGTCATTGACTAAATATTTGATTTATAAATATATGTATATTACATTTATGAATGCCCAACAAAAGACACATGGTCACAAAATGTAACCATCCGCGATTGTAAAATAGGTCAAAGGCGTTTCCCGTCACATTCTTTACCAAACAGACTATTGAAACTATATTTAGAATTATAAAACCAATATCTAGGTTTCATTTATTTTCATTTGCCGTCACCTCACTGATCACATTCACTCTTCGCACATGCGCTAGCTTTAAATGCTTAACTTGTGAAATCGCTACCCTAAACTTGTGAAAACACAATGTTGCGGAACGTGTTATGTTGTACCAAGGTACCTGTTTCGGGGATACAGTATTCTAAAATCAACCGATTTCGCAGAAGTTTCGTTTACGAATATAGAGGTTTCCCGTGCAATTTGACCTACACTTGCCTAATTAACCAAGAGAGTAAAACACACATACACACACACACACACACACACACACATATATATATTTTTACACATACACGCAGTAAAACACACACACACACACACATATATATATATATATATATATATATATATATATATATATATATATATATATATATATATTTGTGTGTGTGTGTGTGTGTTTATGTGTGTTTTACTGCGTGTATGTGTGTTTAAGCAGCTAATATATATATATATATATATATATATATATATATATATATTAGCTGCTTTCAGTATTTTTGTGTATTGTGAAGATGTGCAAAATTACCATTTTCTTCACGATTCCTTTCACAAAGTGTGTCTCTCGTTATGTTACACTTTTGGATCATAACTTGCGTTCCAATGCATTGTGTGCAGTTTGAACAGGTGCTTGAATTTTGGATAGATGAAAATGTTCCATTCGGGCAAACGTCACATTCTGTGTTTTTGAACATACTGCAATGCCTTCTTACGTAATATCCAGCATCACAAACTTTGCACATCTTACAATGCAAACTTGCACTGTGATAATACTCGTCATCAGTGCATTCAGCGCAAATGGTGTCTCTCGTTCTGTTACACTTTTGGATCATAACTTGCGTTCCAATGCATTGTGTGCAGTTTGAACAGGTGCTTGAATTTTGGATAGATGAAAATGTTCCATTCGGGCAAACGTCACATTCTGTGTTTTTGAACATGCTGCAATGCCTTCTTACGTAATATCCAGCATCACAAACTTTGCACATCTTACAATGCAAACTTGCACTGTTATAAAACTCGTCATCAGTGCATTCAGCGCAAATGGTGTCTCTCGTTCTGTTACACTTTTGGATCATAACTTGCATTCCAATGCATTGTGTGCAGTTTGAACAGGTGTTTGAATTTTGGATGGATGAAAATGTTCCATTCGGACAGACGTCACATTCTGTGTCTTTGAACGTGCTGCAATGCCTTCTAACGTTATACCCAGCATCGCAAACACTGCACGTCTTACAATGCAAACTTCTGTCATCGTAGAACTCGCTATCAGTGCATTGATCACAGATGGTGTCGTGTTCATACGTGCAGTTAGCATCTTTTGTAGCACCCTCGGGGCACTCTTTGCAGGAGAAACACTGCAGACTACCTTGCTCATTCAGTAACAACTTCATTCCGTGTGGACACGCTGAACCTATGTTGCTATACTGCAAATTTAAGAAAACAGTATCTAATGAAAGTCTACAGATCTACTATCATGTGCGAGGAAAGCAAAATAGGTTAGATTAAGTGTTCTATGTATCCTTACCTTATTACAGTCTGATAAAGCCTCTGTAAAATTAACGTTTCATTTTACATTTAAACTAAATTATGAGGCAATGAATAAGAAAAAAAGAGTTTGATCATTTAGTTGAAAGCACATTGTGAAAATAAAGTGTCTCCCATAACCATATCAATACATATTACATTAAATGATTATAATATCAGCATACTGATTATAATGTCAGCATTATTTGAAAATATATGATCATAACCGCTATATCATCTTCGACAATAGGGTGGATGCATACTTGTCAATTATAGCTGATTAAGGTATCATAGTTAATAATTAACCTGACATAAAATGCACCTTTCTAACCGACAATGTAATACATTCGCCTGTTTCTTGGGGAAATAAAATTTTCGGAATGAATAACAACATACTTCAAATGTAATAAATCGCTAAAAAGGATTATGCAACAATGACTAGTGTATTTCACTTAAGGAACGTTTCGATTTTGGAGGCAAGGGTCAAATGCGTATTATGCTTATCTCCTTACATATTAAAACGAATGCACATACACGATCTGCAATATGCTAGGCTAATTTTACAATGAAACATTTAAAGGAAACAGCTGAAGATTTTAAAAAATTTTCCCTTAAAATTTTTAAATTTGATGTGAGGAAAAAGAATACATTGAGAGAAACAACAATTTCAGCAATAAATACAAGAGTAGTAACTGACACAGTGGCAGTAGTCTTAACAACCTTTATTATTCAACAAAACCCTTATATCTCAGGTGTGTAAAGTCCTCAAATAAATCGGATATTTACATGATTTTATGTGTGAAAAAAAAATAATTTGACTAACGCTTGAGGCATTTGAAAGTAAGTGTATTACTCATTTCATATTTTAAATTTATTTTATTTTATCATTATTATTTATATTTGAAGAAGAAGAAAAAAAAAAGACCAATAATATTCGAGACTGCGAGTGTTTGTTTTCGCAATAGAGTTTGAGTGAACAAAACCAACTCTCAAAGTCATTGATAGACCATTGTAACTGGATACCAGTTCATGTGAATCACATCCACTCCGTCATAATAATTCACGACAAGAGCTGTCAGAAGACAGCACGCTCGACTATTCAAAATGCCTGTTGGTAAATCAAATGAAATCTATTTCAATTCTTGCCCTTCACATATCCTGTACATAATAGCAAAAAAAAATGATATACCTTGATAGTCTGATACCCCTTAACATTTTTATGATGTCTAAAATCAATCCCATGTCTAGTTACTTAGACATAAGCACAATAACACTGTGCATGCAAAGCTTTAACCAAAAATCCAAGTTAGAAAGGGGCCATAATTTGCATAAAATTCAGTCCAAAAGTTATCAATCTTAGTTTTCTGATGCCCATGAAGACACTTTTTAATTTTCTAGTCGATTCCACAAGCAATTTCTGAGATATAAGCTGGATAGAAGCTTGAATGCAAAAATTTAACCAAAATTTTAAGTTAAAAGGGGGTCATAATTTTTAATATATTCCATCAAGTGTTATCTTCCTTTAGAGTATGATACCACTAAACATATTAAAGATGTTTGAAATCAATCCCATGCGTGGATACTGGGATATTAGCATGAAAGTACCTTTGCATGCAAAACTTTAACCAAAATTTCTAAGTAAAAAAGGGGAAATAATTTGTAACATATTCTATCAAAAGTTATCTACCATGAAAGTATGATACCCTAACATATTAAAGATGTTTTAAATCAATTGCATGCCTGGATACTGAGATATAAGCATGAAAGTTTCTTGCATGCAAAACTTTAACCAAAATTTCTAAATTAAAATGGGGCCATAATTTGTAATATATTCTAACAAGAGTTATCTACCTTGGTTGTCTGATGCCCCTGAACATAATTATAAACTTTCAAGTCAATACCATAAATGGTTAATAAGATATAAGGTTGATAGTAACTTGCATCGTAACTTTTACCAAAAGCTGCAACGCCAACGCCGACGCCGACGCCAGGGCGATTACAATAGCTCTCATATTCTTCGAATAGTCGAGCTAAAAACTTGTTTTCACCTCTTTTATACCAGAAACACGTACACTAACTCATACTTTTGTCTTCTTTATTATTATCATCATTATTATTAATAATAAAAGTTTTATTGGAAGCTTCGGGAATACATTTTTTATCTCTCTTCATGGTTGTTTGCTTTTTATTCACAGCTAAACACGATTTTTGTTGTCTCATAAATTTTTAATAATACTAGCTTTTACGTTGATATCTGGATTTTGAAAACGACCTAATCCGAAGAAACCAATAACGGATCAATCGTCTGTTTCAGGTGGGTACCGTTTCAAAATTAGGTAGTAAGTAAAAAAGAGAATTTATGTAATTCAAACGTGTAGGAGTGTAAACTACCTAATTCATTCTCCATTATGACGCTTTTGTATATAAAATTAAAAAAAAACAACACTTTTTAATTCATCCACCATTCAAATGGCATAAATATAATATAAACTAGAAGTCGTTTGTTTAAGATACGAACGAAGCGGATTTCCGTTTGCTTATTTCAAAGGTATTGAATATATATGTTAATACAAACAAATGGAATAATGATGCATAATCCTGTATAATTTAATACGTAAATCATCATTATCATAAATATATACTTATGTTCAAAATTAGCTTTAACTCTTTTTTTTTTTTCATTTTCTTAAGAAGAAATTAAGAAAGCATAGATATGGATCTTATTTGATTATGCAATCGTTTACTATCATGCAGAAAAAAAAAACAGAAAAATTTTAAGATGATAATACTTTCCTCAAGAATTTTTTCTTACGTTATTTAATCGATTTTAAAAGTTTTTTTATTCTTATTTAATATCTATGTCTTCGTAAGCATATGACTTAACAAATAGTCATTGCAATTTGATCCATATATTTGAAATTGTAAGAAACAACAAAAAATATTTTGAAATCCATGACTTTCAACCTTTAAATTGATTGAGATTTACATTTGCAAAGATAGATGGTAACAAAGGCAGAGGTGTAAGCAAAATCATGAAAATAATTTCTTATTTCTATGTAATTAACGTTATAAACGTCTTAAAACTTTCTTTAAAACATAAAAAATCGATAGGTAGATATACATGTGTTTGTCATTTTCTTCAGGTTTGCGGAAAGCCGTGATAGCAAATGCAATAAGTTTTCCGTATAGGTATTCTGGCTCTAGTATAATTATACTAATTCATCGTAAATGCGACTCATTAACTCAAAAACGTATCACAATTCACTATTCAACGCAAGCACTCTCTCCTGCAAAAGAACAATCGGATCTTGCTCAACCAACTCAATAACCGCTTTTATTTATTTCTTCAAATTTATAGATTTTCATGATTTAGCCCTTTTACAAACAACATGAATAAGTTTTGATAACGTAATCACTTGAAACTTTCTGGACTTTTTGCGCATTTTAAGGTACGGCAATATTACTTATTTAAAGTTAATATATCCAATCTTATGATCTTTGTATATATTACAAATCAATGTTGTCATAAACAAGTGACACAACACAAATTCCTTAAAGTATGATTAAGATTGGCAAAAATACTCATGACGCTGGAGCGCGAATAAAAATTGAAATGAATGATTTTAATATTTCAACGACGTCAAAATCAAGTGACGAAAGAAAAATATATTTTTTGCAAGGACATGTTCATTCTAACGTTCTATTAATCCAGAAAAAAATATCTTCGAGAATGAGAACAGGTTTGTTTTCACATGTTCAAGTAGGCATTCCATCAAACATGAATAACTGCCATGTTTGATGACGTAACCACTTGAAATTTTCAAGACCTTATGAACGTACTAAGTTTTGAAAATTTTAAGTTCATTGGTCTAATTGGTGATTTTATATGATTTTTTAAAATAATTCTTGCTTTTGTATGCATGACGTCATAACCACGTGACAAAACTAACATTTCTTGCAGTATGCATCACTTCAATTTTAACTCTATCAATTCTAAAGATTTAATTAAGATTGACTCAAAATTCATAATACCAGAGCGAGAGAAATCTTTAAAAAGAAATGCATATGTCTTTTTGATGACGTCATAACCACGTAACTTAAGAGAAAATAATTCAGAAAATAGAATGAAAACCTCTATGCCGATATGCTGTCCAATTTTCATAAAATTGAAGTGATGCGTACTGCAAGCAATCATTGAGGATAGTATTATCTTTCTGTTATTTTTTCTGCATGATTGTAAACGGTTGCGTAATCAAATAAGATCCATTTTTAGTTTTCTCAATATCTTCTTAAGAAGATAAAAGTGAAAAAAAATAAGATTTAAAGCTTATTCTTGAACATAAGTATATATATATATATATATATATATATATATATATATATTAATATATATATAAACAGTAACTAATTACCTTTGGGTGTGTAACCGGATAAGTTAAGAGCTCCTTGTTCAGAGTTTCGGGTCAAGACTTGGTAAAACGTTACTCTCTGTATAAACGGCTGTTTCAAACCTCGTGTCTGGGACATTGTCTTGGCTAGTTAACAGGGATTTTCACCAGACCAGTTTCAAGCAAGTTTGATTCTAACCTTTGACAGGGCTTCAAACAAGATTGTATTTGAACCATGGTGTATGGTGTGTGAAGCATTGCTTCAAAAACACTGAATGGTCTACCAGAGATCATGATAGGGTGTTCTGTTTTATGTGTGATGCTCGAGGCATGCTAAGGTTTCAGAATCGATTGAAGCATATTGTATTTGTATGACAGACCAGTTTTAGTTTACTGTATTGTTTCAACAGATTCATGCATATTATTATACGTGTTTAGTTTAGTTGTTTTGTTCAAGCAAATCATTTTTAAATAAACATTTTAATCAAGTTTGTTTTCTGTACATATTGCCAAACTTTCTATCGATCATAGGCTAGGAAAGCCCCAAGGAAAAAAATATATCATTATCTGATAATATTCATTCGTTATATATAGTTCATAAAAATTGTCTTTTCGGGCTGCACGTTACATAATTAATGAGTATTTATTCAATATATCTAGCAAGGAACAGTCTTAATTATTTTATTTAGTTAACATTTCTAATGGATATTATATGTCATTACTCTTTACATAAAAGTTTGAATAAATGATAATAATTGAATAAATGATAATAATTCAATAAATCTGGGGAAAGAAAATTCAGACTTGACTTTTTCATACCATTTAAATATGTTCAACACATAAAGCGGTACATCACACTTGAGCGCTTTCAGTTATCACAACAGTACATATATACACTCAAAACATTGATCCTATTTCTTTTACCTTAACTGTATTTCTTTCTTCTGATATCAATGGCCCATTTGTGGGGTTATTTGAAAAGAAAAATAATCGTTTTACTGGCAGTTGTTGATTTGTTAACATTTACTGTTAGAACGACTTTTCCCGTATTTATTTCTATATATTTATGAATTGACCGAACCATGCAAACCATTAACTATGTCAATTCAATTCACCGAACTGGTCATTTACCAAAACGCCAGGAAACATTTAAAAAAGGATTACACCAATTCTAAACGAGGTTGACTGTTTTGCGAGGTAAAATACATTTTGAGTCAATCCTTAGATTCCTAATGTCACGTGATCCGCTACTGGTAAATTTGATCCGGTAATGGCGGAGACACGTGGAGATGATAACAACGACGATAATCAGTGCGATTTTTGACAAGCCCAAAAGATTAATGACATATGAATTTATAATGAATATCTTCTCTAGTAATAACTTTTTTTCAGTCTCCATTTCACCAACAGTAAGAATTTCTATAGTGATCCACTAATGGCGAATTGACTGAATTTTGATTTTACTCAAAGCCTGAAACGAGGGTCAAAATTTACGATGGGTCATGCCTCTAGAATCTTGAAACGCAACTTACAAGAGACCAGAAAGTAAAACTCTGCAGTGTTAAAGTAAACAATAAGCAAATAGTATAAACCCCGATAAACCAGTTAACTTGTATTCCAATTGACATGGAACACATTGAACGCCATTTTAAAACTAAATACACGTACCCCACCCACATTCTCTTTCAATGTAAGAAAAATATGTTTAATAAGAGCAAAATTATATTTGTGTACATATAAATAAAACAAGAACAAATTAAATAAAACAGAATATATGTTACCTGGATCAGCAGAAATGAAATGACACTGATGTTGATGAAAATCATCTCTTCAATAACGAAAGTGCAACGCAGTTGGGGATATACACACCAGCTGAATGACGTCACCAGTTTATGTAATCTAGCCGACTTCCTTGTAGGCCAATGTGTATGTTTTATTGTGTTATTCAGATTGAAAAGGATTTCATGCTGATGCAGTATTTACTGCTCTCTCTCTCTCTCTGTCTGTATTTTCCAAATTATATTACTTATTTAAAATTTTTTGGTTTTAAAAGTTTTTTTTTTTTTTTTTTTTTTTTAAAAAATTAAAAAACCAAAAAAAAAATAAAAAATATCTGTATATTTATCAATTTCGAACACTAAATTATGTAAAACCTGTATTGAAAACATTCGCTGAACCAAATCTTTCTATCGAAAAAGTGAATGCACATATAAACTACCTAGCACTAGAGCTAGTGTGATTGTGTGGGGGACTTTTAGTAACTGTAGAAAAAAAAAACGCTTTGGAATAAATTGCATATTTGCTATAAGGATTTGAAGAGTGCGTCTAGCCACCATTCCATTTAATTAAGGTTGTCGAATAAAAAAAAACGGATCAAGTTCCGTTTTTATTTTATAATGTTTTCTCTTTTTCTTGTTCATACCATAACAATTCTTATCGCTCAACGCAATGTTGAAGGGGGAGAGGGAGTGCAGACGCCACGGCGAATGCTCTTGTATTTTATTTTATTGTATTTTTTACTACATTTAGAAGGGCGAGGTTTTGAAATGATATCGATATTTCCCCTAGGTTATTTAATGAAAAACATGTTTATAAGGAAATTAAGATTAAACAATTTCCTCCTTCATTCCTCGTTAAATCTGGCACAAGATCTTCACTGCAACTCTCTGCTGGCTTCAGGAATATGCATCTGCATCAGGGTTAAGGGGTAACACACCTGTGCGTTGGAAACCTAACAGGACATTTTCAGCTGCCACTGCTTTAGTAAATGCCTTCCATGCAATTATGCGAATATTGTTACGAGATATAGTTTGAGCAAATTCTCTCATCAATTTGTGGCAAAATGCATTGTACACTTTCTCAAATGGGCCGCAGCATGCAACTTCCCTGGACTGCCACACATGACTTGTATAATCAAACAAAATAAATAAAACAACCTTCAAGCAGGTTTTGCTCATCTTCACTTCACGCAAAATGAAGAATAGTGTGATGGCTACACCACTTGCACTTCCTTCTCCTAAAATAATGACGGTCTTGCTGCGGGCTGATGTTGCTGCTTGGAGACGTAAGGTGTCTTGCATATTGTAAATATAATCGGCCACAACTTCCTTGGATGCACATTTGGACCTTGTGTCTTCCATCTAGGTTTTAACACCTTCATCTCTGGCCAACGTTTTACAGCATTGTCTGACACACGCCTGCCTGTTTGATTAAAAAATATGCAATCAGGTGTTCTTCAAAAGAGTCCAGCACTGGAGCTCTCCCAAATACTGCAGTATCTACATCAACCTTTTCTTGAATTCTATCTTTAACCCTTTCCCTCATAGAGGGAACCATGAAAAGACCTATGCGAACAACATAAAACCAGATCAGCCTGCGAGTAACTCGCAGGCTGATCAGGTTTTATGCTGTTCGCTGCTCCTCAGTGCTCTGGAAATGAGGATTTTGTAATTAAATTTGGTAAGGTTTAACTGTGGTTTTCTACAGATCAGGCTTTATGTGATACCTATTAAGTGCGTCAAAATGAGTCTATATAAGGGAAAGGGTTAAGAGTGGTGACTGGGATTCTAAATATCCTGGAGGATTTCTTGATAGACATGTTTTTCTCTTTTACCAATAAATAAGTTTTTGACATTGCTAAAGGTGAGTTAGACCTGTACTTTGTTTCCTTGAAACTGGATTGAAGATACCTGAAACCTGAAAATAAAGGAATAAACAATGATAAGCAACAAACCCAATACACGTATTTCTTTTTGCTTGGCCTTACATATTTCAGAATATAGTCACGTGACTTTCATTGAGGGAATGCAAACAATATCAAACGGCAAGAAAATTGAGTGAAATACACAGTGAAAAGGGTGTTTTAATTAGCTATTTAATTTGGTATAGATTTTTGCTGTTTTTATTCATCAATATACTTACTTGCTTACGACGCATTTTGTCGAATCGTAGTAGAATGTCGAGCAGCCGGGCGTAGTAAATGTTTTCCTACGCTATGCGCGTGTGTTAAGTAAATCTCGTGAAAAACGATATCAAAACAAAAATGGCACGAACGAAGGACAGTAACAAATGAATGACCTCCGACGATATATTTATGTGTGTATACTAGTATTAACATAATTATGTGCATATGGAGTGGAAAGCACGTGTTGTACATTCCCTTTGATATTTTCATTCTTTTATTACCAATATTGATATAATAAATCACTTTTATAACATGATTGATTTCAGTTGGAGACATAGTATAGACTCTGAGCAAATTTGAAACTGCAACGCTCCCTTCTTATGTTCTGCTATGTGTACCTATTATGTGTTGATGTAAATAATCTTATAACCATATTTAAAAATGTGTTTCTTTAAAAGATGTGTGAACCTAGAAAGTATTCAGTTTCTAGTCGATTTATCGATTATATTATCATTACATTATTTCATTCATGAGTCGTTTTCCAAAATTCACATCTCAGATCATAGGCGCCGTGGTCAAGTGGTAACGTATTCGACTGCGGATCCGAAGGTTGTGGGTTCCAACCCCGTTGTGACCTTCGCAGGCGCAAAGTACTGGTCCAACCTAGGAAACGTCGAGAGATATAACTATTGTAGAAAAAAAAATCGCGTCTAGAGAGGGATTAGTATAAGTTCTAAGAAATTGTTTCCCAATCGACATAAAATAAATTAGTTCAAACTATATACTGGTCTCGCTTTGCAAAACAGATGTTGTTTTGTGTGAAATCTGACAAGTATCTGGTGGTTATGATATGAAACAATAGAGCGGTTAGGCCGGCATTTTTTTATTTGTATAAGCATTATATTCATGTTCTTTGTCTGAAAAATATAATCCTGATTATTTAAACTTTAATTGGGCAGGTTTATTTTGTTATAACATTATGATGATTTATAGTCCTCATCTTCTATATATTAATTCAAGGTTGTATGATTTTCTCGGTATTTAGTTTCCTTTTTATTACTTTTTTGTAGACTCAACATAATCATTATACCCCAAGTATATTCCAGAATTTGCCCAGCCATTTTTATATTCTGTATGTGGGATTCAGACCGGCTTTTTTAACGTACAAAGTATTTTTGTCAAAGTCAAATTTATATATAAGGCGTAGTTATCTTTAATGTAACTTTATTGATATGTTTATTTTATACAGTCATTATTTTCTGTTGTGTGTGTTTGTGCGCGCGCGCGCGCGTTCGCACAGATAATGTTAATTTTCTTAACATTTATTTTATAGTGTGCATAGTACTCACAGCTTAAAATAAGATATGACGAAGGTCAGTATTTACATTGGGTTAGGCCTCTAGGTACTCAGCCCATTTTTAAGAAAATAGAAAGTAGCATATACAAAAATGTCTCGCTGCAGAGTTATGTAAAAAAATAAGGAATTAGTATAACCTCTATCAGCAAGTCTACCTGTATTTCAATTGATGTGGATATGCGATCCATGATTATAATTCTCAGAAATTTATGTCCGCCATTTAACCGAATACATGTACACCACCCACATTTCTTTTCATTTCAATTAAAATAGGTCTATAAATGATTAATATTCCTTTTGTACACAAATCAATAAAACACACACACACACACAAATTACATAAAACTGAATATATGTTACCTGGATCAGCAGAAACAAAAATACATTATTTTTAATGAAAATCATCTCTCTGAAAATGAAAGTGCATTTTTTCTAAACTAGCTGAATGACTCACCTTTATGTGTAATCTACCAGACTTCACTGTATGCCGGCCAAATAAAAAGAAGGTTGCATTTAATTTTGTGTCATTCAGATTAGAAGATAAGTTTTCATATTCCTGTAGTAGTTACCACTCCCCCCCCCCCCCCCCCCCCCCCCACACACACACACACAACTCTCGCTCTTAATGTATGTGCCCAAATATAGTTTCATCTATTTTAAAACATGTATTGTTTTAGTAAATATTTTATCTCACAGTTCAGCACTATATTATGTAAAATCTGTTTTGAATA
>CM037786.1:49640496-49690496 GCA_021229015.1 Solen grandis | reverse complement strand
GATGCAAACGAATCGGCCTTTTGTTTGCTTATTTCAAAGGTATTAAATATATAAGTTAATACAAAGAAATGGAATACTGATGCTTAATAATGTAAGATTTTAAACGTTAATCAGCATAATCATAAATATATACTTATGTTCAAAAATAAGCTTTAAATCTTATTTTTTCTTTCACATTTTTCGTCTTAAGAAGATATTGAGAAAGCATAAATATGGACTTTATTTGATTACGCAACCATTTATAAGATGTAGCCCTTGTTAAAGTGAACAAGTACATGCAAGTATGTGAACTTTGATGACAGAAGCTTTAATAGTTTAGACGTTATCAACTGAGTTAGATTGCTGTGTTAGGCATGATTACAAAATGTGTGTGGTATGCAAAGTGTTTTTCTAAAATTTGACTAGAGACTAGATTTTGATCCTACTTGAATTTGCACTTAACTTTGATTTCAGTCATCATTTCTATCAAGTTTAATGAATACTGGGACAAAAATGTAGGCCTCTAGAATGTTCACAAGGTTTTTTCTAAATTTTCCCTGGTGATTTACATTTTTCTAAGATTTGACCTAGTGACCTTGTTTTTTACCCAACATGACATAATTCAAAAATAATTCTTCTGGCATAGCATAAAGAAAAATATCATGACCAAGTTTCATGAAGATTGGGCCAACAATTTGGCCTCAAGCATGTTCTCAAGGTTTTATTAATATTTGAACTTATGACCTAGTGTTTGACCCCACGAGACCCATTTTCAAACTCATCCAAGATGATATTTAGGCAAACATCGTGGCAAAGTGTCATGAAGATTGGGCCAAAACTGTGGCCTCTGGTGTTCACAAACAATTGCTGATGACGGTCGATGGACAAAAGGTGGTCACAAAAGCTCATCCTTAGCACAAATGCTCACTGCTCAGGTGAGCTAAAAAGGAAGATACATTCGTCAAATTGGACAGAAGAATTTTGGCCCTTGATGGAATGATGTAACCGGCTTGTTATAGTGCACAAGTATGTGATGTTTAAATAGATTTAAAAGGCTATGGCCATTGTTATGCTTTTCACTCTACATTTTTAAAGGGAGTTATGACAAACACTTCTGTAAAGTTCCATGAAAATCCCAAACATAGATATTGAAGCTACAGAGAGGACATGACATTGTAGCCTATACATTCCAGACAATTTCAAACAACTCCTGTGACCTCGATGACCTCGACCTTTCAGAGGTGCATACAGTTGATGCACTTGACACATCATTGTGTCCTATAAAACACATTTGTAAAGTTTTATGAAAATCCAAACATAGATAAGGAAGTTATAGAGTGGACATGACAATGAAGCCTATGAATACCAATGACAAATTCTTACAATTCCTGTAACCATGACCTTTTATGCGTGCATATGGTTGATACTTGTGATATGCCTTTTGTTATGACAAACACTTCTATAAATCAAATTCTGTCCAGCGGTGATTTCATTTAAAGCAAATTGTTGACACATATTTCTGACTTAGTGCAAAACGTGCGACCTTTATAGTATAGCTCTCCAGTATATTAATGTGTTGTACCAAAAGTGAGACCATTATAGAATAGCTCTCCAGTATATTTATGTATGTCTCTTGTTTTTTGCTTTTTTAAGAACATAATGCATTATAATTTGTTATCTGTCCTTTGAATATAGGGACACATTTCTATTCGTAACAGCCTATGTATATACAGCAACTCATCCCAGTGAGAGATTTGTGTTATCCTGATAATTACTGGTCTGTTGAAGGTTCAAACAGGACTTCCTTTTTTTAGTTAAGGTCAACATTCCGTGGCTAAATGACAAAGTGGCTAAACATTCCGTTTCCCAAATGCCTTACTTCATTTTACAGCAAAAGGTTATGCATATGATTCCCATCTTTTGAAACAATAAACATTATTGTTATTCCTGTAAGAATACATTTGTAAGTAGAAACTGAAAATATTCAAACTGAAATTTGAAATGCTTCACTGAAATTTTAAATGCTTCTAATAATAGTATTCTGCTTTGATTTGACTATGCATGTCTTGATCACCGAATTCTTTCTTATTGCACAGTAAAATCAAATGGAATGGGAAAATACTACATTGGCTAACTATTATAAGTGCGGTATTATTGATGATTTTATACTTAGTTTACAAACATTTAGAAACCTCAAAACTGAGCTGACCAAAGACCAGGGACTCAAGGCCTGCTTCCTTTGAGTTGCAGCTATATTTGTTCTGGCATTGAGCACTGCAGTTGTTGAGAGGTTATTAAATTTAGACTTATGAATGACATGTGTACATTCTTGAGAACTTCACTGACAACTCAATAACTGGATGACTTGATGAGGGTCATCGCCTAAATAAATATAAAGGGGATGCGGGAGGATTTTTTTCTGGGATCCATGTGGGATTCGATATCCCATATTCAATGTTCCGGGATCCCAGGCCACATTCTGGACCGGACCTATCTAGAATCAAAGTTTGTACACATCTGGAATAAGAATACCAGGCTGCATCCTGATCCCTTGTTTGTACTCATCCGGGATCCCAATTACTGTTAGCACACTTGTAAGTACTTGTTCTGTCTGTTGAACAATTAACAGATGACAATATATCAAGTTAAGAAAGACAATTTGTTTAAATTGTTATTTTAATTTAGTTAACATCAGTATTATCTTGTCGTAAATCATCATAATGGAAATTAATAGGAGAAGGTGAAAGAGAGAGAAGGAGAAAGAGAGATGAGAGAGATTAAATAACATATAAATCAAATATTAGGCCTCTTCCCAATTTCTAGGGAAAAAACAAAACAAAAACAAACAAAAAAACTGTCACTGCATATGTCAGCATGGGAGTTGTCAAGAATGTGATAGTAATTTGTTCTCAGTAATATGAGTTTGGGGGCAATTTCAAAACTGGAGGTACATGGATGGAAGTCTGTTATGGTCTTAAATAACCCATATAATATCTGCGACTGAGTACTCCGAGTGTCTGCCCTGAAGCTAAAGAGGTTCTGCATTTGATCCCCGGCCACGACATACAAAGTCATGAAAAGTGGTCCTGGTATGGCACACTAGTACCAGGACTGGTTGGCCGGGCATCAAGGAAATGTGACTAAGTATAACTCAGTATGGTATTAATGGCATGATATTGCTGTGGAGAAGCAATGTCTGCCGCAAGTAGAAATTCAGGGCTGTCCCAATTCGCTTGAAGCATACTACATACAAATTAACTTTAATAATTGTGATATGTAATCAGCATACTGAAAGATTACATTCATTTATTGCCATATTAATGATACTATAATTTGAGAGTTTTTTTTTTCCATTTTTTTAAACACCGTCTTGTTTTGATGAAACAAGCTGAATAAACAACAAATTCAAAGTTTATATTATTTCTCCACCACTTTCATTTCTTGGTACAGATATCCTTAATTAACAGCAAGGAGAGAAATTAAAAGACTTATTTATTTTAAACTCAATCGATCATCGACATAAATCTTTCAATCACTCATCCATTATACTTGATCATCAATGCATCTCTAATAGCTGCAATAACCAGACCAGGATTTGAACCTGAGACCCTATGCTCAAAGATTGGTGGTCCTAATTACCAACTGAACTTACTGATCGTACAAATACCGCACCAATATTGGCTACTTACATTAATAAAAAGAAGGACATGGGGGCCCACTAAATTTTGAAAATGGGGGTTACAATGTATTGCTGTTTTTCCATTCCAAATTCTGTAACCCTTATATATATATATATATATATATATATATATATATATATATATATATATGTGCCATTGGAGTTGTATCTGCAATAAAATGAACTAACATACATTTTATAACCTGTGTTATTTGACTATATCATGCCTTAAGTATAAAACTTGTAACTGACTGCATGAATAATCGCATGCATGCAACCAGTCATCATTGCTTTTATTTCAATTTTATACTTTAAAGGAAAACATTTTTACGATATAAGGTATTTATAACCACATAATCTTAAATCTTAGTGAGTTTTAGTCTATCTAAACATGAAATGTTTTCACAAGTTTTGAGATGTATACATGTACTTATAAAACTGTAATAAAATAATGAAATTGCCATTTTTCTCATGAATTATTTATCATTGGCCTAAGGCTCATATCAAATGGAAAACGTATTGAGAATATAAGAGAATTATGTATATTTTTATGTTGAACGTCTTTTTATTACAGTTTGATCATTCTCCCAATTCATAAAATAGCAACACTACAATTCCTGCTGAAGAACATATTTTTATACAATTTCTCAGAACAAGCTGTTCAAAACAATATTCATTATTATAAAAATGCACAATTTCATACAGGTTAAACATACATATTTTAAGAATTATGTTACTATAATTATGCTTGATAGAGATACCATTTGCTTTTTGAAATGTGAAAAACAATAGCATTTAAATAAAGGAGTGGGAATTAAAATGTTTACAAATGATTAGTAAATATGATAATAAAAAACATTTGACTAATACATGGTATGAAATAAGATAATAAGTTCCATAAAAGACTGAAACTTCCTTAAAAAAATCCGAAAATTTGTATGAATGCCGAAGAATATGAAGCTTAAATGCGATCTTTGTTGGCATTTGTCGAGCCCATTAGGGTTCCTCTGCCTCAAAACAATACAAATTCAATCCCCTTATAATAATAAGATGGATAAACATTATACAAACTAAACGCTTACTGCTAGTTTGCGTAAAATCGTAAAAATGGACCTCCGATAACATGCACTAAAATGTGTTGTTTACCTGATAAAGCAACATAAGTTTAATATTTCACTTACGGTAGGCGATAATGCTTTTAGAAAAAAAAGCAATACGTCTGATTTTAATGAAGAACAAATAAGAAGAAATCATAAAGAAAACATATAAATAAATGCATAATTATGGCGTACATAATAATTAATATACGTCCTTTATAATTATATACAACACCCCGATTTGTATATACAGGTCCATAATTTATATAGTACAATATAATATATATATATATATATATATCTTTTTTTTCAGTTTGTCTAAATGAGTTGATGGCAAGTGTGTCTGATGACGTGGCTTTAGAGGGATCGAATTTCATAGTAAAATGCAACTTTGAAGTGGAATACCCATCATGGACAGTTGCATACAATACGACCTATTACCAAGACATCACAATTTCAGGAAGTTCAACAATCAATCGAAATTTCTATGCAAAGGAACGAATAGCATATGACACTAACAAAAAAGATCTTAAATTATCAAATGTGACTTCTGGAGACGCTGGGATATATATCTGTTCTTATGCAGCTCAAAACGGCAACCCTCCTCAAAAATCGATTTTGAACTTAGATGTTGACGGCATGTATAGATTCATTCGATTATATAATCATGACCATATCCTGTTTTATCGAATGTTTTTGATTATTTCAATTCTTAACATTATCAACACAGTTATGATGTAAATGAAATTATGTAAAAACAATAAATAAATAAACCTCTAGCTTTCCAACAGTTGTAAAGTCTTGATCATCAGATAAAATATTGTATAATCTTTTATATTTTATATTTCAGTAAGAGTATCCCTTGAC
The DNA here is from genome assembly GCA_021229015.1 of Solen grandis. Lineage (NCBI taxonomy): Eukaryota > Metazoa > Mollusca > Bivalvia > Adapedonta > Solenidae > Solen > Solen grandis. Next base: position 49,684,874 of record CM037786.1, on the reverse strand, counting down.
TTGATTGTAAATTCATTGACTGAAGTCACTGTCCTTTATCCAGTCTGATTAATTGATTTAATTTCAAAGGAGGAACTTTTTCAGCTAAATTGTAGTTTTTTTTGTAGTTCTACCATGGCTCTCGTACCATGTAGGGTCAAATGTGGCTGGCCCCTAGTTACATGAAACTTATTTTTGTTGGTGTTGATTTATTTTCCCCAATATTTTAATGACATTTATATAATCATTTTTCAGCTAGTTTTTTTTAATTTTTTTTTATCATTTTTGTACATACAAGCAAAACATTTATTGTTGGTTAAGTCGTGTGATTGCTATAAAGATATTCTTAATGAAGTTGTCATAACTAAAGTTGCTTTTGTCTGTTTTGCAGTTTTTGAAGTTAAAGACCTTCGGTGTCCCGAAGGAGGTCATAGATTGTTTTATGTTGAAACTGAATGTGTTACGCCGGGTGCTGTTAAAGTAAACTGGTCGTTCGTATCAACGAATGACGTAAGTTATTTAATCTGTATTTCTTTTGTCTTTTAACGAATTGGTAATGCAAGTCACATGGAAAGTTTGCATGTTTATTGCTTAAATATTTGATTAACTATGACAAAACAGATATGTTTTAGAATTCAATGGATTTGTATCTAGAGGCAAACAGAGGTTTAGTCGTTTTCCATTACATTTTTATATTCTTAAATCGATGTCTAAAGTATCGTTACAGTTAATGAAACAGAGTACATACATCGTGCATATTTAAAAAAAGAAGTTCCTGGTTTTTCGATCTGTTGAACATACCTACCTTCGAAATCAATTACCTATATCTATTTCACTTTAGAGAAAAAGACAGTGCAAAAGTTTACATCAAATGTATATATGACTATTTTTTGCCAATATTGTTTCTTGTACACTTGTACATATGTCTAAATAAGAAAATACTGAATTTATTAGTTTTACGTGTAAAAATTTGCCAAATGCATACATATATTTTATCTCAAATTATCACTTTCATCTATAGTTGTACCATTCTAACATTTGTGTAAGTGAGATTTACCTTACAAAGAAAATGATTTATAAATAAACCAGTATGTTCATAGTACCATATATATATGATGGTATAAAGACAATACAATTTAATGACTATTTTGATGCCATGTTCATTTATTACACATTTAAAGGATGAATATTTAAGATAAAAACAGACAAATGTAATGTGTACAGGGACTCAACCATACTACATCCAATTCATAAAAAAAGATGTGAAAAAATATATATCTAAATATTTAAATGTTTTCGTCATTTAGCGAATCCGTTTACAACACTTTTAATTAAATTATAATGTGCATTTGTCATTTGACTAGCATGTTGCTCTTCGCAGTGTCTTAGATATGTTCTGGTATGTTCTGGTATGGAATATACCAAAACTTAACTGTTATTTTTATTACAGGGCAGAACAATACGCTATTTGAAAGATATTACGAAATATGAAAACGCAACGGAATGTCCATCCGGTAAAATCAGAATGACTAGCCATAGTCATTATACTCCTGGTACCAGTTTCATGAAAAGGAAAGTTCATATCATGGTCAAACTTTCCTATTCAGCAGGAAATTCTTCTCGCGATTTAAACAAGATCTGCTCACAGCAAAGTTATTACATAAACGGTAAGAGTTTTGTCTTCGAAGACTGTGTTTTCTGACTTAAAATGTTGTTATAAAACTCCCGAGGGTAGCACTGATATCTAACGTAACAGATCTATATGTCTGCAGTGCAATCTCGACACTGCCATCTTGTTTGCACACGGGCGCTCCTGTTATGCAGAGGTTACTTTATTATACCACGTATGTAACTCTCGGATAGAAAATGGAAAAGATGGACTCCTACTTAAAATGTGTCATTTGAAATCAGCGAAACATATCTCCTTAATACATTTTCAGTTTTCACTATTGTTGGAAAACATTTATGGGGAAGAAATTGAGAATTCTCCCCTTTGAGAAAGTGTAAAAAACAACACATCACATGCAGTTTAATGATAGTATGGTGCTAAAAATAATGTAATACCACACAATACTCTTGAGACATACACACCACTTTCCGCTTTTTAAAGTTAAACCAAACCTCCGTTACTTTTGACGACCTAAGAACTGCTTTGTTGGAGGAGTGGAATGATTTTCCCATGAGAAGGATAAATACACGTATGAACTCCATGCATAACATTAAGATGAATTATTAAAATACATAAATTATTCTCTAGAGCATTCACATATGGGTAAGTATAGATCCAGAATGTTCACTCTAAGCTCCTGTTTGTTCAGTGTGATTATATCCCATCCTTACTTATATATAAACAAGTTCAAGTTTTAAGTATAATAGTGTTGGTTAAACTGCATTTTTTAAAAGTTAAGAATTGACAACAAGTAGATATTACTTAAATACAGGTTATTATAATCAACGTGGTCGTGTATTCTAAATTTATTCTAAATTTTAACAATGTAATATACATTATACTTAAGAGCGTAGAATTAATTATGAACAATGAAAAAAATCAGAACACAAGGATATGATCTAGCTCCTTTAATTTTGTTTAAAATTAAACTCTCTCTCTCTCTCTCTCTCTCTAAACATCATCAGACTGAATTATAATAAAACGTTACGCAGCAATAACTTCGATATGTGTTTTACAGGGGACGCCACTTTAAATAAGGTCAAAAAGTCAATTTAAATTAGGTTTGAATTTTTCTATAAATAACTTTGGTTTTTTTCTTTTTGTCGTCTGGAAATTACACTTTCAATTTCCCTTTTAATTTATCGAAAAATACTTTAACATTAGATTCGTCTGTGCTGCAGTTATAAATGTTTTTACTCTTTTTCATCTTCCGTACTGTTAAATCTCGGATATATTTTATTGTTATTATTATTCCTTCTGATAACATCTTACTGTGAGATCGGTTGAGGACAAATAAAGCTGTTTAATAGGCTTGCTATTAATCTTTCCCTGTCTCTCTCTCTTCTCTCTCTCACTATATATATGGCCGTATGATGAGCGTAATTGTGTGACACAATAGAAACGGTCATAGGATAACCAAGCGGCGCCCGTGTTTTTTTTTTTTTTTTTTTTTTTTTGGGGGGGGGGGGGGGGGCCGTAAAGAACAATTAAGATTAATAAAAACTTAAGGAAACTCTAGCGCATACACAAGCCCATCGTTTGCTCGACGAATAGTTACTGTTAATCACTCTACGGCACCGAATTGCTTCGGCAATCGTAGGAGTAAGAAATGTTATTAATTTGCTTAGCGAGACCTTGCTGTGTCTTTGGCGAGACCTTGCGGTCACCTCAGATTTCTGCGGTCGCCGCAGGTATCTTTTTTTTAATTTACGACCACCGTATACTCGACGTAGAGCAATTATGCCATTTCTAACAGAAATTTGTATTAAAAAAAATGCTTTTTTTCTCGGCTATTCCTATAGTCAATAAAGCCGTTTTAAGAGCATTTATTTTAACTATAAATCTATTTTGTTCTATATTCAGGGTCTTGTAGTTGGGAGTTTATATGGTGGATATTTGTGTTGGTTTCGAGTATCGCTTTGCTCATTTGTGAGATGTTTAGCTGCTACAAATGTCGTCAGAGAATTCCAGGACGTATGTAGCCTTTCATATCGTTAATTTCGGGAAAAAAAGACTGCTTCCTTAATGCATGCATATTAAATTTGATTTAGATATAAATATGAACATAATTTATTTCAAGGTTATTACTATTATTTTCTAATTATTTTAAAGTTACAATACATGCTGGTTATGGAATTTTATTATTTTGGAGTAAATATTAATCTAATGTATGATTTAATGAGACTTCAAATATTTAAATCTGATAGGAACCATAGAATCTTACTGTGGTACTGTTTATTGACTATTAATATTGCCATTTCATTACAAAGAACGCTTCCCATGCCTTTACGAGATTTACGAACATATCAAATAACCAGGGGTTAAAAATGTCAAGTGGCCTGAATAAGCATCAGATTGAACGTGGACTATAGCAAGTTATTACCTACCGATATCTGACTTAAAGTTTATTCGAATTACAAGGCTAAACACAATGTATGGCATACGAGTATGAGTGCATTTATATGTAATTCAAGATAAATCTTTTATCACGGTATAAAAAACTGGCATTAACTGGATTGTTTACCGTAATAAACATTGTATTCATTTATTGTATATGTTTTACTGTTGTAATTAAGGAATTGTGAGACTGAATGAAGGATTATTATATTTTTACATTTCAGACAAAAATAAGGTATTGGCTTTGTCAATTATTGCGTACGCCATTAGTTGTGTATTTTCTAGCGCCATGATTGGTAAGTAAAAACCATTAACGTATTGTATGTTTATATGTATTGTTTTAAGTTTATATCCCAAATCCTCTCGAACTTTGGCTTAGATTAAGAACACCAGCACCTGTGTTTTATTACCATGTACTTTAATTTTTTGTATGACCTTTTCGAATAAACAAAAGCTTATCAACTACATGTATGTTGTGAATAAAATTAAAAATGCTCAAAGAGAATATTCGTAAATGCTGACGTAGGATTGAAGTATGTACAAAAATTTATAAATAAAAACACATTCATGGACGGGTCATAAATCGACAGTTGAACTAACCAAAGAAAAAATATTATGTATTTACGGGCGTTCCTGTTTGATAAATGTTCTTAATAAATGCATAAAATGACATTGTTGTCAACAAGAAATGAACGACACTCCTTAATTATACTAGTAATATAACTTTAACATTGCTACAGTTGCTGGAATTAGTATATTATTCATCTCTTTTTCAAACATAAACGTGGTGTATTATTGTGCTATGTTTTGTTTTGTTTATTTAAATTTATAAGAGGCATGATAATCTAAAGAAATAACGTAAAGCTGCAAAATGAAGCAACATGGCAGATCACAGATTTAACAAATATCTATGATATGTACGATATGTCATCTCATTGTTCAGGGAGAAAGAAAAAACAACTATTTCTATTTCTATTTTTTGAGTGTGTAAATTTGTTTTAACTATTTGTCGCACGGTAGTCCGGGGGAAATCGGGGAACCCCCGACTATCGAGTTTCAGAGAGTAGCCTGAAAACTGAACACGAAATTCTCTCCAATTATTTTTTTTTTTATTAACAAATCATTAGACAGTTCAAGCTATCATAAACAAACCCAGCATAACACGATAACACTTATATCTAAATTGCATTTAAAAATGCAAATAATCATTTTAAGATCATTAACATAAAATTAATATTGTATCAGAAATTAAATAGCATCTGTCCCATATTCATGAATTGGATATTTAACAGATAAAAAATCAACATTACTTTCTGCACGTAAAACACTCAGGTTTAACTAGAAATGAGAAACAATCAGTTTGCCCTCTTTTGTTTAATCTATTCTATTCATATAAGTAATTATAATACACACATTTTTTTAAATGTGAACTGAAATAATTGTAATAAAACCAATAGTTTACTTAGAAACAAACAACGACACTTAAATTAATTATGCTTACGTAAAAACGAAATTCTCTCCAGTTATCCGTTGACTTAAGCTTTGCGGTTTCGAATTTATTATTAATTTTAACTTTCCGCGTTGCGAAAATGAAATAGGGTAATTGGATGAACTTGGTAGAAGTTTTCGTAATTCAAAGGTTGAGAATGATCTCAAACAGTATAAATGTCAAACATAGGTGGTTCCTTATGGTAGTTAATAGAGATGTTTAAAAGCGAATGTAACACTGAATGATAATGCAAAAAACAAAGAAACACAAAAACAACAACCAAAAATATTGATTACTTTAATAATTCATCTAATTATCTTCTTTTTTTTACTTGACTTAATTTTTATAATGTTATTGACAGGTTGGAATACTTTGAGATACCCTGATTGGTAAACAATGGAAAAAGAGTTGGAGGTTAACAATTCCAGATAAAATAAAATTTCGCAAATTGTGATTCAAGCGCAAGTCAATATAAATATCAATGCTGATTTGAAAACATTGACTTTTATTCAACAGGATTTTAAATATTATATTCGACACTTTATTTTCTTTCCGGATGTTGGAAGTAAAAATGAATTGATAAAGACCAAAGTTAATGAAAACATCGTTCGGATTTCATAATTTGGACCTTCCACAATTTAGAAGTATAATTTACAGAGGGAAACTTTTAGCGACATAAAAAAATGTCCTGATTTCAGAAGTGTCTATATTTCAGAATGTCCGGATTTCGGAAGTTACACTTTATGTGAAAATTATGACCAGTAAAATAAAGTAAAAACGTAGTTGAATCACAAAGTTTCACATGAATTACTCGCATATACGCCGTACAATTGTAAAAATAGTAACGTCATCAGACAGATCTCAAAAAATTTGGACGTAAAATTCAAAATTCATATACACGTTCACAGCGAATGAAGAACGCGGCTTAATCCTATTCAAAATACACAGGCACATACATCATTGCTACAGTCCGCTCTGTGCATTCTTTAGGGATGGCAATGCGCCGATCTCTTCCAAGCAACTATTAGACGGCAGCATCTTGCGAAGACATATTCGTTACTTGACTGCCGCTGCGCTCGTCATCAACGAGCTTTATCTTGTCTTACTCATACATCTTGTTCCATTTGAATATCACTGTTCTCTTGCAGCGGATTCACTATAGGCATTCGAATTATTTTAATATTTTTAGTATTAGAAATCTCATCCTATCTCAAAATCTGATGGTGGTTTTTGCTCAACATTCGTTTTCGCATCAGTCAGAAGATAATGTATCGTCTCTTTATAATTATAACGTTAGAAATCAAAATTACACCATGAACGACATAAATATTCCCGCAGTACGTGTATATAGTTTGAAAGGCATACGGTAAAAATTGTACATGTTAGACGTTATAATTTGTGACCGTTGTATGGTAAATAAAGTTAAATCATCGCTAATTTGAACACGTACTAAATTTGAAGGTGACACTTAGCCCTATATTTGATATTGCAATTATTGATTTATCTCATTTGTCTCATTTTGTAAAGTGAACAGATCTGAAAGCATGTGTAATTGTCCCTTGAAATTAAAGCAACGATTTCCGATGAATTTGATTGTAATACTGTGAAAATAATTGTGTGTGTGAATGTAGCAAAATATTTACCAGGGTTTATAAGAAGAAAACAAATAATAAAATATGCCAAACATCAATTCTTTACAACAAAATAAACATTAAGATTCTTACAATGCTTGTATCTCTATGTCATCATATTTAAACAAATAATTTTTTTTTTTCTGCATCTACTTCAGGCTGAAAACATATTTGACCCAACAATTTATGTATAGACACATTAAAATCATTTTTAAGGAACATCGATATAATTACCATAACAAGAACGTGGAAATGTTCTGTTCGCTATGCAACCAACATATTTTTTTCTGGTGGCTTTATACATTAAACAAGTTTAAAGCAAATATTTTGCATATTTAGTGAGAGCTTACGGTTTTAAGTTTGACAGCGATGAATAATTATCTTTCTTTGCACACAACATAATTATTGTGGCCCTGAGTAAAAGATGTGACTTGTCTATCAAATCAAAGCAACATCATATCTATTAAGTTTTAACATGTTTATGTTACGTTGATTTGGAAACAGGTTATTCTAACTTTTACTAATCCCTCTCTACTGTTAATGTTCCCCTAGGTTCTGGTTTGGACATGCTATATTTTACTCAAAAGAGCACTTGGGTCGCGTCGCATTATATTCATAGCCAAATGGGGGCACTTAAATGTTATAATTTCAATTTTCATCAGTATCGTCATTAAATAAATTAATATGAATTCATTGTATTTACTGTTATTTATTTGACTTGTCTCAAATACAACTAGTAATTTTAATGTGCTACTTTTTAAAACAAAAACTTATATTTTTAAAAGCCTCTAGAAAATAACATTTTTTTTCTTTTCCTTTATATTTTTTATTCAGATGATTTTTTATGAATGTTAGCGAACTAATGTAAACATATCTTAATTTTCATAAAAATCAAAACAAATTATGGAATAGTTTAAAAGCATATTTTTATTATTATTGTTAGATCTTCAAATATAACACAGTAAATTACCCCCCCTCCCTTTAGTCATTGCATGAATATCGTTTTTGGACGGGGCTTTCAACTACCCGCGAAAACGCCTGTCATTACGGGTAAATAATGCACAACCAAAAACTTGTATTTTTATGAATACATAGCTCATCTGCAATCATATGAAATAGAATAGCCGAATATTGGCCTCAGTCAAGAATTTTTGAATCACGGGATACACACAGACTTGCCGATAAGGCAGTGAAAAAGAAAATCTGATAGAGTTGTCAACACACAAGTTTATGAAGTACGAAATCCAAGTCAACGGGGTAGATATATATCAGCGAGTAAAACTTACGCGCCAACAAATTACAGTTTGTCAATTTCAACATCATAGTTCTCAGAAAAGATAGTTTATTTGGAAAAAAAGAAAGAAAATTGTTAGCATTAGTTTCAGATTTGTTTACACTTCCGGTTTTTAGCGTCACTCATTTGTATAATGACCTAATGTTCATTTGAAATGATTTATTACACATATGTCTGCATATTAAGTTGATTAGGCATATTCATGTCGGGAATCTGGTATATCCTGAGTAAGGAAAGCGTTACAACTTTAGTGTAATGCATGTATGATACATGGGAGTACGTGTGAAAATGTTCATTCTTGAATGTAAATAACGTAAATGACATGCTCGAGAATAAAAATGCACGAGAATATCTCGCAGGGTTTCATTGGCTTCGACCAATAGTAGTTCATGCCACTTAATGTATGGAATTTTTGACCACTGTTATTGCAGCATTTTTCAAAATGTTCGATCGGTTTAAATTGTTAAACCGCAAGGTTTAATGGATAACCTAGCATACGTTTTAAATTAACTGCACATGTGATCAACCTTTGTGCGCATGCGTTTAAAGTTTGGATTAGAGGCGTGGCTATAAAATCAATATTCCGAGTTTGATTAAATGCAGTAAAATGAAGCAACGGGAACTGATACCAATATAGAAAAGATTATTTATTGGGTATAGTATTTCAGTCATTTGGAGAAGATGTCTACTTGAGACAGATATAGTACTGACACATTGAAGTATCACACCTTATGCATGTGGCATAAACAACAACCAGTCACATTATCCTGACATCGGACCAACTAATAATACCAATACCATTTTTACAACTGTTTACAGTCATCATAGCAGTGACATCTTATATGACTCGTAAAACATCAACAACAAAACAAATCGAAAATATAAGAGAAAAGCATGAAGTAGACGCTCGCTCAAACATTGCTTGTTTTTTCCCGTCCGATCTGACTAGCACCGTGCCAGGGTGCCAGGATGGCTTAGCGGTAAGGGGGTACAGTGGTCGACCGTCCAAACACGTGGATTTACTCCGAGTTCTTCGGTTTCCTCCCACAATAATGACCGCATACGCCGCCACCAGAGCCAATGAAAATGTTTAATATAAATTGTGAGAATTTCGTAATTTATTTTAAAAAATAATAAAGTTTGACTTTATGACAATAGCAACTTTTTGAGTTTGGAACTTTAGCATCTATCATTTTCGTCACTTGTGGTTGGTGTCTTTATCTAAGTAGACGTTATTGTAGCAGGCGCTACTTTAGGTTGGACCAATACTTAGAGCCTGTGAAATGATAAATCATTGACCGCCGTTGGGGCTCGAACCCGCAACCTTTAAATCCGCAGTCAAATATATTACCACTCGAATACGGGGTACATTGTATCTACTTAAAATGAACAAAATTATCAAATGGCAGATGGAGTTTTGATAGGAGTAAATCCGACAAAACAAACCAAACACTGGCAAGTAACTTTTAAGTTGCTATGCCCTAGATTTAAGCGTTGGTCTTTGAAGCCTTCTTCACATCCAAATGAATTTTGTATATATGTACATCATAATATAAACTCTCTAATATGTATACATTTTATTGGCTGTGACCTATATTTCGCTGTCGGAAGATAAAAAGATAAAATAGATTGTAATGCCCAAGGTTTACTTTTGTGTTCAAGCGTTTGATTGTTCTGTCACAGGTTTAACATTTATAACTAGATTTTGTATTCTTTTCAACGGGGTTGACTCCACAACTACACCTGTACATCATGATATGCTCTTATTACTATATATGAAGTTTAATGGTTGTAAGCGTTACTTATATTTCACGTTTGGCTAAACATTGTAAGATTCATTGTAAGACTAACTGTTCTACATCAGATTTATCTTTGATTTTAAGTTTTAATTCCTATAAAGATGATTTCACGTCATCATAAAACTTGAATCAAATATATATAAAGATATACTATTTAAAAGAATGCAAGCAAATGTTACGTTGTGACCAACGTATGCTAGCGTAGCATTAGTGTGCAAAGACACATTTACTTATACTAAACCTTTTTATCAAATATAAGGTTAATCAGACCAAGTTCTCTTTTAAGGCATGCGCATAAAATCTGCATACCTTTTTATGTACTTGCTCATACTGATTTACTCATTTACTTGACAAATAATGCATTTTTTTATCTTTATCCTAACTTCAAAAGTCACAGTGTGAACAATTATACCATTTTACAATGGTCTTGAATTGGAACTAAAATAATGAAAATAATATATGAGTTATAAAATTAAATATCGTCAATGTACATCTCCATTTATTTCCAACTTAACAAGTAGAATATTAGGAATAAGAAACCATCACAGAATGAAATGTCAAAGTGTGCTTTCTTCATGAAGTAATGACATTGTGTAAAATATCTTATTAACAAGGCTTCTGAAATAAAATAAACTAATTTTTAAAGCAAACATTTGGGAAAAGGAGGAGGTGTATGCACGTTAAATGATTCCCTGGAACCCCTATGTTTTTTTGCTCTATATTTTCATTTCACACTTCCCATTTTTTTTTCATAACGTCTCACTGACCCCTACGATACTTGCCAAAATATACCCTGATCAGTTTGGCTCTCATGGAGAGGGATCCTTGAGAAAGAGTTTCATGTGTATGAGTTTGCATGTCTATGGTTAGAGAAAAGTTACCTGGTCAAATATGGATGCTGTTTATTATAATCTGGTAAAACCAGAAGAGACCAATTCTATTTTTCTAAGACCATTTTTACTCATTTTTACATTTTTGGAAGCTATGATATTTGTATTATATGTACAAATACATGTAAGTTTCGAATTGCATTTTGACTTACAATTGTATATATTTCTCTTTTAGGAAAGATAGTGATTAGCGGTGAATGTTTTTCTGCACACCTACAAATGCTATTTCTACTGATATACTTGTTTGCAGTAGGAGCAATGATTTATTGTGCAGAAAGTAAGTAAATTCATGTACTACTGTTATTTTAACTGACTTATAATGAGTTATTTATTAGTTTACGCTTATAACACATTTGTACTCACATTTCCACAAACCCTTGCGAATATGCCTGCGTTGTCACTGTATATTCTTATTACCACGAAACCACGAAAGAAGTTTGATCTGGCTCGTTTATCCTTTATTTTTTACACCAAAATACGTCTCGCTTGTAGATATAAACAATGTCCAACTGATTGTTCAGTCATATACGTTTATAAACTAAACAATCACTTTGACATTGTTTATATTTACAAACATGTATATCACAATCTATCGTTAAAGCGGCTTATATTCTCTCCTATTTATACTTATAAAAGGGAAAAGTTACGTAATATGCAGTGAAATACCTTTATTCTACACATGGCCCCTCGCGGCTAAATTATCTTATTGAAATATGTTTCGGTTTACAGATTTTTCGGCGGAGCTTATAGTCTGTAGCATGTGTGCCCGTTCACCAGTCAGTCCTTCAGTCCTTCCGTCCTTTGGCTTTAGTTTGTCATACTGCATTATTAATAAAAAAAAATAATATGTATATATATTCCTTACTTATTAATCATTGTTTGTATTGATTTTTTGTCAATATTAATAACCATGATTCCTTCCATTGTACTCATAATTTCATCAAATGATATGTTTTCTACTTGAATAGTAAAAAGATACATGATTAAATGTATCAAAAGACAAAAAGTTGAAACATATAATTGAATTTTTAACACTATGGCGTTCATAGGCTATGGAATGACAGATAACCCTGATTAATTGTTGAACCTGGAGGTTCACTGAAATACGGCTAACTGCCAAAAAATAAAATAAAACATAACAAAACATACTGTAATATGTTTATATTTAAAAAGTCGCATACAAAACCCTCTTATTAGTTCACAGTTGTATGGTAATAGTTGATCGTTTCACTTTTTAGTGGATTACTATTTGTATTCGCGCTCCAACGTCATGAGTATTGATACCAATCCTAAGTATACCTTAAGGAATTTATGTTGTGTCACTTGTTTATGACAACATTGATTTGTAAGCAAATATATATTAAAAAGATCAAAAGATTGGATATATTAACTTTAGATTAGTAATATACCATACCTTAACATGCGCTAAAAGTCTAGTAAATTTAAAGTGATTACGTTATCAAACATGACTTATTCATGATTTTTGTAAAAGGGCTAATTAATAGAAATCCATTAATTTGTAGAAAGAAATGAAAGCGGTCATTGGGTTGGTTAAGCAAGATCTTTGACATAACTTCCAGAAGAAAACGTGAATAGTAAATAGTAAATGTTTGATGTCTATTATATCTAGTACTCGAAAGTATTTTGCTAAATGAACTATAGCTTTTGATTATATTTAGTGTTGTTATTTTGGTTTATAAATGTATCACATTTGCTTTAAAACAGTGCTGTTCGTTTCTGCATAAATAAGGTGTATATCTTGATGAATACATTTCGATCTCAATTAAAAAATGGCCTCCCTTATATAAATTATTTAACTATTTGGGAGCAAATGTCGTACACCTTAATTTATTTTTCATACATCGCAAAGTATACTCTTGCACTAAGGTAAATATAGTAGCCAAACATTTACCTGTCACAGATTTTATTGTTTACCGATGTGATAAGAAGAAAGCGTTTAACGAAATAACACACAGTTCTCATTTGTTACGGATTATTCTACGTTTGGACCTGAACAGTGATATAACTAGCTAAACCCTCTATAAAGAATAATTCTTGAGCATGGCGTCTCCATTTTTTTCCAACCCTACCCAATAGCTTGACAATGTCCTTTCAGTCTGACATACGTATCTGTTTTGTTTTCCAATTTTATACTGCTTGTTTCACTACTGCGATTTACACTGCACACACATTACGGTAAGTTTGGTCATTTTTGTCATGCCTTTAAGCTCATCGATAACACCAATGATAACTTAAGAGCTATTTGTATCTAAACCTTGATGCTGGTTGCTGCTGAAGGGAAACAAGATGGAAACAAATGGAATGAATGGTTTAATATATAGGTATGTACGAGTTGTCGATAAAGAGTCATTTGACCCTATTATTTTAGTTTATCTTTAGTTTAATTTTAAGGATATTTGTTCATATTCTGCTTTTAGGTTCCTGCAGTGCTTCCATTGTTTACATATTAGACAGTGTGCAATTGATTACTTCAATTGTGAAACAGTCGTAAATACAGACACTTTTGTACTCGATGGAAATGTTTCTCATCAAGAACCAGTTCAATAAATGTTTCCAAGGGATTCCCTTCTGATGCCTTTCTACTTCTGCTCTACAATAAATACCCCCCTAGTGCCGTAAAATCAAGATATCTCTTTATAGACGACTGTGTAATATATAGGGTTGTAAACTTCGCAAAAGATACCGCGATGGTGAAGTAGGACATTTACCTAGGGATAGAAAAAACAACAAACTTCCTCTTCTTCGCACATACAATTAAAATCGCCACCAAAGCCAGTAATCATCAGTGTTTCTATTCAAGAAATTGAAACGGCTGCATATAACTTTCTTAACAATACTTGTCGTTCAAATGAGACCCTTATCTCTAAGAATATATAAGGAACCGAATCAAGTTAGAAACGTGCGGTGATATGTGTTACAAATATATACTCTTAAACACCATGATCAATGACCAAAATACTCTCAACACTTAACTGGCAGTTAAAGAAAATAGGCGTACTTACAACAAAGCTGTTATTTTTATAAATCAATATATGTAACCCTAAACAAGACAATCTAGACATCACAAAGAAGACGTATAAGTTGTACAATGGGGTTCCATATATTCAATGCCATATGTATAAGAACATTTTTATAATTTCGATAATATATATATTATACATATGGAATTGAATATATGGAACCCCATTGTACAACTTATACGTCACCGCTGTGGGTTCGAATCCCGGCAGGGACTTCGGATTTTTCATGTGAGGAAGCCTTCCAGCTGGCTTGCGGTAGGTCTGTGGTTCTACCCGGGCACCTCTGTGTACTTGGGGTCTTCCTCCACCTGTAATTAGATGGACGTCGCTATATGATTGAAATACCATCGCAGCGACGGTAAACCCCAATACAACAACAACAACAACAACTTATACGTCTTCTTTGTGATGTCTAGATTGTCTATATATATATATATATATATATATGTGTGTGTGTGTGCGTGTATGTGTGTCTGTGAAATGTTCATACATTTAATGTGGTGCTTTAATTTAAGTCATAAGTTCGTCCATATGTAACCAAATAAACAAACATATGAATTTCTGAATAAAGGTTTTACTTCTCGGGTATATGGGAATATAATACTGTATATATTTTATTGAATCTACCATGTCGTCAATACAGGATTAAAGTCATTAACGTATCCTAATTGTTCTGATATAAGGGATTCCATACCTACATTTCTATATTTTTTAAATATTGAAGGACCAAACAGTCCTATGAGAAATCCAACATAAGTTAATAATGAATTTTGAAATAATGTAAATGGTCAAACAAATCAACATAGAGACAGGATATTTCATAAAACAGAATAAAATTATAGCAACAGTTACCGCCTTCGAACGGTCACTTGGGAAAAAAAGTCACCGAGTGAGTTTTAACTAGAGTTCAAAGTACCCCAACCTCACTTCCTGAAGGTATTTATATCATTAAAAATTTACAGTGTAAAAAACGTAAAAAATATTTTTTTCCAATAGGAAATACATATTTTTATGAAAATGACCATGACCATATATAGGAATGAAAGCAATATTTTATTAAAACATCAATATTAATACTCTTTCAGAATTGATTTCATTTTGTAAATGCGACGGGAAAAAAAGATGTGTCAAATGTTTCAGGTTGGATTCAGGTAAATACATTTTTATTATTATTATTATTATTATTATTAAGGCTTATTTATTTCGAAATATCGAATATTAATTTTGTTGATATTGATGTATTTCAATATCAGCGGTAGAATATCAATAAAAAATAAGACATTCAAATATACGGAAGAATATCAGTTTGACATTTATATGTGTTTTTCTCTAATATATTAAGATGTCCTTATTTATCTATTTATTTATTTTCCTATATGAGTCATTATTTTTTTCTCTCATTTGTTTTTTAATTGATGCATTAGGTTTTTGTTCATAATCCTATACCTTGGTAGATGTTTATATTCAATGAGCATGCGCAACATTTCCCAGATGGTATGGGTATATGCTACATAATATAAATGTCCTGCAAGTGATTACCCGCTGACAATATAATGACACTTATTATGTTTTTTCATGTATTTGTATATGCATTACATATTTAACAATAACATAAGTGAACTTAATATATACTTCAACAGATGAAAATACGACCCAGGCGTCAGATAATCAGTTTCAAGTTGACGCGATCTGAAGTTAACTACCACCTGATATAAAGACCAGCAAAACGTATGCACATGATGAACATTCGGTTAGACTATGATTAATTTTCCAATGTTTTATTATGTTCCTTTCTTAGCAATACAATCATAGAAAAGTTGTTTGGGGTTTACTTTGGAATCTTTGAGATATGACATTCTGCAATTTGAAAACATGTTTGTTGCTCGTGACATAGAATATACGTGATACAATGTTTATGGTAAAAGTTCGACGCTGACATATTTTAAATTTTCTTAGAGCTTCTGAATATAAGAAAGGTAACACTTTATTGCATACCTTGACAGGTTAAAGTTTAACTATAAAATTGTGTATTATATCCAGTTAACAGAAGATATTCATTATGAGATGTGTGGATCCGATATATGTTTAGCAGATTATGACTTCTTAAGGTTCAATAGAAACAAATTCCTGAGTAATTTCAATGCTCATTTTCCTTGCTGTAATTAGTTATATGAGATATATTAAGTGTATATAGAAAGTGTATATAGATGTACACACACACACACACACGAGGAAATCAAAATTACTGAGTGGATATACATGATAGATTTACATTGATAAAACACCCGTTCACTTTAGCTGTATATATCGCTCGCTAAACAATACTTACTCGTTTATACTGACACAAAATAATTAGTTGAGGTCCTTTATTAAGAATCAATGTATTTTGACATTGAGTGTAAAAACATATTTGATGAATATATATTTTGTTTATGGGCATTATAGTTATTAGTTGGTATAAGAAAATCAAATGTGGGTCAGTTTCATTAGAAAACGCACCATACGACAGTCTGTCGAACATATCAATGCCGGCATAGATGCCTGTTACAATGAAAAAGTAGTTGCTACTGATGCAAAATACACAGGTAGGCAAATAGCTAGCAGGCCCGGATCCAGCAAGGGGGGGGGGGGGGGGGGGGGCGAAAAGCTGCCCTGGTCATACATTTTTCTAGGCTATAAAATCCCTTGATTACATCATAGTAGTGTTGTCTAGAGGAAATCCCCATCGTGGGCCCCCGTACTAAACCACCCGCATAACCACCTAACCAGCCAGACTCCTATTGTCTTATGGCCCCCTGCTGTTAATTTGTAGGTAATCCGAATCCACAGTCCTCCATGACAGTGTGATAAGCATGTGTTAAGGGTATTGCGGACACGTTCACTGATTGAGAGAAATTTACATGTTGTCTGCCGAGCGACCTAACAATTGGGAAAAATAGGCAATTAACAAAAGTTTGTATCAGTTATAACTATAAAATCTAGGCAAATGCAGTTTAAGAAATAGCATAAAAAATAGTTAAGCTAAAAACAACAACTAAGCTGGACATTAAAACGTAATTAGCATCGAAACAATTTCACTAGAGCCCAAAAGAATTAATAATAATAATAATAATAAACTACTTTGACGAAATCTACTCAACGAATTTTTTAATTCACTTTTCTCTACATGCATTTAGTTTTAAATCTTGCATTAAAAGCGGGCTAATTAGCTGCCGGCAGGTTGATGAACTTTCAGGTATGAAAAATTGCTGATTTTGTTTTTGAAAAAGTTAAAAAGGTATTTTTTTTTGATGTAGCAAACTGCAGAGTAGATGCATACCTATTGCTAGCCATGCAAATTAAACTTAATCAGAAATGGGTTGTGTTTCTAATGTCACCAGCTTTACTATATTTACATTACTTTTTAAGTATTATATTTATGAAATTAACTCCTAAATATTTTTCCTGAAAGGAATAAATACAAACAGTAGGCCGATATATAAATCATATTAACTTTTTAATATTTACGAAAATAATAATCTACATGTATATGTATTCATGGTCTCTTAATATAGAGACCCTGGTGTATTTTAAATTTATGAAAATCATGAATATGAAACGAAAGAATTTGAAAATTTCAATCTGCCATATTTTGGGACAATCCATATTTTGGGACAATGTATATGTAGATTATGCATGATCACTATTTCAAATCAAATCAATGTAATCAGTCATTGAGCAATGTTGCTGATTAGCCGATGGATACGAAATACTAATGCACAGAAAACACAATTTATATGCGAAATAAAACGGATATTAAAAAATGTATATTAAATATTAACATCTTTTATACTAAATATTGTTTGTTTTGTCACTGATTTAACATTTAGGGAAAAAAATGTACCAAAAATCGACACGCAGAAGTGGCCAAAACCTTTTGCAACCGCCCGACCCTAAAGCATGCGATTTTTTTTGTTTTTGTATGTTTCATTTTTTTTTTATCTGGAAAGTCTGTGTGTGAAGGCTGCTTCCAGATCGACAATTAGACAGTCAAAATTACCAATTTCGAACCTAATACAGCATATACCCGGTATTCCCTTCAACATATTTGACAAAATATGTTACAGTGATTTTTTCCTCAGATTTAAACAAAACTGTCTTTTTACAATGTTGAGTCTAAAACTGTTGACTATTCAAATCATTCACTAATTGATAGTGTACACAAGTCACTTTTTTAGGGGGGGGGGGGGTCCAAAAAGCACTCATATTTTTTTAAAAAGGCCAGTCTGCACCCCCCCCCCCCTTACTACCGTCATTTTTTAATACAAATGTTGTCAAATACTATTGCACAGTAGTTATTCAAAAACATGGCTTTGCGAAGGTAAAATATAAAATGATATCGCTCAAGGCTCAGTCCCACTTGACATTTTTTGCCTAGGGAATGTACTCCAGATGGAAATTGTTGAGCCTCGGGAGGCGTCAAGAACAGGTTCCCCTGTGTCCTGTGGAAGCTTCGAAAGCGTTGCGAGCCACGTGGAGTCATCGGGAGGCCTCGAGAAAACTTCATTGCTTGCATTGAATTTTTTGCATATATGTTCTTGAAGTTTTAACGGGGAAAACAGGCCGGGGAAACAAACGCATAGCTTCCCGGAAGCTCCTGGGAAGCATTCACAGAGATTCCGCGAAATAATTTTCCTCCAAGGAACCCCTATAAGCTACGGTGATGTCTCGAAGGTTCGGCGACCTCTCTGTGACACATTCCAGATCTTGTGATAGAATCTCAGAATATTGGCAAAAAATTAGGCAAGCGCACTCTAAAATGTGTTGCTTTTTTGGTCAAATTTAGATTGAGACGCTCAAAAAGGCCATTGCTGGGATCATCCTCATAAATCCCCGAAAGTCTACCCTTTAATTTGTCCATCACCAAATTCTCATAATCTCCATAATCTTCGGAAGTTCCCCGAGGCACCTAGGATGGTTCGATACAAAGATACATCCCCTAATCTTCGGGGATATTCCCCCGATGATGTTTCAAATCCGGCGAAGCTCGGATTCACCTTCTCCAATCATCGGAAAAAAATCACGAGCATCGGGAGCCATCCCCTATAATACAAGGCCATTGTACTATAACCGAAACATCAGTGAACGTTTCAACGGACCAATCCCGAAGCTTCACATGGGACTGCTCCGTCTTTTTGGCTCAAGCATCTGATGCCATCGGGATAAAATTTGTGTATTTCAACATCGCCGATGATTTTTCTCCAATGTAACCTAGGAACTAGATTCATGGTCTTCAAGTTTAAAAAAAAAATAAAAAAATAATGCAACATAAAAAACCTTCACTTTTATCCCCAGATACACTTCAGAATGCATCTCTGTCACACTCAAAAAAAACAACAAAAAAACATTTTTTTTCGGAGGAGCATGCTCCCGGACCTCTAGCACTCACATCACATTAAGACTTTGCCCCCCCCCCCCTCCCCAGTTGACAAATTCTGGATCCGGGCCTGGCTAGTATGGTTTGCATGTCATTATGAACAGCACATGCAATTCTCAAACGTAATTGGAAATTAAGAAAAATCTGTTCTTGTTGGAATCCCCGTCTGCTGATAAATAAGCAGAAAGAGGCATTTTAGAGATGCGCGAAAATATTGCTTAAAGCATTCTCAAATCAATATGAACGCTCTGTCCCAAATAACGTCACTAATGACGTGACATGGGTTATTTTTTTAGCCAAAATGAAAAATTCAGAGCAACATATAGGCAACAAATTCAGGAAAAAGAACATTCTTTGCGAAGCGGACCTTAAGTGACAAAAAGGTAATGTATGTCATAATCTTCAAAACTCAGGGTCCCGGCAATCAGGTTGCCGCTCCCAAAGGTAAATCAGTAAATACTCTTTGGAAACTCAAGAAATAAAAAATAAATGGTTTGCTCCCTCACCTCACCGTCCATATCCTGAAATCAACAGTACCTTTCAGACCGAAAATGTATCTATCGCAAACAACTAGGTTCTTCAATAGTACACCTAGGAAAAACAATTCGAATGCGTTCAAGGAATGGATCAGAAAACTGAATCTTTGCATTTCGGCTAAATACTTCGAGGGGACCTAATAAAATGTTCATTAAAAAAATTTATCAAGGGTTCACTTGCATTTATTGAGATGCATTCATATTTGAACAATCCCCTTAAAACATATATTTATCTTGCAGATAAAAAAGTATGTAGACTCCGAAACTAAATGATTAAATTAAATCGTCATTGTTTTACTCAAAAACTTGCATGGCTATTATTTTTGTATTTTCTTTTACATGTTTTTTTTATCATTATTGTTATTATTGGTATGCATTTTTGTAACATTAATTTAAATTTCAGATATATATCCTGACCATTGGCATTTCATTAAAAATCGTTTTTACGTTCCAAATAATTATATTAGTAAACATACACAACCTATAATATGGAATATTTTTTTACAAGTTATGCTGAAAACGTTGTTAAATGGTGTATTGATTTGATATCCTTTGTTTTATATAAATTTTTCAAACATAGTAAAAGATCGGCGATTCTGAATATATGTAGCTACATGAAGAGCTAAGCGTGTGTGTGCAATACGTGAAACAAACTTTAATTTTATATACTGTTTCAGTAAGTGCTTTTTCGTTGCCAAATGACACTTCCTTATTATACAATACATATAAAAGCAATGTTTGTCTAATAAGGAATGAGTGTTACTCAACGCAATGATAGGTTTTTATGATTGTGCATTATCGTGTGGAATGAAATGACATCCGTCTCTATTTACATTATTATCATTATTATTTTTCACATTAACAGCTATATTTCTCAAATGTATGTATTATCACTAATAAATATATATCTAAATAAATCTGTATTTTTCTTTCTTGTGTTTTTTTTTTCTAATATTTACTTAGGGTTTTGTTTTCGTCGGCCTTCTTATTTGTATGTAAGACTCAACAACGAAAGCTGTAAAAAGATAAAATTATGTTGTCAACTAAACACATTTTGTACATAGTATAATATATATTATCACAATGTGTAGTTTAAGTTTTTTGTTTACATATTGTATAATAGATACATGTATTCTTTTATTATCGAAGGACATTGAACATTCGAATCAACATAATTACAAGTAGCCATATATTCAAATCTCATGAGGCATATTTCAAGATGTTAATACCAAACACAGACTACCTGTACTAAGTGTTTGATTCCGCAAGAACAGTTACCCTGTAAACTACTCTCTTGCAATAAAGGAAACTGTCAGAATGATATTTAAGGTTTTAAAACTGTACTATTCACTTTTGAAGATATGGTTTTGCTAGTTATCTTTTTCAAGTTAAATCATTCAGATATCCAAATGTGATTTGAAAAAAAACAACAAAAAACATTTACCTTTTGTATCTCGAGAAATATTAAATTTTAGAAGAAACCCCCGAATTTTGAAAAATGACTGTATTGAAACGTTCAGAAAGCTGAAATCACTTCTATTTCTGTTAAAGGTTGGTATTTATTTTTCTGAAAAAGAGGCTAGTATATAAAGGATATCAAACTTGCACAGGAGAAAAAATCATTCTTCCAGCACTATATTTTAGTGTACCCCGGCTTCGGAAATGCATATTTTTAGCGATGTGAAAGAAATGAACAGTCACCGAATTTTTATCCGCTTCAAGGAATCAAAATTAGGACCTTATGTTTGCAAGGCGGATGCTATACCTCACAACCAAGGACTTAACTGTGAGTATATTCTTGTTACAGTATTGAGATGATAAAATTGCGTTGTCTTTTTTTCTTTACGGGGCAGAAGGTTCTTTTACCTTGTTTTCTTTTCCCGTTCGACGCTACAATAACGTCGTAATATCGGGATAAACCTTCAGATCATGCGATATATACTAAAAAATAGTTACTCCCGGAAATATCCGATTCGTCGTTCGGATACGACGAATAGTGGTGGTATAATTCGATGTTCTAAAACCTTAATATAATGTTATTTTAGTTTGTATACATTTGTGTGTGATATTTTGTTATATGTAATGGTTTGACACAAAGCCCATTGGTTCTAATGCCTGCATTATTTGCAATTAACCACATACCGCTGACTCCTGAGCCGCACATGCCTTCAACTTGGTGCCAAGTAGCACTGCTGTGTGATGGAACAGTATCTGCCTCATTTAGATATAGCCTATACATGTAAGAAATGCTGAGAGACATTAAACAAATTGGTCTTTATCTGTTCGAGAAGGTCTCGTGGACAGACCAATCGACATGTAAAAAATGATATGCCCTGACGAAAGTTTATTGTGTGTACATGAGAAAGACTAGATCTAATGAATTCGTAAACATATTCGTGAACTATCATGAAAAGACAGACACGCGGGATTACACATATATACACAAGCTCACAGAAATATTGCACATACGTTATACAAACTATAAAATGAAATCTCTTTGCTCATCATTTACTAAGACGAAGCATGTAAATGTACGAGTATATCGGCGAGACCCGCCCTTGGTCTGATCATACGGTCATGCATACCCATGCTCATTTTGCAAATTGTGCACATTTTGTGCATTGCATTAGTAAGCAGCATTTAAGACTTTTCTACTGGGACGGATATGTTTTTGCTATTCAGTTGCCTGTATCTTTCACACTGAAGCCATAGTTATTTAATACCTATAGAGGCTGGCAAACTATTGCATAGTTGTCTAAATATTGCAAAATTATTCACATTCCAGAGTAAGGCGGTGGGGTATAGTTATTTAAATTGTTGAGATTAAGCGACATGCACCTAATCATCGTATTGATAATTATTTTCAATAGCGGTATTTGCGTGATAGCTGAATGTTTAATAAGACTGCTTTTACTATCCATATATTAAAACATTTACTGACTCTACAGGAACGGGATATTGTACTAAGAATACCATTTTATACATACAGATACTCAAACTTTTAAAATGTTTAAACTATCTAACCAAACAAATAACTCATTCTTAATGCACATAGCTTACTAATAAATTAGAAATTAGCATTTGACACACAAACAATCGGGACGCAGAAATAAAATCAAAATCCGCAGAAAGCAATCCGGATTTATTTATGATATTCCGATCCTTTTTACCGCAAATCGCTGCCTCTTCTTGTATAATAAGATTACCATACACATTAAAATATGATTCTAAACAAACACAAATAGAGGTAAAGGAATCAACAACAAACATCAATAAAACTCCGTATGGGCGCACAACCATGGGCTAAACGACAGAACACCAAGTCACCATGAAGCCAAACCGTTACAAAATGGCGTGTGTAAACAAAACGCGTCAAATTTACGATACATTTTTTTTTTTTTTTAAATTTTTTTTCGTATAATTTCGTGCTCAATTTATGTATTTGTTTCGATGGTGTGTTGCTATTCTTATTTGTAAAATATATAAATTAAATAGTAAATATAATAGGACACAATTCGCACCTCCTTAGTCAGCTGGTCTTATCAATCTAGCTGTATTAAAAGCTATTATAAAATATTACCGTTTGGATAGTGCATATCATTTTAAAAATCTGTAGTGATCTGTAGTTTGTAAAATGAGTTGCAAGAAGTAAACCTTTTTTTATTTCTTTTTTAAATTTAAATTGGCTTTCATTTTCAAAACGTAGTTTAATGTGTTTTGCAATTACAATGCTGATTGCTAGAGAACGAGACTTGTTGTTTTAAATGGGATGTCTTAAAAAAGAGATGTGTAAGACATTGCTTATTTCGATCAGACAAAGGCATGGTCCCGTTCAGGTGAATATTTCTAAACTACGGAAGGACAAACTGACCGTAGGAGAAACACCACAAACACCACAAAAATATATAACTTTATTAGGAAGTGCATGTTGATGGGGAAAAACACGGAGGCTGGGCACTATATAAAGTAGAGACATACCAACATTTACCGCCACGTAACAAGACAAAGCGGATATGTTCGACATATTTTAGGTAAGTTTAATCTCGTACACTTGTTGAAACAGCACACAATCACGACAGTTTATACCATATTAAATCTCAGAAAATCTAAATTAAACAGGTCACTGCGTAATCATTTTATGAGCTAGAGGATATAATATGGATTTTGCTTGTCAATTAAGATAGCACGTCGACTAATGGTAATCGTAAGGTATCTATGCAAACGCTGGCGCAGTGGATTGATTTGCTCCGAACCAATCACCGCAACACAGAGTTTCAACGTGATCATGGTTGGTACCAAAAATCATGCTTTTCATTACTTATGATTTAGCTTAAAATGGTAAAAAAGTAAATTGTTATGTTCATTTCCGACATCCCAGAACATTAGAAACTTTCTACATGTATTGTAAGCATTTTTAATATAGAAAATAGCATTGATTTTCATTAAAGTTTTTGTATCTCAAATTTAATTTGACAAAAATAACTCGACATAACCCGACATTTATTTATTCCTGTAGAACACAATGAAAACATAACATGCTAAAAATATAAATAGTGTTATTTCAGTCTAGAAAACGAGTTTTCCTTTAGTGTTATTCAAGCAAATCGGTATTCATGTTTTATCAAATGGATTTTATGAAATTATCTGCTATTGTAGACTTAAAACACTTAAAATAAATTAAAAAAAAATGAACAAATCCATCGTACTTTTCAAATACTAAAAATAAAATCATTGTTTTATATATTTTATACTGTTGCATGACTAAAAAAAACGAAATCGCTTATTCCTTCAGAAAAATTCTGAATAGTGTTAAATAAGAACATAGTTTAGTTTACCGTTGAACATGCCACACATCCGAAAAACTATTATATGTTTGTGACATGTGATTAAAATACCGCCCGTGTCTTATCATAAGAACACGTATATATGCATGCACGCTACAATAACATCAAACAATGTTGCTTTCTTAGACGTTTCTGATTAAATACCGAATAACCGTTTATCGTAATTTGATAGTATGAAACGGTAGACAACAACGATACGTTAAGTGCATGATGTATCACATGAGTTACCGTTACTGCATTATACATAAATACATACACCACTGAGATAAGGGATGGGGGAGGGGAGTTGGGGCGGAGGGGAAAGGGAATTGTGCGCTAATTATTTCTATTTTCGATAGTGTTTCTTTCTAATAAAATAAACAAAATTAAAATACACATGTAGTTCGATTCGTGGTGATGTATGGCGGTGGCCAAAATTAAATTAAATATATGTTTTTCTTATACATGCGTTTGTTACACATTATTTATGCCATTAATTTAAGATTTTATTGACACGTATAATATATCAAATAAATGTTTAGAGAGGATATTGTTTATAAACACCACCTGATAAAGAAAAAAAGAAAACCATAGCTAGATTTACCTTCAGTGAGAGTTCTATTTTGGTTTGCTTATAATGTATTTTACAGTGATCAAGTATTGAATCGTACTCTTTCTTTTGTGAAATGTTCAGAGAGCTCAACAATATAAACTTTCTGAATTGAACAAACATGGCAAGCATAAGGCTTATGCTGATTTTATTTATTTCTTTTCTTTTCATTAGAGGTCACGTTGTTTTGTGTCTATATTGCATCCCTAGAACGGACAACATACAATACTGCAGTGAGATTACACAATTTCTCACCATCAAGAAAACTTAAAGGTTTTCGCCGATGTGAGATACACAGTGTTGCATTACTGCAACATTACACAAAGGACAATGGCATACTTCAATATAACTGCATCGTTCTAGCATATACTTGTACTACTCTTATATGATGCTGGAAGCATACCATTAACAATTATATGGACCTTGGTGTACTGCGGTCATGGATTATACCCACAAGGGTGCTCTATCCACTCGGTCACAGGATTCGATGCATTTAATTAATTTCATCACGATATATGTTCAACATACATTGTAATATCACTACATGTACTACATGCAGACGGGCATGTTTATGCATTCCGCGCATTTTGACAATTTTTTTTTCATAAATTAGGGAAAAAAAAACTTGCTATCTTATTTTAAAGCAGCCGTGCGTGAAGTAAAGGATACGACCGCAACTTATCGCAACTTTCAATCGACAATATTTTAATTAACTAAGTTAAAGGCTCGCTGATATTGCTCCTTTGACCTACTTTCATTTCCATTTCAGCTAACATGCGTCTCACGTAATATTCATTTAAACTATAACAAGGATAGACTTAGTCATGCGGCACACAAAATAAAAATAAACGGAAGTTAATATAAGTTGTGTGTTAACCAGTGAATTTGTATGGCGTTCCTTGATACATAACATGGATCTTGTATGCCGACATAATTATTAAAATTGTTTAGGGTAATTTTGCATCGGTGTGGTTCAACCAGTCGCATAAATGGTATTTTACTCTTGTAGATGGAGAGTACGTATCAATGTCATTCGATGCAGTTCTGCTATAAGTCGAACAAAAATGCTTCACATTCATCATTTTACAAGAGGAAAACGGCATGTGTTAGCGGATAATAGTTGTTTATTAGTTCAGCTTCATCAAGAACTGTACAAGATACGATGCAAGTATCATTTCATTCTGGTACTGTCTGGATGGTGACATTGTATTCTATATATATATGTTAAGACCCGGATTATCGTTCTAACCGAATCCCTTGCATATACCTACGTAAAAATATAATACATGTGCAATGAATAAACATGCATCAGTGTTTATGCTAATCGGATTTTACAATATCTGACACAATGCTCTACAAAAAAATTACAGTATAACGATAATATATGACAGACTATTCTCTTACGTTAGAATATTTAGCAAAATAGCGTTATAATGTATATATTTGCAAAATCGATTTTCTTTCTAAGTAAGATTAGACCAAAACCAAAATTAATCACTTCCTTTCAACTTGTACTGAGGGAAAAACATGATAGGTTTTTTTTCTGTTTTTTTTTTTTTTTTTTTTTAAATATTTTTATTTTTTATTTATTTTTTTTTGTATTGCCGTTACCTTTTGATAGTGTTTTCATTGAATTACATCATCATTACTAAAATAGTGCAGCCAAGTTTCTGAATGAGAAATTACATGTTAAGGACACATCACACATGTTATACAGGATATAAAGCGTATATATCACTGATACTATTCAATGATTAGAAAACAAAGGATATTTGTTAACGAATAAACAATGTATGATACAATATAAATTCAAATGGTAATAAAATGTACGAGATGATATTATCCAATCAAATGAAAATAACCAATGTGGCAATATTAAAACACAAAAATGCAGGCTTGAACTGTCAACGTCAACCCTTCTCATAACATGATACATATATTGAATTTTGAATAAAATGTTTTAGATGCATTACTATTGTTTGATAGAGCGGTAAGTATGGACAAATAAGCATAATGCGTTGACTAAATTCACTTGATTTAATATTTGATTATAAATGTAAAGCCTGTCTCTTTACAATATGCAAAAGAAAAATAATCTATACAACGATATAATTGTTATGTATACTAGTCACAGTTTGTTAAGCCACAATAGTATACTAAACAAAAAGAAACTTTCTTTAAAGTATGCACTTAAATGGACATATATTTTTTTAATTCAAACAGAGGATGTTAATTGATTTTTTGTTTTGTGAATGATTTTTTTTTTTTTTAAATAGAAAACATTTTTATTGTTGTTGATTTGAAATTTAAAAAATAAAAGTTTATATTTGGAATCATTAATCCAAAATTATAACGGACATGGCAATTCCAATTTCAGAGTAACACATGATGTGTGGTGCTTAGCAAACTCTGAGTATCATATATTGTCAGTAAAGACTAGAAAGTAGACTAAAATAATAAACATATAAGAAAACGAAGCTACATACGACGTGCAATTAGAATACATGATTCAATTATTTGGTCACGTGGTCAAACTTAAAACCCGAGAATCAAGTGCTCATGGTGGATACCAAGGTGAAAAGGACATTTATATCAATCATTGAATGAAATAATTAATACAAGTTATATATTGTAAACATTTATGATTAAACAGGTTTGTTTATGACAATACTTCAACAGATTCATTTTCACAAGAAAATGATGTATCTATATGTTCGAAGGTGATACTACTGGTATCAGTTTTATTTCTCATAAGATGCCCCGTTGTGTTTATTTAAACTCAAACACTTTGATTGAGTTACAGTGGTTGGGGTTAGTGCAGGAACTACTTATATATAACTTGCTCGACGTCGGACAGAAGGCGATGGCTTTAGGAAACATCAACCTATGTTGCCGAACTGAAACGATTTTTAGCTTCAAACAGTCCGGAGACAACACGTGTATACTGTGAGTGTCCCCACTACACACCAGGACGTATCCATTTTTATCAACAGCAATACCATTAGGTTTTCTTAGCTGGGCGTCGCGGTACACAGACTTGACGTCACCATCAAGTGTCAGGCACGTCACGGTTTCCATCTCGTCGTCAGAAACGTATAGCAAACTGCGGTCAGGACTGAGGTCAATGAAACGTGCGCTGTGAAACAGAGGATTCCCTGTGGTGTCAGTGTTGAACTCCCTGACCACTGTTCCGGACATGTCCACTATCTGTACCTTATCATAACATGAAATGATAAAGTGACTCTGTTGTTGTCCTTGTACGACTGCAATACAATTGTTATCTATCTTAATTTCGTGGTCCATCTGAAAAATGTTGTCTGCTCTTAGCAGTTGGATGCTTCTTCGTTTAAAATGAAGCAAACCTACCAAATTGTTGTCAAGAAGTTTTACCTCGGAAGGTTCTGCTGAACATTTCATATCCTTCACCAATGATTTGTCTTTAAGGTCTACAAGCTTGACTCTTTTATTAAAATCATCGGATACGAGAATCTGCCTGGGAGAAACAATAGTTATTCCGTTTATATTACAATCACCTTTGTCATTGGAAGACTGCACGTTGATTTGGTCGACGTATTTCAGAGACAGGGCATCAGAAAATGTTCCTAATACAGATTTGGCATGAAGAAGTGTGTCAATCTCTTCGGTTTGGTCCAGTCTAAATGTTTTGATCGCATTTCCCTCTTTTAAATTGTTCACGTCGGATTTTGCATTTTCCAGTTTATTTTGAGAGAGTTTCCATGCTATGAATTGTCGTTCGGGCGGGTTTGTTTTGTCTTCACATTCAACATCCGCCAAAATGCATTGAATATCTGACTCCAATCGTTTTAAAATGCCAGTCATTTGTTTTAATTTAGTTTTATTATCTTTCTTCGTTCCCTTCGCTATTTTAATAGTGTTTGCTTTCAATATATCGATGCGCGCATGTGCTTTTTCAGCAATGCTATTGATTTCTTCTAATGTTTTGCAAAAGTCAGATTTATTCGTCTTCTTATTGGACTTGAGAATTTTCCACTGAGTAGTTTTCTCCATCTCCGCGTTTTTTAGATCACTCTTAAATGATTTGAACTCTTCGGTTCCGATTAATCGTTTTGCTACATCTGTAATATGTACTGTGTTCAAACAAGATTGATGATGTTTGTCTAAACAGGTCAAACAACACAAAACATCGTGTGATTTACAAAACGATCGAATAGCTTTCCCGTTATGTTCTGGACACTCCTGCCACTTTGGTATCTGGATCGC
Source organism: Solen grandis (assembly GCA_021229015.1). NCBI lineage: Eukaryota > Metazoa > Mollusca > Bivalvia > Adapedonta > Solenidae > Solen > Solen grandis. The sequence goes on along the minus strand of CM037786.1, from coordinate 49,655,058 downwards.
TGTGGCTTGTGAACCTGTTGATGTGCCAATATCTTCCAGTGTATGATATTTGGTTAATTTAGCCCCTGTGTGCATCAAGCTGCAAGAGGAACACAGATATTCGTCGCAAGTCGGGCAGTAAACTGTAGCAGAAACGGATTGTCCCGTCATCCGGCAATGGTCGCAATACATATCTTTTATTTCATCAGAGCCGAATTGATACTTGCTTGTTCTGCCTGACACATACATCGCCATCATGAATCTGAAAAAGGTCAACTCATGCTTTCTTAAAACACATACATTTTCCTTGAACACGTCATGCACATGGGTCTTTACATCTAATTATGAATAAATAGAGACAATTTAAGTTAGTCGATTTGATGGATATGTCTGCACAACAAAGTTAACTTTGATATCATTTGGCGTTTCCTTAAGATAAAAACCTCATCTTCAAAAAAAAAAATCAAAAATCAAAAAATTTAAAAAATCAAATTTGCCAAGTCTGCTTAATTTCTTTTTTGTTTTGATATTCAATAGAAAGAAAGAAATATATAAAGTTGTTGATAAAACAATTTAATACAAGCAAAACGAGGAGATTGCGTCAATGAAAAAGAAATAAGCACGGGTGAGTATATAACATGTTTATATATCTATAGTATTATGACGACATTGTTTTCCAATCTTATGTCGACATTGTTTTCCAATCTTATGTCGACATTGTTTTCCGATCTTAATTTAGACAATCTACATTTTCTACTACTAGTTCCCCAGAAGTTGCCAATTATTTTTTCGGACAACATATTGCCCCAGAAGTTGCCAATTATTTTTTCGGACACCATATTGCCTTCATGAACACTATGCAAGAACTGGAATCATATGTAACCGTTTGCCGCGCTCACCACTTCTACAAATAAAATAAACTCCTATACAAACGATTGATTTATTTATAAGGCAATTACACTACACAATGTAGTGGCTAAGTTTATGATTGAAGTTGTGAAGTTATCCAATTATCTGATTATTGTATTCGATCAATACACCATACCAGTAGTGCATGTGAATGAACGATCCACGCTCTCGGTTTATCAGATCTTGATTCTATTTAGAATTGAGTTTTAGTTGTATGTTAATACTCAGACAAAGAAACAAATGAAACATTGGGACGCTAAGTCGCTGAACGTTTATGGTGGATTTGTTCGCATGATAAGAATAAAAAATTCGACATCGAGAAAACCAAATCTCCGTCAAGTATAACATGAGAAAGAATATCATATTGCAGGTGCTCTTGCGTAAGATTGGTTTTCAACAGGCGTTTTGTATGAAGATCACATTTTAACATTCAGAATAAATATGATATTTCTATCTTAGGTGAAAAGCAATGTATCTTGATATTTACAATGAGGCATTCACGTAGTAAATTAAACAAACCACAATGCTTTGCTTTATGTAGTTATGATCGAGGTCTGTAATGTGTGTAGTTCTATGCAGGCTATGTGAAATTAGAGGAAATTATTAAACAAATCATTATAATCTCGGCATTTAAGAGTACGCTATGTTTTACATTATAATAATTAATATATTTTGAACCTGATATAAATGTAACATCATTCAATCTCATCCAGTGTTCACCGTTTGCAATACAAATATAAACCATAATAAACTACAATATCCGCAGTACTGTATTATTTGTCGTCTTATTTTTTATTAAGCTTGATAGACTGGAAACTGCTTGTTATGTTCCTTGAATATTAACGTATGTGTTTATTCATCCATGTAATGAAAATAATAAAATCAGACAAGCAATACATGTCGTTGGAGATAAAACTAGTCCTATTACAATATGTTATATCTATTCCAGTAATTTGAGCAACGATATATATAAAGAACGCAAATTAGACTTTATTTTCTAATCATCCTGATATGTGCTGATAATAGATACAGGATATGCCATTTCGGTGCATGAATTGATTGTCAATCAATTATTTATGAATTTCTTAAAAAGTAACATGACCTTTAAGTTACAACATATATTTCGTTGGAATTAGCCTATTCGTTGTTAAATCACATCATTTTTATCATATCTCATGTTTGACCTGATGGACTATATATCAAATTTATTATAAAGATGCATATATTGACATTATCAAATTAAATCATATCCATATTTGTAAAATGTTTGATATTCGCACATATACACCGTATCTAATAATACTGTGTAAAGTTAACTCGGGTACCCCACCCACGAGATCAATAACTTTTCCAGGAAGTGAATTAGATTTAATGGAAAAACATATCACCGATACGCACAAACATAATATTTTGCTTTATTTGAAATTGTTATAAAATAAAAACTTACCCCCGTTCTTACAAATCTTTATATATGTACTTCTATGAATTTTTTTTCTGAATCTTCTTTATTAACGATCGAAACGTGTGTAGTCGTTCGTTGTTATGGTGAGACCAAACGGACACGGGAATATTACGGGCAGGTTCGGGGTTGTATCGGGCATTTTCGGTAAAGCATTACACACAGGTATAACGTATGACATCTGAACAAGGCGAGTAGCATATAGTACATATATGTAAAGGCGTTATCGGGTTTCCTTTTGTAAATCTTACTGTCTATTTTGTATAAGGGTGACTAATTTGAACTGCAAACATTTTTATTAATACACACAAAAAGGTGAACAGCAACATAAAATAGGCACAAATATTTTGTCCAAATTCTTGACACAAAGGCGTAATGTAACTGTTTTTACTTCTTTACAAAAGGATAACCATTACCGGTTTATACATAGTTGCGTGCTTACTTTGACGCGGAGACATCAAAATTGTGTCCATTATAATATATATATCCACAATACATACATTTACTTATGTTGAAAAAAAAGTCTAATGCGTTTAAGTCATCATGTGAACTTCCGTATTAGGCTTCGTAACGGTACACTTTCTTCATGTCCCATATGATTTGTTACTATCAAATACAAATGCAATTGAAAATTTATAGATATCTCATGAAAAGTTTAAATATTCGTAAATGCATTTCATTATATAATGTAATTCCTTACAAATTCATACACATTGCTGTTTCGTTGCTCATTTGTGTGTGTGTGTGTGTGTGTGTGTGTTTGTGTGTGTGTTTATATCCATACAAATTATATAAAACATATAGGGTTAAGGTGAAAGAGAAATAGCAAATCGAAAAATGTAATGACGTACTTGTACAATATACATTTTATATGTCAAGAATGAGTAGTTTTTTTATAATTTTATCACACCGTTTCCCTAATTACCAGCATGTTCACATATACATTGTTCAAGCGCATGCAAAAGTGTAAACGAAAACATGAATTTGTTTTCTTAATACATGTCAACGCAGCATAATGATAAAATCATATATTATAGAGAATATTAGACAAGTAAGCTGTAGCAGCATAGGTTGAACGGTCAAACCTTTCATACAATTTATTTGCGTCTCCTTCTTCTTGTATCATTTAAAACCACAAATAAACCTCATGCGTTCATAAATGTCATTTTTTATATTATATACGAGGCTTTTTCGAAGCAGATGTAGCTCAAACATTGCAGTTTAGTCACACAACATGACAATTTGTAGATATGATACAATAACTTGATTCAGCATATAAATGACTGTTGTGTCAATCCAGTGGACTCCTTATGTTAACACAATTGTAAGAAAAAAAAAAAAGAAACACACACACATACACACACAAGCACACACACACATAATAGATTACACAATTGTTGAGTCTTCTACTCCCTGATTTATGCTTTACACGGATTGGTATAATAATGTAGATTATAACCGGTCGTTTATTCATTTGAACAAAGGAATACCGATGCAATTGCTTTATAGTGACCACTTGCAAACATAGTATTGTTATCATGACATTTTTATTTTATGATGACATGATTTTCAAGGTATATATTTAATAACAGATTTGTTTCATCAGGAATACGCATACATGTAACATTGATATTATTGTCTATGTATGAAAGATAATTCCAGGGTGGTATATATATGTAAATAAATCCAAACAGATTGACTTTGGCAAATATAATATTGAAGATTGGCAAACTACATGAAGATAAACAATAAAAGTTTTAATACATGTAATATAGTATGAGGTTACTAATATAGTTATCACGTGTAAATTTATGTACTACAATACAATCATTTGATCCTACAACTCTAGGAAATCACTAAGAATAGAGTTGGATTTCGCGTGTGTTAAGTTTTGTGGTCAGATTATTTCCGTGAAACTAAAACGCCGCAAATCACTCTCAAGCCATAAAAACGCGAAAATTAGTCGCTACAAGAAGTTTGACTTATTTTAGTTTGTGTATACTTGTGTTATTTCCGTTATTTGTTAACGGGTGTGAATTTCATCAGCTGAATGTAATAAACTGAAGTGTTACAAATTGCAGACAACGGATTTTTGTTTGCATTATAAACTGTGAAATTCAATATTTGGCAATAGTTGTCGGTACATATTCTAGTACATGCCACCACAAATTATTATTGTATTTATTAGGCTTAAACGTATGATGTATATTTAATTATTAATAAAGCTTATATTAGGTTATGTATGTATGTATGTATGTATGTATGTATGTATGTATTCCAAACTAACCATTATTGTTAGCATACAAGTAACTCCTTTCAACAACAGCTAGTCTAAAACTTACTCAAACTATATAATCATTCATATACTTTGACTGCTGACCAGAAAAAAATAACCGCCATAAATGCCGTGTCATGCTATTCAATGAATACATTTTGCTCGTAGCATGTATTGTTTCGCGGGATTCACGGTCTGCTCAAATCCGCGAAAGTATTACGCCGCGAATATGCCTGGACGCATAAAAGAAAGAAAGCTTCTTGACGCGAAATTTTCCGGGTTTACAGTACTTCTCTTTGTTGCATTTCAGATTCGAACGCGGTTGTGTAATCAACGGTCATGAAATTATTAGTGTAATATTTTCGCCACAAATAGTGTTTGTGCTTCTAGAGCAATCAATATATATGTTGCTTTGTATAAATGTGATTGATTTTATTCTTATTTTTCAAAACTATTTTCCTTGTTTTAAGATAGCTTGAATTATGTTTTCTTGAGTAGTTTTGCTGAGATGATATATACTACTTTGTAATAAGGTTAAGAAAGTTCAATTAACTCTATTTTAGTCGTGTTAGTTATTAGTTATTAACAGTTACCCATTAGGTCAAGTTTATAAGATCAACGCATATATGTGTACAGGTGCAATACAACGCTTACATTTTGTATCTCATAAGAATCACATAAGCATCAATAGGACATGTATATAACATAATTAAAATTGAAATATTTCATGAAAATATAACAAATTAGCATCCGCTGTGTGTATTTTAATGCTGTTGTAAATAAATTGACACATCTTTGGTATGTGAACGATTTGAAACGTTAGGGATACCCATGATTTATCTTTTAATTTTTGGATTTACCCCAGCGATAAAGGAAATGTAATGCTTGTATTTGACGTTCACGATGATATGCCTGTTTTCACCAATGAAACAAGAAAAAAAATGTGTTAAACCTTTGTTTTCATTTCTTTCTAACGACATTGGCACATCTCTTCCTTATTTAAAATAATTTGATTTGACGTTCACGAGGATATGCCTGTATTCACCAATGAAACAAGAAAAAAACAAAGAACTGTTAACTTTTTCCTTTTTATTTTAATTTCCTATTAACAACATTGACATCTCTCTTCCTTATTTAAATTCATTTGATTTCGTTTCAAGCAATCTAACTACACGGAGAGGATTTGATTAAAAGTTTCGCCGCAGTGTAGGACTCGTCTAAATATGGTTGTAAGTGTTTTTTTTTTTTTTATTTTCAATAATCAAATTGTTTTTCTAATAAGAAATTAGTTTCACATTTTCGTTTAATATAAGCATGAAAAAAATTTTAAACCTTGATCTCCGATTTGAAGAGTTTCCTGCTAAACTTATATAACAATGGAGGTTTTCAAAATGACACACATACATACCGAGAGAGAGAGAGAGAGGGAGAGAGAAAAGGAGAGAGGGGGCAGGAAGTCATTGGGATTGTTTGAAAAAAAAATGTTTGTAGGAAGAATGAAAACAAATGGATCGAAACTGTATGAGAGATCCGTGATTAACTAATAAGTGAAGTGGGGGAAGTAAAACAAGGCATATAGAAACTCGTGAACGTACATACAGTTCAAATATAACTCATTGAGGAAATCCATAATGCGGTTTACTGATTTTGTGGATATGGATTTAAAATCCAATGATAGTTATTTCATGATTTGTTATCCACCAACAAAAATAATAAAATAAAAAATAAATATATATATACTCATTATGGCTATTATATAGATAGATTGGTACATACATACACACATATATCTATATATAACATCGAGAGTTGTAGTTAATAAATGTTCCTTTCCTGTGATCTGCTGTCCTTTCCTTTCCGTAGAGAGAGAAGGGGAGAGATAGAGAGGGAGAGAGAGAGAATAACAGACAAACAAACAAACAGAAACAAGACAGACTGGTTAGACTAACTTATCAGGTAGTATTTTACGAAATATAAAGCGAGAGAACGATCCTAATCCCAAACGTTAACATGTCTGCATTAATCATATCGTTAAATTGGATCCCCGATTGCCAAAACCATACCCCGGTATTCGATGCAAGGGTATAAACGTCGACAATGTAAACGTGTAAAGGTTGATTCTAAAAATGTTCATAAAACAAACCACGTATATATTTTTCGGATCGTGTATATATTCATGAGAGTAAATAAAACATATACATTACAAATACATGTATATAATATATTCACCAGATTTTAAAATATGTTGTAAGCAATCAAAAGCTAAACAATACAACTATATCAAACAACAATGTATACACCTCTATGGAAATGTTTATGTAATGTTCTGTTCAAATAAATGCTGCATTCTGATGAACATACTTTCAAAAATCTAATTCCTTACCATGTACACACTATTTTGAAATACTTCATTGAATGCATCTATTGATTTTTAATTGTCCGGTTTTATTCTGGCATTTCTCGTAAAAATAGCGTTTTCATTTTACTCTACATGTACATAATATTAATCAAGGTGTATGCTACATACAACATAATAAATGTATATCGTCTCCAAGTTCAAGTGAATAACGGCCGCTTCTTGTCTGGGCTTTTGTAAACATAATATCAGGTGGCGACGTACAATTGTTTGAAAATAAAATACGTCTAGTTAAAGGATGGGCTATCAGCATACATCCATACTTTTGCAACATCATATTTATTTTACTTCTCAAATGTTTCAGATGTATTGACTGTGGGACGAACTATTTAAAGGTGCAATTAATGTATATTTGCTTTTAGACAAACATTACGAATAGAGGTTGGACGATGTAACCATGTTTTGAAAGTACACGTAATCACGTTTTTTATTCCCGAAAATATATTTATTGTCTGTTAAAATAGAATTTCATCTATTTTAAACCATTTTCTACAAGTATTAGACTAAATGATAAGTCGTCTGAATATATAAAAGACAACCTCCTTATTCCATTGATAAGATTACCTCTGTTTGAAATAATCTTCGCTAACCTATGAATAATAATCGATTAATGAAACTCACAATTTTAGATTAACCTGATACCTAATATGAAATTGAACTTAAAGTATGAGAGAGGAAATGATAATTAACAAAAAGATAGACAGACAGACAGACAGACAGACAGAGAGAGAGAGAGAGAGAGATAGATAGATAGATAGATAGATAGATAGATAGATAGATAGATAGATAGATAGATAGAAGCATGCATGAATACATACATACATACATACATACATACGGAAAATATACATTCATACATGCATTTATATATATAAAAAAAACGGTAAAAAATATTGAAAGAGAGAGGGGGTGGGGGTGTTCTGAATGTAATTAGATATGATCAAGTATAAGAATAAAACGAATCTTTCTCGCGAATTATAGTTATTTATAGCGCGATTGAATTTACGAAATTTGACATTTCGGCATATATCGTTATTGTAGATTCCTTATTACCAAAATTATACATTAAAAGACAGTGTAAAGAAAACATCCGCATTTGCAAATGCTGATTATATAAACCAGCTTATACATAGATATACTGCATATATCATCTAGATCTTCTTTATACTCAAGAGAGAAAACATACGTCCCCGAACACATTCCATAGTTCTATAAGTCAGGAACCATATTGTACACATCTATATTAATATCATACCAAAATGTAAACTCTTCTTTTGAATAGTTAATGCATTGGAATGATCGCGTAAATATTGCATTCAATTAAGCATTCTTTTTCGTTAAAAATAATCCTACAACGAACCAACTATTTTGAATGGCTTAATATTATCATTTTGATGGCCCCTTTCTTGTTATTTGCAGATATTGAGTTTTAGTATATTTTATATTTTTTATACATTTTAGTTCCCAATACGATTGGTATTTCTTCTTCTGGTATCCACTGCATGCCCAGGTATTATTAAACATGTCTTATGGTAATAAATTACAGTTTTAATACTATAAATTATTTTTATAAAAGGATAATATTACAACAACAGCAAAATAATTACAAGAACAAGACAAAGAGAACAAAATATAGTCATTATATAGGAAATAACTAATCTAAATATCAGTCATATTCAGTCCATATGCTTTTGATTATTTTCATAAATGGTGGTACGGGATATAACCAAAAATGATACATTATTTTCTCATAATGTCAAAGTTGTTTCTCATTTTTCTCTTAGAATGTCTGATGGTTACCAATTGTACTGAAAATAACTGTAAATGCTGTGAAGAAGAATGTTCAGCTAATAGACAATGCGGCCTATTCGGTTGTTCATATTATCGACAGTGTAGTTTAGGTTGTTCAGAATATGGACACTGTAACGGAGGATGTAAATCTGGATACCCCGGTAATTTATATATTCGTATATTGACGCATATTCCAATAAAATATACTTTTTTTTTTAAATCAACTGTTTAGAAATTATATATTTATGTAATGTCTATCTTAATAGTTTACAATGTATTTAAGGACCTGTGGGACAACTATAAATGATTTTTAAATAACAAAATAATATAAAAAAATATTGATTTAAATCCAAATTGAAATTTATTCATAAAAACTTTATATCCCATGAAGAATTATTGATTAAAATACGGAGTCAAAATAACAGAGTGCAGAGTCGTCAGCGAGCAGGACCGTCAATGCGGGATGTCCGACTGTAAATGCTGTGCAACCAACAGATGTACGTCCATGGAGTCTGTAGTGACGGTTGTATACCTGGATATCACGGTGATCGTTGTATGAACAAATGTCCAAAGTACTGCATCACATGTACAGACCATCCCGACGCTGGACCTGAAAGACCAGATCTTCATGGAATTGGATACTGTACAAAATGTAAAGAAGGTCACTTCTTCTCTGATGATTTGTACCAGTGTCAGTCTACCTGCAACGCCGGATGTAAATCTTGCACTTCAAAATCTGAATGTACACTGTGTTCTTATGGTCATATACCGGATATACACATTCCCGGAAGCTGCATTTTTTTTGCGAAAAGGTATGCTTGTCTTGTCAGTCTCGTGGTTGCAGTTCCTGTAAAGAAGGATATTTCAACGTATCAATACAAGGGTTCGATCTTTGTCATGAGTGTCCGGATGGGTGTTTGTCTTGCGAATCAAAAAATGTGTGTAAAGCATGTGTTGACGGATGGTATGGCACACGTTGTGAGAACGTCTGCTCTGTTGGTTGCAAGACAGCCTGCAAAAAAGACGACGGGTACTGTCAATGCAAGGGTGAATTTATAGGTCAACAGTGCGACTCTTGTATAGGAGGTAGATACGGAATCAATTGCACTAAAATTTGTTCTAGAAATTGTCAAAACAGCGAATGTGAACGAGTATCTGGAAATTGTTTTTATTGCATCGGTAACTACGTGATGCCAACGTGTGAAATTTGTTTCACTGGTCATTATGGAGCAAATTGTAACATAAACTGTCAACCCAACTGTTTAAACGCTTCATGCGAACAGACAACTGGTAAGTGCAGCTTAGGTTGCGACGGGAACTTTGCAAGCGAAATATGTGATGAATGCATTCCTGGAAAATATGGAATAAACTGCCTGCATACTTGTTCAGAAAAGTGTAATAACTCTTTGTGTATGAATGAATCTGGAGTATGTTTATCATGTAAGCAAAATTTTAAAGGCAAAATATGCGACCAATGCATTGATGGTAAGTACAACGATGATTGCTCATTAAATTGCCCAATAAATTGTAGTAATGCCTCATGTAAAAGTAAAAGTGGTGACTGTTTTTCCTGTACTTCCAATCAAACATATGGTTTAACATGCAATGCAACCTGTCCACAAAACTGTCTGAATGGAACATGCAAGCAAGAGGATGGTCACTGTGACAGTGGTTGTAAATCTGGTTACTCTGGTGACACTTGTGAAGATTGTGAGGAAGGAAAACATGGGGCAAATTGCGAAAACAACTGTTCATTGAATTGCAGAGATCAAGTTTGTCATAAAACGAATGGTGATTGTGTGACCTGTGTGAATATTAACTATTTAATGCCTACATGCGAAAATTGTACTTCAGGATTTTATGGGGTCGCTTGCAACATTAACTGTTCCGCGAATTGCAGAGACTCAGTTTGTGAAAAGAATACAGAAACATGTTCTTCGGGTTGTGTTGGCAATTTCACTGGTGAAACATGTGAGGAATGTATTATCGGTAAATATGGAGGGGAATGTACCGCCACGTGTCCTAAAAACTGCTTGAAAAGTATATGTCATACTTCGTCCGGATATTGTACAGACTGTATTTCAAATTTTACCGGAACTATTTGTGAGCAATGTATTGATGGACTATTTGGAAGAGAATGTAATCTGACTTGTCCCCCAAAGTGCAAAGATAGCACCTGTGACCAGCTGACAGGAATCTGTTTAAATGGCTGCGTTGGTGAGTTCTCGGGGGACAGGTGTTGCTCCCATAACATTTTCTGTGATAAGTGTATATCACATGATGAATGTGGCACATGCATTAATGGAAAATACGGTCCCACATGCGAACATAATTGTCCATTTACTTGTGAAGAGAAGAAATGCAACAAATTTAATGGAACATGTATTACATGCAAAAATGGTTTTGAGGGACAATTTTGTAGCAATGTTACATCACAAAAACAAAGACAAGACGAATGCAATGTTGCTGCTCCAATAGCCGGAACATTAAGCTGTGTTGCTGTCCTAAATATAATCATTGTACTGATCTTTGCGCTTTTCCGACGCAGGTAAATATTTCAAACCGGATAATGCAGATAATGAATTCTCTTAAAGGTTTATCCATTTAATTTGGCTTATTTATGTATAATATCTATTACATGTTCTATATTTATGCAATGCTTCATTTAATTTAACTCTATTATAAATTGTTAGAATGATTACGTTTAATTTAACGTACTATTTCAAAGTTGATTGTTAATATAGAATTCATACAAAAGACAATTATAGTAAACATACATATATTTTCAGAAGAGCGGCTTCAAAGTACCAGAAAAATGAAGCGAACGTATATTATAATAATGTCAGATGTAAGTATTACCATAGTTCAAAGAACAAATTGCCCATTCATCTTCGAATTATATATACAAGTACTTCAGTAGTGGTAAAATTAACACATCGCCAAATCTTAACAAACTTCAAAACATATCGACACGACATGTGTAAGCATGTATATTACTCTGCATGAGACCGTGTGTGTGCGTGTGTGCGTGTGTGGTGTGTGTTTTCATTTCTTTATTACTTAGATTTCAATTACATATACATTTTAATATAGTTGGTAAGACGTTACAATACTACACATTCGAAGGTTTAGTATAGTGCAATTTAATTGTGTATTTTATTCACTTTTCTATTTTAACTATTAATTTGGTAACTATAGAAGCGGCCTATATATCATTTATACTTCAGCCATATATATGACAGAAGAAAAAGAAGAGATAGGACTAGTAAATGAAATGCAAGGACTTCGTCTTGAAAATGAAAAGCTGCGCCAAGAAAATGAAATATTAAAGACCTCTGCAAATAAATACAATATTTTATCCGGTAAGATCTAGCCAAGCACCACAGTTGAATCAGTGCGTAGTTGAACAAGTTGAACAATCTGTTCTTATTTTGTTGTTTTGTGCCTGTGTGTGTGTTCTTTTCTTTTTATTTGGAAATCCACATTTAAATCAAAACGTGTTTATCGTATGAAATATTAACCTTAAAACAACTTTATAAATAATTTGACATTTTAAAGTCAAATGAAAGTGTATTTTTTAACTAAATTATAACTAATATTCCGCTTACTCTCTGGACGTTTCGCAAATTCAGAACCTTGATATACATATATTCAAACATATTTTCATTTGTTTTAATTTCAGACCAAGACAATGGCTTTTCAGTGTATACTATGATAGCTCTTGAGAATAGTGGTGAGAATCCCTACAACCTAATAAATGATACAAACGCATGACTGAAAACATTTGTTACTACACCTTATGATATAAAAAAAAGTTAAACAATTTGGAAGAAACCCACTCGAGTTGCTGTGCGTGTGTCATTTATAGACATGAGTAAAGTATGTGATAAGAGCAAGGTTATGAATTATCTTAACCGAATTGAGATATTTTGTTGTTCTATTACATATTTTATATTATTTCTATAATACATGCATTATACTTAATCATTTTTTATAAACATTTATATCAATTGTGATTTTACACATTAAATATTATTAAATCAAATTAATGTCATTAAATTGATCATTCAGGAAAGCAATCGCTGTATCTTTCCATGAATATGAGCATTCAAAAAAAGGAAATCACCATGTAGAAAATGATTATATAAACAGATAAGTCAATATATCAAATCATCAACAGCAGACGCCATGTCGGAAGTCACATGAACATGTTAGTGTTTCATGATTTTTTTTTAATCACATGTTTACCAAAAATGATACGATTTGTTGTAACTCTAATTGTCGTTTAGGAAATTTACTGTGACATGGATTTAACTGTTAATACGTATATGCATATAGTGCAATGCACATATTTAGCATATATCCTTATAGATGTTTTAACTGTATTTGATATGCACACATTTTGCACAATAAGACAACTATATACATACATTAGTTTTATCTTAGGATTTTCAATGAGATAATGAACTATATCAGGGAGATATGATTCATATTTAACTAATAAACTGTGTGAGATATAGAATGTTGGTTCCCGTTCTATACATTGTAATATATAGCAAATAGAACCTAAAAGGAATTAAAATGTCCATGACGTCACGGTTACGTTATATAATTCGGTGTGATTTGGCGCCATTTTTTTCAAAATGTCTGACTAGTTAAATGCATACGAATATATATATATATAGAGATAGTTTCTCTTTATGTATTCACTCGCGCTTCGCCCTCTTGAATATATCTTACAAAATGACTCTTTAGTGAGATATAGTTCATTCACTCAAAACAAACTAATATTATCTATAATTAATTCGATATACTGTTATTCGTATTAACCTGTTCGATTATTAACAGATCTAATGAATAACTATATAAATGTCATACAGCTGTTTAGGTTTTAGATGTTTTTTTTATAGTTACTTGTACTATATCATTGCTAATCATAGATTTTACGAAACATATACATGATATTTATTTACAGTATGAACATGATGTTATTTTAGCACCACATATGAAATGTTAAATCCCCTATTAGCGAGGGGGGATAAAATACGATGTCAAAATTGTAAAAAAAAATCGCAACGCATTCTTCAATTTGAACCTATGTATAAATAACCGTTACGAGCCTGTGCATTTTTGTTCACTCAGTATAACTATTAAAAGATGTGTTTGATTAAGATATAAAAAAATCTTAAAACAATCGTGAAGAATTGTTTCTACAATATCTGTATCGCTTGTATAGTCAAAATGTCACTTACTTCAGACAACATTCGCAGCTTTTATAATATTGATTATTGATTTATTGTGTTTATCCCCCAACAAAACCATGCTTGCAAATATAAACTGGAGGATGCATGCCCTAGTCTAAAGGCAGGAAAGGAATAGAAAGAGGTGAACAACTAAAAATAAACTATAATTAGATAAATATTGTTGGATGAAAGTGGAATTTTATATTTCCCTGTTGCAATACCTCATTGCCTTGTACGGAATATTATGGGTGTAACGCATCATTAGGTTTTCGCCTCTGCAGGGCGAAAACCTATTGTTCTTCTTCTGTTGATTTTTTTTTTTTTTTATTTTTATTATTTTTCCAATTCCACCCATTTTTGTGTCCAGCCTAGCGGCCAGATGAAAAAAGCTACAGCTATGAAATGTTGGGCATGGAGTCATCTTTATCTGAACATGTGCCTAATTGGTCAAACTTTTCACTTTTGTTTCTGATTTAGCCACTAGGGGGCG